>JACGWO010000004.1:21513101-22026697 GCA_034509735.1 Sesamum alatum
CGGCTATTTTCATTTTCAATTTACGTATAATAAATTTATGGTTGATTTGACTTTCCAATTAATTAAAATTATATGATAAAAAATATTAGTTATTAATTTTATTTGACTTTCTAATTAATTAAAATTATATGATAAAAAAAATTAGTTATTAATTTTCCATACTTAAAATTAGTTATAATAAAAAATTAAAATTCTAGAAAATTAAGATTAGTTATATAATAGATTGCAATAAAAAACGGCTGATTCCATATTCATTTGACTTTTCAACTAATTAAATTATATGATAAAAAATATTATTCATTAACTTTCCATACTTAAATTAGTTATAATAAAAAAATCAAAATTCTAAAAAATTAAGATTAGTTACTTAAAATATTGCAATAGAAAACGGCTGATTCCATATTTATTTGACTTTTCAATTAATTAAATTATATGATAAAAAAGATTAGTTATTAACAATTAAGATTAGTTACTTAAAATATTGCAATAGAAAACGGCTGATTCCATACTTAAAATTAATTATAATAAAAAAAATCAAAATTCTAATTACTAACTTTCCATACTTAAAATTAGTTATAATAAAAAAAATCAAAATTCTAAAAAATTAGGATTTGGTCAAAATTGAAGGAATTGGTCAAATGACTTCCTTCAAAAATATATATTAAACAATTAATGAAAATTTAAATTTATTTTTGGGAACTTTTCTTATGAAGATGAATATTACTTTTTAAATTATCTGTATGAATAAAATTCATATTTATCTATATCTCTTTATATATATTTTTCTAACTTAAATTTTATTAATATTAATGCATTATATAAAATATTTCTTTATAAATCTCTTTTTTTTAATTAATATGAGTACTCATAATCTCTCTCTTTTTTTTTATAAATCTGTAATTAACACATAAAAAATTACATATAGATAAATTATAAAACATAATAAGACAATAAAAAATATTAAAACGCAACAAAAGCAAAAATTTCTTACTTGTTTGATCAGTGTGTGCAAAGAACGTAGAAAAAAAACATTATATGTAAAAAATTACATATACATGACTTAAAAAAAACAAAAGAAGATAATAAAAATATTAAAATTCAAGCAAAACAAAAAATTTCAATTTACGTATTATATATATATTTTTGATTAAATTCGACAGAGTCGTTAATGGTTATAACGGAAATAAATGACACTAAATGTTTATACATTTAAATCCCTGATTTTGGGATGCAAGCACAAAATAAAAAAAAAGTATGATTTAACTATGTGAGCCGTCAGTATAATTTAACTTGTTCACATAAAACAAAACCAATAATTATACCATCAAGTTTAACTTTGTTGTTTGATGGTGTTTGCTGTGTTATGATTCTTTGAAGTTTTTTTATAAAAAGTTTTTCCATTCAAAATAATACGGGTTTAATCTACTTATTTTTTAAATCTATAATTATCACATAGAAAATTACATATACATGAATTACAATACAAAATAAGATAATAAAAAACTTAAAAATTAAACCAATACAAAAAAATTCATACCTGCTTGAGTAATTTCTTTTTTTCGTTTCTTGTGAAATTGAAGATCCTATTGACACAGAAAAATCACATATACATGACTTAAAAAAAACAAATTAAGATAATAAAAAATATTAAAATTCAAGCAAAATAAAAAATTTCATACCTGCTCGAGTACTCGTAATCTCTCCCTCTTTTTATAAATCTATAATTAAACATAAAAAAGTACATATAGATAAATTATAAAACAGAATAAGATAATAAAAAAAATTAAAACGCAAACAAAAGCAAAAATTTACGCGGGAAGCAAAATAATACGGGTTTAATCTACTTATTTTTTAAATCTATAATTAACACATAGAAAATTACATATACATGAATTACAATACAAAATAAGATAATAAAAAACTTAAAAATTAAACAAATACAAAAAAATTCATACCTGCTTGAGTAATTCTTTTTTGTTTCTTGTGAAATTAAAGATCCTATTGATACAGAAAAATCACATATACATGACTTAAAAAAAAATAAGATAATAAAAAATATTAAAAATTCAAGCAAAATAATATATTTCATACCTGCACGAGTACTCATAATCTCTCTCTTTTTTTATAAATCTATAATTAAACATAAAAAATTACATATAGATAAATTATAAAACAGAATAAGATAATAAAAAAAATTAAAACGCAAACAAAAGCAAAAATTTTATACCTGCTTGATAAGTACGTGCAAAGAATGTAGAACGATTACATACTCTTCATGCATCCATATGTAATATTTTATGTGTATTTATTGTCTAAGAGTGAAATATTGCAAATGTAAATGACAAAACAAATTTCGGCTGATTGAGTGAAATATTGCAAATGTAAATGAAAAAACAAATTTTGGCTGATTTAAAGTAAAAGGGGTTGATTCATTATAGAAGTGTATTTATTGTCTAATAGTGGAATGTTGCAAATTTAAATGAAAAAATGAATTGCGGCTGATTTCAAGCAAATTTGTATAACAAATTTGTGGCTTGTTTGACTTTCCAATTTAAAAAAAAAAAAAGATTTTGAGAAAGCAATAATATATATTATTTCTAAAAGGAAATCAATGTGGCCAATTAATTAAAATTATATAGTAAAATTGATTAGTTACTTGAAATTATTTAGCAAATTTATGGCGGATCAATTACATAAAATGGATTTACGGCTATTTCTATTTTCAATTTACGTATAATAAATTTATGGTTGATTTGACTTTTCAATTAATTAAAATTATATGATAAAAAAGATTAGTTATTAATTTTATTTGACTTTCTAATTAATTAAAATTATATGATAAAAAAGATTAGTTATTAATTTTCCACACTTAAAATTAGTTATAATAAAAAAATTAAAATTCTAGAAAATTAAGATTAGTTATATAATAGATTGCAATAAAAAACGGCTGATTCCATATTTATTTGACTTTCCAACTAATTAAATTATATGATAAAAAATATTAATTATTAACTTTCCATACTTAAAATTAGTTATAATAAAAAAAAATCAAAATTCTAAAAAATTAAGATTAGTTACTTAAAACATTGCAATAGAAAACGGTTGATTCCATATTTATTTGACTTTTCAATTAATTAAATTATATGATAAAAGAGATTAGTTATTAACAATTAAGATTAGTTACTTAAAATATTGCAATAGAAAACGTCTGATTCCATACTTAAAATTAATTATAATAAAAAAATTAAAATTCTAATTACTAACTTTCCATACTTAAAATTAGTTATAATAAAAAAAAATCAAAATTCTAAAAAATTAGGATTTGATCAAAATTGAAGGAATTTGTCAAAATACTTCCTTCAAATATATACATTAATAGATTTGGCCAAGAAATTATGAGTACTAGCAATATATGTACTTAATTTTTTATGGATTAAGAGGGTGTTTGGGTTGACTTATATATAAACTTTTTTTAAAAAGAATTATAAGGGGAAAAAAATTCCACCCTTTAATTTTTTTTCCCGATTAATTTTGATATTTAAGTATAGAATTATCATATTTTTACTATTAATTTACAAAATATTGTAAATATGTTCGGAGTTAGGATACTCTAGTCAATTTTTTTAAGGTAATTTGATACACAATTTTAATATATTTTTATATATTTAATTCTATAGTTGTGTAAAAGATCTTGCAAATTATTGATAATTTACATTTGTAGTCCAAATGGTAGGGATAATTACTTTGACTGTAGCACCCCCTATAGAATTACGTTTTAATATCACTAATTGTAATACATCCTCCATAATTAAATCCGTTTTATAAGAAATTTATATTAAAAATAATAAATCGTGAAATACAAATTCAAATAAAAATCTAATATCTTTGTAGTTATGTAGTTAAAGATCTCAACCCAGGATATCACTGCTGACCCACCTAATAAGACTGGTAGCACGGCTTATGATTCAATTCAACTAGTCACTGTGACTTATATCCTGAAAAATTTGGCAAGGGATGAGCTGCCTACTCAATAAGTATAGTAATTAGCCTACACACATCATTGATACATGCCATGAAACAAACCGATAAATATCATATATACAATCACCACAAAGTCATAAAGTAATCACATCATAATTACACATCAATCCATAGAACGACATATATATCCAAAATTTCAGTTTAATTTCTGAGGGCCTTGCTTACTCTAATTGGAGTACATCAATTAATGGTTCTGCCAGCCATCATATCTCAATCAATGTCACGTCATACACAGCACATGATACCCGTCGAATGTGATATCCCTACACTATCTTGAGTGTGTAGCAATATCAGCACAGGACATCACAACGAACATGGCATCCCCACACCACTCCAGTGTGCAGTTATCAGCACGAGATATTCCCCACTACCCGGAATACCCCTACGCGCCATGGTACCTAACTTATATTCATTTTTCTCATATCACATCGTCAATCACGTCGTAATCAATCACATCATCATAAACCATTGACTATGTTCCCCAACTAGGTAAGTCATCTCTATATCTCAATTTAAGGATATACTCATAATTGACTTTGTCGTTCAACTCCATGCAACCATAGAATATAATATAAGACAATCATCCGTCAATCTTTATAATACATAAATAACTGCAAATAAACACATAAAGACAATTTCACAAAATATCCACGTAATTCAAATAATCATTTACAAATACCAATCAGGTTTATAAGGAACACGTATACACATATATACTTATATATACATATCCAATTAACTATACTTACCTCAAATTCCAAAACGATTATATTAGTAAAAGGAGTTGATTAATCTTCTACTACTTATCCTCGTGTCCTATAATAGGTTATAATACGTATAATCAATATATCAAAAATATCATAAATTTCGAATGAAATTACTAAATAATATTCATATATTTTTTTGTCAATCTTTTAATATTTCATTTATATTAAAATTCAAACCTCTGTTCATTCCTCGTCTAAATAACTAGATATTATAAGCTTCCCGATATATATATATATATATATATATAATTTATCAATTAACTCATAAGAGCTTATTTTATCAAACTCGTCATGTTCTTAAAATTACCTTTCTCAATAACATCTATAACTTAAATTATTACAAAAACCTCATATTCCTTTTTAATATACATAACATTTCTCAAATATAATTTTCTAATATCCCTATTTTTTTTCTATCAATTTCTCAAATATAACTTTTAACCCAATTAAATTGAGCAAATCAATTACAGGAATAATTCAATCTAAGGACTTAAGTAGTTTAACTCGTTAACTATAGCATCCCTAATTCAAATGGGACATTTAACTGACCACTATTTTATAAATAAAAAATTTATAAATTTTTTTGATTAAATATTAAATCGATTAGTATAAATTATATTTAATAAATACACACTTAAATAATATATTTATAAAAATCAACTATAAATTTAAAACTCAATCACGTACCTTCGATCGCCTGTATGTATTTGTTCAAAAAGATGAAATATGTGTGCATGTGTAAGATTTGTATATAAAATCAATTTATATATATACTTGCATGCTAAAGTGGTGTGTGCGTGGCTGGGTGGCAATTGGGAAGGAAATTGTGGTGGCCTCCAAATTAAAGTGTCAATTTTTCTTCTTTGTTTTTTTTTTTTATAACATTTGTTTAAATTATAATTTGATCCCTCAACTTTCAAACTCGCTAATTTAACCCCAAAATTTTATAAAATTCTAATTTTGTCCTTCCAAAGTTATAATATATTTAAATTTTTGCCTATAATTTATTTAGATTTATTTAATAATTATCAATTAGTCCCTCAATTATGTACAAAAAAATCATGGATGTTACATTGCCCCTCCCTTAATATTTGGTGTAATTACACGTAAATTTTCTATAGTTCGAAAAATATATTTAATACCCAAATGTTTGTTTTCGTCTAGCAAATAGATCAATCTGTTAGTCAAAATTTAACAAATTTACTGATATTAACAAGAAAATAAATAAAAAATCATATTTACCCCGATTGATTTATTATTGACTTAGTGCAATTCAAATAAATCTTTTTTCTAAACAGACTATCATTATAAGGATGAAAATATACCTATTCACGTGCATTAGCATATAAAGATGTTTTTGTTGAAAAAACCAAACAAGTGGATTGTGATTCTTATTTTCGACATGGCCTAATTTAAGTGATTTTAGTACTTGTGAGGTCAAATTCGTGTAGAAATTAATGTTGTGGGCAGTGTTAGAAGGAGTGTGTTAGGCGTCGGTTCTGGGCGTCCTCAATATGAAAGGCTTGTTTATTTGGTCGGACATGCCAACTTATCCGATGGAGTCGGCCATTTACTAGTCAAGTCAACTCGGTATTTGAATGGTATGGGCAAGACCGGTGGGTTTTAAATCCAAGATGCGGACAAAGTTTTTGTTTCAATTTTTATCCTTAAATGTGGCCAAATTCCAATTTACCTTTTTAGACATTTACATAAATTTTTTTAAAAATTTAAAAAAATCAATTTTACAAAAAAATCTGGCACACGACAACCGTCATCGTCGCCCAAACACCCATGAGCGACCGCGACTACCATCGTAGTCGCCTAGGTTGGGGGGCGACGGCGACGTCGCGATCGCCTCCCCCCCGGCGGGCGGCGGGATTGGGGGCTGGGGGGTTGCAGGCAGGGTACCTGGTGGCAGGGGGTGGGAAATTTAAATAAAAAATACCAAAAAAAAAAATTAACAAAATGGGGTATTTCTACTCTGTTTAATAATATAGGCGAAACCGGGGTTACAGACCCCGGTTTCCGTGAAGGTTGACATCGCTATCAGCCAAAGTCACGGAAGCTGGGGTCAAAGACCCCAGCTTCTGACCCACATATATATATTTTTTTTTAATTTTTGGGCTAGGGAGCTAGCGACCCCAGCTTTTTTTAATTTTTGAGCTAAAAAAAAAATAGTGTTAGGCAACTGATCTCAAGGCTCCACATTGACCTTCTTTGTCTTGTTGAAACAAGGGTCAACAAATACCAAAAAGTGCCTTCTATAGTTTATAGTTCCTTTCATTTTTCCAAACTGGTCCTTCTTGCACAATATCCATTGCCTCTCACCTTGGTAGAATTTGGTTACTTTGGAAAGATAGCTTGGATGTAACAGTCAATTCCATTACAGCTCAAGCTATCCATTGTCACATCTCTAAGTCTGATGGGCTCTTCTCTGCGATTAAAGGATGGTGACCCATAGCTGCCTATATCATACCGGTTGGTGAGCTTCCATCTTCTATAACAGTAGAGGTTGGAATCCTACTTTTTATATCAATATCGGGCGTGGGGAAAAGGAAAGAGAAATTTTACCCCTTGACCTATTCAATTGGACTATTCCCAACAGGTTAAATCCAACTCTTCTCGAAGGGGGTCGTCTTATTCGCTCTTTTCCATTACTAGCTAACTCCAATCATAGGAGTGAAAGCCAGTGCCAGCTAATGATAGATGCCATCCATCCATACTGCTACTGCTACTTTGAAAGCGAAAGCCAATCTTCCATTCTGCTACTCGTGCCTTTATCCAAGTCTTCTTCATCTGCACCTGCAAAGAGGGCATCCTCGAGCAGCTCCTTGAGGAAGGAGGTGACATGACATAGTTAATGAGGAAGGGGTATGCATCGTCTAATAAGAGAAAGGCTGCACATGAATGCACGGAATCCACTGGGATAGGATGGATGAAGCCAATGATGTCCCCAAACGAGAAGACTGATCTTTGAATAGAAAAAAGAGCTGGTTACTCTCCACTCCAACTCATTGGGCTCTTATTTGTTGCAGTGTAACTCATTGTCGATGAGGAAAAACCTGGTGCCCACTCTATCTCTGCCAATAGAAAAGAATGCTTTTTATATATATTTTTATCTTATTAATTAAAATTTTAAGTAATAATTAATATTTATTTAATATATAATTAATAGTAATATTAATCAATTAAAATTTTAAATTAAAATTTAATAATATATTAATAATTTTTATTAAATAAATATAATTAAGAATTTATTAATTAATAGATATATTTATTAATAAATATGACCAGTAATATTATATTTTGTTTAAAAAAATATAAAGTATTATAAAAATAGTGATAATTATAAATTATAATAATGGTCACCAGTCTCATAAGTATGTCGTTGGCATTGATATCGATGTTTTTTTCTTTTCTCAACCATCGGTTCTATTGACTCATTTATTTGAAAACTACGATTAACAACTATAATGTTAAAGATGAACCAATACAAAATATGGTGAAGAAATAAGAAGACCTCGGCGCCAACGACACCAACGCACTTGTGGGACGGGCGGTCATTTTTAAGAATTGTAATTATTATAATTAATCTTTTAAATTTTATTTTTTGATTTAAATATAATTTTTTTGATATAATTATATGTTTTTGTTTTATATATATTTTTTGTTGTTGTACATTTAAATATAAATTATACGTAGTAATAATAATAATAATAATAATAATAATAATAATAATAATCATAATAATAATAATAATAATAATAATAATAATATTTTTAAATGGAGAATTTCAACCTATATTTTTAAATGGAGAATTTCAACCCCATTTTGTTAAAAAAAAAATCGTATTATTTATTTAAATTTCCCCAGGGGGTTGGGGTTGCGGTTGGGTTTAATATATATATTTTTTAAATAATTATTTTTATAATTTATAATATAATGTATATAAACAATGATTAAATCTAGACCTTTGATCCTTTATAAATTTAAGATCTAGCGATTGAGATGGATTGATTAGATTCTATGGCTTTAATCCAACCAAAAAAGATGAAAACGGTCATAAAAAAGAATATAATACATAATAAATAGGGGTATAACAATCTTTTAGCAAAAAAATTAACGTCGTTAGCTTTGACTAACGACGAGGGACAAGTGTGCAGAGTTTTACAAAATAAGGGAGGTTGTTTGCTTATTTTGAAAATACGAGAGGGTTCACAACTGAGGTAATATGTAATTTGGCCTTAAATATTCTATTACTTGCCTTAAAATGCCCTTTTGCTCATCAGGATTTTAGGGGTGCAGCGACGACGTCTGCATCGACGTTCCCATCACCACAACTGGTGGCGAGTGAGCAACCACTTGCATTGGTGGAACAACGATAGTAGGAGGAGGGTCGACATTCTCCCATAGCAGAAGATCAAGGCGAGGATCAAGCGGCCATGACGACGACGCATCCCCAGCTCCGGCAGCGGACTCTAACCTATACTTCTTCTTCATCGGCCCTAATGTTTCTCTTGCAATGTGTCTACGTCTTGGGTGACTTAGAATTGTTTGCTCTCGCAACGGCATATTTGGCCACAGTAAACATAAAATTGCCACTTAATAATAATCACTTTTAACCCAATTCTACCAGCTATCCTAAAGTTATTTGTACCACTTAAATCCCATCACCCCAAGTAAACGAGGCGAAATGTTTTGAGCCTGTGGAAGATCCCAGTAGTGGGTATGGCTCACTTACTCGCCTTTTTTGACCTATTATCCATAAAAAATATATATCAGTAGACGTACATAAACACACTATTATATATATATATATATTATTCATACCAAATTATCGTGTAATATATTTGTTATATAATTAGTATAATTTAAGTGATCAATTGCATAACACAACTTGTTACTTAATTAATTAGATACCATTAAAGTTAGTCAGACCTAATTAAATTGGCAAAATTGAGATCCGTGACTATATATAAGGTTATGATTCAAAATCCCACCAATGTATGAGTTGGTATTCTACTTTGACCATTATTATTTTTCTATTTCAATAGTAATTGTTGATTAGTTATAAATATTTAATATTAATAATTAATATATTAATTGTTATATTTGTTAGCGGTTGAGATCGGATGTGACTGTATTGACTACTAAAAAAAATTAGATACAATCAAGTTTAATTCGAATAATAATTTTCATAAGTGGGCATCACAATTGATTGTTTTGTTAATTTAATCGTTGGAGACTACTGTTGATATGTTGGATATATATATATAAGGATTAATCACATTTAGACTTATTTAAAAATGTAAAATTACACTCTCCTAACAAAATTAAAATTATGTTTGCACTCCTTTCGATAAAAGTTTATTTACAAATGTACCCCTCCAGGCCTTTCAATAGGGTCTAAACGAAAAATGCTGATAATCTTAGGCCCTCACGACAAATTACAGAGTTGGTATTGAAATATCTAAATTTGCTTTTTCTCTTTTAAACATCTTTTATTAAGGTAAAAAAAAGAAGGAAAAAGACCCTGCAAAATATATTCTATAAATATGCACCAATATTTATTTGGATTTATTCCAACTCATAGATACATATGTGCATGATTATTTATATTTAAATGAATATTTATATAATATATAAATTTTATATATACAAGGCAATTGTATTGCAACAATATCGTGTCTTAAATTTGAAAGAATGTAAATTACAACGAGTTTTGACATAATTATGAATATAGAATATTTCGTGTTATTTGAAAAATTATAAATATCATCTTGTTGTTTGATTAAAATAATATAATCCCTGGATGGAGGTTTTGAAATTATTAACTTTATCCTTGTTATACTTATTTCTTTTTTAATAAAAAAAACTTTTTAAAAATTAGACAAAGTGGATGAAAAAATTTTAAAAATTAAAAAAAAATTATCCACTTTGTCTAATTTCTTTTTAAAATTAAATAAAATTATAATTTACAATTCACAATGGAATTTTGGTACGCTTACCGCAGAAAATGAATGGAAGCTTAAAAAAGACTAATGAATTTGGCTAGTTGTTAGATGACCACTAAAATCAGGAAGGTATTGGTAATTTTTCAAAGAAATATTTATAATTATGCCAAATTTTAGAGCATTATTTTTTATTTTTTCCTTGAAAACATAATCTTTTTTTTATATATTTTATCACATGCGTGTTCGTCCATTATAACTAATCATCTAATCATTCAATCTACAGAAACTCAGATTCTTAGTGCAATGGGGTGGGAGCAACCTAGGTTTAAACACAAGGCCCATTTAATTTTCTTGATTGGGCTGGATTTGAGTACAGTCAGGCCCAATATCCATGTTGTTTGACAAGGCCCACGAAAGCAAGTCTAATGGATCCACCTTTTGGGCCATTTGTTTCTAGAGGCTAATAAGGTCTGAAAAGACGACTTTGCCCCGAAGTATATCATTCGAAGAGATACAAATAATTATGCATACAAGGCTATGCAATACACCTTTTATTAGAAACTCTCTACTCCAAAATAGTAAATAATGCACATTAGTTATCAATCCAATACTTAGCATTTCGCAAAAGATAATAAAAAAATACCTAGAAATACTTATTAATAATAAATTGCCCAAAATAATTTTTTTTCCCAATTCAAGTTGTTATGAAAATAGAGTTTGATTAATTGTCCGAATTAGGGATTAAGTTTATGATTCGTTTAGTTCAAGTGAAAGAAAAGGGAAAGTGAAAAAGCAAGGGCGAGGGTGAGGTGAGGGAAAGAATATAGTTATCCTTCAAGTTGTTGGGTATGATTGAAAGGGGAGTAAATTTTAAATATTTTCCCTTATTTTGTACGAGGAAAATAATTAAGAAGAAAATACTAATTTTTGTAATTTTACTGATTAACTCTTTTCTTCATTTTATATTAGAAATAAACAAATTAATATTATATATAAAATAATTTTAGTATATAAAAGAAAAACCTTATTAATAAAAGTATTCCTCGAACAAAAACAAGAATAACAATTATTATTAATAAAAGCATTCATCAAATTGAGTATTGTTTATTTATTCTAAGCTATTTAGTTTAAACAAGATCAAGAATAATGACAAATTAACATTACAAAATTTGAGATCGACGTAGCAGTTTTTTAGGCAATTTATTTATTTTTTCTCAAAGATTATGTACCGGTATTATCAGTGGGGAGGAAAAAAGATATGGGTAAAATAGTAAATAAAAATAAAATATGTGAATTTCTTTTTGGTATTTTTTCCTTATACTTTTACTTTCCCGCCTAATTTTGAACGGAAATAAAATTAGACTCCGAATGGATTTCTTATACATCCAATTTTACTTCATCTCCATCTCTTCTCACTAACCAAATACAAAACTCTTTATTATCAATCCCTCTTACATTCACTTCTGTTATATTCCCACTTTTCACCCAACCAAAGAAACCATTTCTGTTTAGTTCTTGCTCCGATCTTAAGTTGTTTGTTTCTCTCAAGCAAACTTGTTGTACAAAGTCATTCAAAACAATACAGGTAGGTCCGGTTACAATCATTCAATGTTCAAGTTAGTGAGATCGATAAAAAATAAAACTTGAGAGTATGAAAAGTGGTTTAAATGAATAAACCTAGCATTAGTAGGGTATGTTTTTACAGAAATGACCGAGTTGTACGATTTTATTATGGACTGTTCATCCAATCTTAACCGAATGGTAATGAAGATCAAGTATATTATGAGGCCACCCTCAGGTCGGAGGAAAAGTGTTCGAATCCTGTGAATATTTGGTCGTATGCTTGATGACAGTTCTGTCATTTAGAATAATCCAGATTTAATCTCCACATCAAAAGTTATATTTACACTCTGTTGTAAGTGGACTTACCACTTGGCGGAAGCACAATATATATATACCGAATATGATTACAGCGGGGGAATGGGTGTTATCACCCTTATATTACAAACCGGGGAATGAATGAAACAGATCTAGCAACTGTTAATCAAAAACAGAACTGTATTTAAGTAAAACTTTGAATGTCACCGACACTAGGCTCAGATAGCCATAGATCCGGCGTGAGACGACCACAACCACAAGAGGTCGGCACTCAGCCACCGGTTGCACCACACAGACTTAAGTATCCACGACCAACACACGGCCAACCAAGGAATGCTCACACAGAGGCTTCGTTTGAGAGGTTTTCTCACGGAAAATATCAGAACACTTAGATATACCTTGCAACTCACACAGATTAGTGTTGAAGGTTTTTCGTAATTCTGTTGGTGGCGGAGGGTCGCCATTTATAGTGGCTACAGACGAGAATCGAAGAAAGAAAAGATCTGATGAAGAAGGAAGATTTTCTTACAGAATGAAGGCCGAATCTCTTGAGCAAGAAGATAGTATCAGTTTCAGAAAGAGAGAGAGAGAGAGAGAGAGAGAGAGAGAGAGAGAGAGAGAGATGGGAGGCGCAGCTGTGGAATGAGGAGATTAGGGTTTAGGTGATACTTATATGTGAGGAACCTAGGCCGGGTCAGATCCGTGGGTTTGGGTTGGCTTATAGTCTGTTGGGCCATCCAGGTGTTGGGCCTAATCTTGTTGGGTCTCTTGGGCTAACTTATCTCAATATTCTCTACCTTGGACCAAGCCCGAACAAGGTATCCTGGCCCGATACCGGACTGTAGCATTTCATCACTGCCTTTTACTTCTTCCATGTACCTGCAAGAGAAACAGTACTTGAAACAGGGTTAGTAACAGAGTTATAATAGTTTCAAAATTTCTAAACACTTATTGAACTTATCAACTGGAAGACACTTAGTGCCCATATCCGCAGGATTTGAATCTGAATCGATTTTATCAAGATTAATGAGATCCTTTCCTACAATGTCTCTAATGAAATGATAACGGACATCTATATGTTTTGTCCTATCATGAAAAACAGAATTTTTGCAAAGTTGTATGGCCGACTGACTGTCAGAAAAGATAGTGATTTTTTTGCTTTAAAAAACCGATTTCTTTTACTAGCCCTTCTAACCATAGGGCCTCTTTAAAAGCCTCAGTAGCCGCTATATACTCGGCTTCGGTAGTAGACAATGCAACAACATGTTGTAGTTGGGATTTCCAACTTATGCAAGACCCACATAACGTGAAGACATATGAAGTAGTGGATTTACGACTATCCCTATCGTTTGCATAATTAGAATCCACATATCCAACAAGATCAACATCAGATTTGCTTTTAGAACATAAAATACCGCGATTAGTGCTACCTTTCAAAAACCTCAGAAGTCATTTGAGGGCCTCCCAATGTGGAGGTCCAGCATTTGACATGTACCTGCTGAGACAGCTAATTGCATAGGCTATATCGGGCCTAGTACATACCATAAGAAACAGATAGAACCAATAGAATTGGAATAAGGAACTTTTCCATTCTTTCTTTTTCTTTTTCAGTTTTTGGACTTTGTTCCTTATTAAGTTGAAAATGTGAAGACAAAGGAACAGAACATGATTTTGAATCAGACATAGAGAATTTAGCAAGCATGGATGTGATATAAGAACTCTGATTCAAGAGGATAGTGCAATCTTTCCTTTTTCTTTCAATAGTCATGCCTAGTATTTTCTTGGCGTCACCTAAATCCTTCATATCAAAAGTCTTACACAGATTGTTTTGAAGGTTTTTAACATGCTGTAGACTAGGACTAACAATTAACATATCATCCACATATAGCACCAAGAAAACAGGAATTTTATTATCATACTTGAAATAAAGGCAATGATCATAGTTGCTCCTAGTAAGCTTAAGAGAATGCATGAACATATCAAATTTTTTGTTCCACTGCCTCGGTGACTACTTTAGACCATAAAGAGATTTCTTTAATAAGCATACATGATCTGGTTTTATTTTATCAATGAATCCAACAGGTTGATGCATGTAAATGTTTTCATCTAAATCCCCATCCAAAAAAGCAGTTTTAACATCCATTTGTTTGAGTTCCCAATCAAAGTGAGCAGATAAGGCAAGTAGGATGCGCACAGTAGTGTATTTAACTACAGGGGAAAAAACTTCTGTGTAATCAATTCCTTCTTTCTGATTAAAGCCTTTAGCAACTAATCTAGCTTTAAAGCGTGTGGAATGTTCTTCTTGTTTTATCTTGTATACCCATTTGCAATCTATTATAGAACCTTTTGCAGGTTTGGGAACTAGTACCCAAGTTTTGTTATTCTTAAGAGACTCCATTTCCTCATTCATGGCACTAACCCAATTTTTTGACTTATCAGATTTTAGAGCTTCTTCGAAGGTGTTGGGTTCACTAAATTCAGTATGAAGAGCAATGTGATAGTCCCTAAGCCGGGTAGGGATCCTAGGTTCTCGTCTATGTCTATCTCTGGCTAGATGGTAATCTTCTAAAACTGTTTCAGAGCCACTATTATCAGGTGGAATTTCTACAGGATCTTCCTCTACCTGTTTGTTTTCTTCTGAGTTCCCCTCTACCTGATTGAAGTAAGGTTCTAAGGGTATTGATTCATTTTCTTTCTGTTGATTAGACAAGCATGGCATCTCTTCCTCATTAAACACTACGTTTCTACTGATTAGTACTTTAAAACCGGGTTGACTTCTAATCCACAACCTATATCCCTTAACCCCTTCAGGGTACCCAATGAAAACGCATTTCAGAGATCTAGGTTCCAATTTATCAGAATGTTGATGTACAAAAGCAGAACAACCAAACACACGAAGATAAGAAATATCAATACTCTTATTAAGCCAGACAGATTCAGGTATTTTTCCAAGTAAAGGAACAGATGGTGATCTATTTATCACATGCACAACAGTTAATACAGCTTCACCCCAAAAAGACTTAGACAAACCTGAACTTACAAGCATGCATCTGACCTTATCTAAAATCGTTCTATTCATACGTTCAGCAACACCATTTTGCTGGGGGGTGTAGGGGTTGGTTTTGTGAAGTTTAATGCCAAATTGATCACACAGATTAGAAAAGTTTTGATTGCAGAATTCAAGACCGTTATCGGTTCGCAGGGCTTTCAATCTCATGCCAGTTTGGTTTTCAACAAATGTTTTCCAATTTTTGAAAGCATCAAATACATCAAATTTGTTTTTCAACAAGAAAACAAACACTTTTCTGGAGAAATTATCAATTATAGATAAAAAAATATCTGTTCCCACCATGAGTGGGTATATTAGACGGACCCCAAACATCGGCATGTACATAGTCCAGAATGCATGTAGAAGATGAGGGGGCAGGGTAAGGTGAAACAGGGAAAATGCACTTTGTGTTGTTTACCCATAACACAGTCATCACAGAACTTCAGTTTTTCAACCTTATCATGCAAGATACCTTCTTTACTAAGAAGTTCTAACCCCTTAAGACTTATATGCCCAAGTCTTTTATGCCTCAAAGATGTTTTATCAAGTGCAGTGACTGATGCAACAAGTATATCATATGAGACATGACAGATGTAGAGGTTTCTCAATTTTTCAGCTTTGAAAGCAGTTAATGACCCCTTTACCCCATCTACCCTCAAAACCCTCTTCCGCTAAAACAGCACATGATATTAGATTATGACTTAAATCAGGAATAAAAGCGCACGTTTTTCAAAGTAAGCTTATAGTTGTTATCGAAAGTTAAGCATACATCACCAAGACCTTGAATAGCACATTGTTTTTCATTTGCCATAGAAACATAGCCAAAATTACCAGATTGAAAATTTGAAAAAATATTTTTGAAAGGGCTTATGTGAAATGTACAACCAGAATCTATCAACCACTTATGCATGCCCATGTCATTCACATTGTTTATATCACATACCATAAACACATCTCCTGAATTATCAGAGCTAACAGAATTAGCATTTTCCTTGTTGTGGTAATTGTTATAGTTATCCCTATTTTCCTTCTTGGGTTTCGTACAATCCTTAATGTAGTGTCCTTTTATTCCACAATTATAGCATTTTCTTTCTCGTTTAACACTATCTTGATTATTATCTCTGGTCTGGGATTTACTCCTACTTCAACTCCTTCCTCGGCTGTTTTTCCTATGCTTGTGATCTGAATTTCGGTTACTGGTTCTACCTCTTACAACATTAACCTCGTTACTAGGTTGGTTAGCCTTATTAGTCCTAAGATCCATTTCCCTGCTTTTTCATCCATTTATGACAGTGTCGAGGTTAACGTTATCTCTACCGTATTTTATTGCTGCTTTCACATCACTATAGGTGTCAGGAATGGCATTTAACAAAACTATTGGAGTGTAGTCATCTATGTTTTTGTCTCCGGTGAGTTTTATATCCTGGACTAGTTTGGTGAAGTCATCTATGTTCTTGGATATGTCTAACTTATATCTAAAGAATTTTGAAGAAAAAGTTTACTGGGAAGTGAGGCCTCAGTGTATAGCTCTTCTAACCTATCCCATAATTATTTAGCCGTTTCTTGTTTACCTACTTTTCTAATTACGGAATCAGATAGGTTCAGAATTATAGAGGAATAGGCGAATTCATCATCTTCTAGTTTCTTATCCTTAGTGACGGTTTCAGGGTATCTACCATCTATAGCCTTAAAAACCTTTTGTTGTATAAGAATCCCTTTTATTTTTTGTTGCCATATAGAAAAGTCAGATTTACCATCAAAGGAAAACAGATTATAACCAGCCATAGATATCACACAGATTCACCAGGAATGATAAAACAGAGTATTTCAAAGAAAAGCAGTCTTTCAAACACAGAGGTTTAACCAGTAACAGATATAGATCGAAAACGGCAAGCAGTAACAGTTAATATCCAAAATAATGATAATCTCAGAATTAATCAACTCTGAACCTCAACCAGATACCCGACGGTCTCACGGGATCCGACCAAGTGAGGGATCAGAGGAATGTAACCGGTGCACTGAGCAGTGTTATAACAATATTTCTACCGAATAAGAAATAAGGCACTAAGCAGTAGATGCACTATAGCAATATAGAGATAGATATAAAGGAGTTTATCGAACCGGAGATCTCACCCAGAACCGGTTAACACTGGCTCTGATACCACTGTTGTAAGTGGACTTACCACTTGGCGGAAGCACAATATATATATATATATACCGAATATGATTACAACGGGGGAATGGGTGTTATCACCCTTATAATACAAACCGGGGAATGAATGAAACAGATCTAGCAACTGTTAATCAAAAACAGAACGGTATTTAAGTAAAACTTTGAATGTCATCGACACTAGGCTCAGATAGCCACAGATCAGGCGTGAGACGACCACGACCACAAGAGGTCGGCACTCAGCCACCGGTTGCACCACACAGACTTAAGTATACCCCACGACCAACACACGGCTAACCAAGGAATGCTCACATAGAGGCTTCGTTCGAGAGGTTTTCTCACGGAAAATATCAGAACACTTAGATATACCTTGCAACTCACACAGATTAGTGTTGAAGGTTTTTCGTAATTCTGTTGGTGGCGGAGGGTCGCCATTATAGTGGCTACAGACGAGAAACGAAGAAAGAAAAGATCTGATGAAGAAGGAAGATTTCCTTACAGAAGGAAGGCCGAATCTCTTGAGCAAGAAGATAGTATCAGTTTCAGAAAGAGAGAGAGAGAGATGGGAGGCGCATACTGTGGAATGAGGAGATTAGGGTTTAGGTGATACTTATGTGTGAGGAACCTGGGCCGGGTCAGATCCGTGGGTTTGGGTTGGCTTATAGTCTGTTGGGCCATCTAGGTGTTGGGCCTAATCTTGTTGGGTCTCTTGGGCCAACTTATCTCAACACACTCCACTTTCTTTTATTTTGTTTAGGTGCCGCTTACTTTGTGGTATGAGTTATTTAAGTGATTGGATAGATTATTATGATTAAAAAAAAGCCAATATTAATTGTAGGCAATTACTTGGATTGATTGTTTTTGTGGAAATTATCCAATCTCATGTCACTTATATAGTTATAGGACATACGAAAAATAACTAGCAATTTACTTATTTACCCCCTTATCCAATGGTGGGTTAAGTAATTAAGGTTATACAGTAATTACACCAGCCAGTTCTCCAAACTCGGGTCCCTATTCCTCAAAGTAAATAGCCTACTCACCTATATAATTAACTTTATTCAAGCTAATCAAGCCAAGTAAACGATAGTTTAAAGAACTAAAATTCCACACAATGAATAAGACATAAAATTTGCCCCTTTAAGTAAACAATTTTCACTCTCACCTTGCATAAACCATAACCCCCCTTTTCTTCAAACATATATTTCATTGCTTTCTTCTTGCTGCTAAAGGTGGGAAAATTGCATTTTACGTCTCATAACTTACACCGTTTTTATTTTGGTTCCATTAATTTTTGACGTAGCAATTTTAGTCCCATAAGTCCACAAACGTTGCAATTTTAGTCCCATTGACAAAATCCGTTAAAATTTTAACGGAAGGAGCACGTGCATGGGACTAAAATTGCAATGTTTGTGGACTTATAGGACTAAAATTGCAACGTTTCATTAGATGTGATTTATGGTGGCACTTGCTCCTTCCGTTAAAATTTTAACGGATTTCGTCAATGAGACTAAAATTGCAACGTTTGTGGACTTATGGGACTAAAATTACTATATCAAAAATTAATGGGACCAAAATCACACACTGTGTAAGTTATGGGACGTAAAATACAATTTTTCATTACAAATGAAGATGACTAAGTATGCTATATACGCTTAAGTCTACACGCCATCTAATTTGATACTTAATATAAGTGTTATTTAATTAAATTGGTGGTCAACACGCCATACTAATTTTATGTCTACTAACATTAATTCTTGCATAAGTCTAATTGGGATCGAAATTAGTGATGATGTGTCGAATTGAGTCACATGAATTGAGTCACATGAGGCCTACTTGAGGTTCTTGAGTTGGATAATAGGTCGAGTTGCAATACAAATTATTAGGCTTGCTAAGGTAACTCTCGATCAAAACCCTCTGATGTTTGAGTCAGAGTTCGCTTAGGTTTATAATAAAGTTTAGATTTCAAAGTAATTAATGCATGCATTTGTCCAATGGGCAAAGTGATACTTATAGATGGCCAATTGTGTCCTCCTTAGACCCCTCATGAGCATCAACGACTAATATTTCGAATTTTTGAATTAATTGAGTTGGGTATGACATGACTCAAATAAGAATACACAGATCTTTATCTTATTTAATAAGTCTTTGAACTTTAAAATGCAAAATCATCAAATGAAGTTTAATCCCTTCAAAGTGAAAAAGTGTTTAAAACAATCCTTCATCATCTCCTCATAATCACAATGTATGTTCTTTTTTATTTTTTTTGATTCAAAATCACAATATATGTTCATTACTTCCCAAGGTTAGCTAGTGTTTTAGACAATCTTAATTTAGTCTAAAAGAGTGTTGACCTAGTCATTCAACTCCTTATTTTTTTTAATAAAATTTTTTCATATACAGTTGGTAGGTCTCATTCTTTTTTTTTAGATTTTTTTAAAAACTAAAGTTAGATATTTATTTTTTTTCAGGAATTTTGTGCTATAATGATCAAATATCGATATTATATAATGACATTTCTATCATAATTTTCGTATACATAATTTTGGTCTATAACTTTCGAAGAAGTACGTACCTTATCAATTTTAATTTTTAAATGGTTTTATAAAGTTTTAATGTATAAAATATCAACATTTATATTAAATACATTTCGGGCTTATGCAACTATGTCTCATCATAAAATTACAGATCAACTCATTTTGAGGAATCGCCAATTAAAATATTAATTTTATGCTACAACTCATTATTCTAAACGGTTATGTAAACAAATATATAAAATAAATAATGAATTAAATAAAAAAATATATTTCGTTATCACCAAGAAAAATGAAATTTTAAATTCAAATTAACGAGCTTCAAAATGAACCCCCTTTATCAAGAGCACCGTGATCCAATGGTTCACAAAGCCGGTTGCACGGGTCAAGCGAGACACGCAGATGTACTGAATCAGTCCCATCAGCCATGAAAAGGAAACGATGAGAGCTAGTGTGCTTACACGCACATCATCATCTTCTCATTCTCGTCTCTCGCACCCCGTTTTGCTCCACTCTCTCTCTCTCCCCCTCTCTCTTCGAGGGTTCTTCCTCTTTTCTTTTCTTTTCCTTTCTTTTCTTTTTCTTTTTTCTTCCCGCTTTGATTTTAATTAATTAATTAATTAATTATTTTCAATTTCCCTGTCCTGTTTCTGGGACTCTATTTTTTTTTGGTTTTTAGTTCATATTTTTGTAAAAAAGAAGATGCAGCAGCAGAGGTTGAAGCAGCAGCAGCAGCAAGCACTGATGCAGCAGTCCCTATACCATCCGGGTCTCCTCGCTCCTCCTCAGGTTTATTTTTCTTTCTTTTTTTTTTTTTATGGGTTTTCTTTGTTCTGTGTATGAAAAATATGTTCTTGATTTTATTATTGAGATTAGAAAAGTTTCTGGGCTTGCTGTACTTTTCTTGATTGTATGATAAGTTTCACAGTCTATGTTTTGAAACATCAAGTTAAGGGCTTTATGCTATTTTAGTCGATTATTGGTATCACTTTGTGCTTTTCTTTCTTGAACAAGTGCAGATTATTATTTGCTTGACTACATTTTTGAATTACTTGTTGTGGGAAATATTGATGTGGTAAGAATATTTGCTGGGAATGTCACTATGGAATAATTGATGGCAACTACTTAGTTGTGACTGTTAGTTGGCTGCGTAATACCAAAGGCAATGGTTGTAAGGATTAAGCTTGTTCATCTGTCCTAGTGAAGAATTTGCAGGGATACGTTCTTTCGTTGGTGAAGATTTTACCTTTTTAATGTTTTTTGGATAAAATTTTGATTTTTGAGGTGGCTTATTCATGTTTCTTTTTTCCTGCCTCTGTTCAGTTGTGTGCGTCAGTTGCTTCGTCTATTTGAGTTCACAATGGGAGTCGGAGAAAATAATGTTGTATTGCTTTGTTATGGTTGAGTATGTTATGCATATTTCTCTCTTCAAAATTCAAGAGGGAAGTTGTTTGGTTCCTTTATTTTTATGTTTGTGAGGGTTTATATTTGCCTTTAGATAAGATGCTTCTGAAGACAAATCAATTAGCCTAATCGGGGATGTGTCAACAATTTTTTTCATCTGCTCACATGTAAACTTCAGAGAGGAGATAGAATTTGCATAATATTTTGCTGCTTTTTAGGTTAAATATATTGAATACTTCTGTTGCTTTTGGTTTAGTGAAATAGGTCAAATGTATTGAATGCTTCTGTTGCTTTTGTGTTAGTGAAGGAGGGGAAGTTGGATTTTATATTCTCTCTTAAGGTAGTTAAGATTTATGCATATTGGCCCTGAGAAAAAAAAAACTTTGGATGGTAACAAATTATTAGAGATCTGATCTAAATTTCTGCTTTCTTCCTACTTTCTGAAGTGACTGTTAGATGTTTATTCCATATAATTTTTATGGCTAATTTGTTGCTTGACAGACTTGTCTAATTATGTGCGAGAAACCAATTGGTTGGTGGTTGTTTGCATAGAACCTGAAACACTTGACTAAAAACAGTGTATGAATTGGAAGTTTGCACCTGCTGTGCAAATGACCAATTACAGTTTGGGATTCTCTAAACATCAGTTGTCTTCTGTTTCCCATTTGGATATATATGTATTTTTCTTCTTTTTTTTTGTTCTTTTGGGGGAGTGGGGGGGCGGGGCAACAATGGGCGCTAGGGTGTTTAACTTTGGTTGGAATTTGGATGAGGAGAAAACTGATCCAGCGAGTCTTATTTTGGCAGCTTCTCCAACAGCATTCTAAGTTCTACTCATTTTCAAATTCCTGATGAAGCACATTTTTTATATTTAGAGCTGAAAACTTATGAACGTTCATTTCAATATGCAGATAGAGCCTATCTTGAGCGGAAATTTGCCACCTGGTTTTGATTCAAGTACATGCCGCAGTGTGTGAGTTACTTACAAAAATTCAACATGTTATTGTGCTCACTCCTTTTTCCAATTTCCCTTTTCCATTTTTATTTTTCCTATAACTCTGCCATCCTATTGTTAATTTTTGAAATAAGAATGGTGTTCTACTTGTTAGCAAGTGCTTGCATGATACTTTAAATACAAGATATCCAGATGCGTCAACATATGTGCTACAGCAGTACGAGATATCAAGATGCGTCAACATGTGTGCTACAGCTTTTTGCACCTTAACTTTTAATACTTGTAAATCCAGGTGGTCGTGGTTTGTTATTTGTGGATGATACATTTAGGAGTAATATTAATATCTATATATGTATATATATATATTCTTCAGTAAGAGAGGGTGGATGCCTGCTTGTAGTGGTTTTCGGGAATTCAAAATTAGAGACCATTTTCCACTCAAAACTGCTCTCTAGTTTCTTAAGGCCCCGTTTACTTTCCATTATTACGTTGGATAGCTGCCCAATACACCCTTATAGGTGTTTACTTCGCATTATTTGGGGGGGGGGGGGGGGGGGGAGTTATCCCCAAGCCCGGTACAAAACTTTATTCCTCTTGAATAACTCAATAGTCCAAGTAAACATAGTATTTAATAGTGGGCTTTTTTTATTCTGTCATCCAAATAACTCATATCAGAAAGTAAACGGGGCCTAAGTATTGATGTATTAAATGTGCTCAGATTTTCATTTTGGTGGTTATTGGGAGATGGAACGGAAGATCAGAGATGGAGTGAGAGAACTTTTACTGGGTTGTCCAGTACTTTCACTAGCTTATGTTATTTTCTTTTCTCATCCTATACGGTGGGTCCAAAATAAATGAATACTAACAAATAGCGCACTATAACACATGTATTGAAGATTGTTATTATAGTTTAGTGGGTCACTGTTACCCACTTGATAAAGATGGCTCTACCTCTGGTGATGGATCATCTCCTACTCTAGAGGCGAGCTACTAATATTATCTTAAAAGCAACATAGCAGGGTACATGCCGTTTGTTTCTTCTTTGACCTGTTACTTTCTTTCGATGTTTCTTTAATTGTTTCACGAGCCTTTCTGGGATACTAGAGACACCTTCTAAGATTTTTACCGTGCGTTGCGCAGTATCAAGTTTTTGTGTCTAGATTTTTCATATGAACCATGGTCTGATGCAATGCAGGTATGTCGGAAATATCCACCCACAAGTTACTGAACCTCTTCTTCAAGAGGTTTTCTCTAGTACAGGTCCTCTTGAAGGTTGCAAGCTCATTCGGAAAGAGAAGGTATGGATTTAATTCTTTACTTTCTCCTTTCTTCGCTATTCTTGGATAAAAGTTTGCCTTTTCTGTTGGATTTATATGCAGCCTCTGATTTTTGTCTCCTATTCTGAGGCGTCTTATGATACCTAATAATTCTTGTAATTGATATTCTTAAAGGTTTTGTTGGGTGTCCATAGATCTGTTCAGGTTGTAATTCAAGAAATATAATTGAAGTTGAAATATTAGTTCAAGGAACCACTAGCATAGAAACGTTATCCTCCAAATTTGTCTGATTTCCAGTAGTCATGGTACCTATCACTTTATCATCTTAGCTAGATTACCTTATTTGTGAGCAAACAGAAAATATGCATAAAAACACCATCTTTCCGTTTAACCCATTCAGCTTACTGTAACAAGTTGAATCAGTTTTCTCATATTAGCTTTAGTGGTAGCTTCAGTTCTATTTATTTGGTGTAATCAAGATATGACTTACTCAATTTTTTCATTTGAAACATTAAATTGAGAAAATAAATTCTATCTGAGACTGCACATTTTCTACAGCTACAACATCAATTGTGAATTCTTTGCATTAGCATTCATGTAACTTGGATTATTATGTGTCTGTGTGTGTGAATAAATGTTGTCCCTTTCATTCTCATTCACAAAAATATTAGATGATTAATTTATTTCATTTTTGGCTTTTTAATAGGGGAAATGTAACTTTTTTTGGTGATTATTTCTTTGATGCTCATGTGAAAAACGGTTGATAAGACGACTTTGACTTATTGCTGTTCCGTTTCAATTACTAAACCAAACTGATTTGTAGTAGTTAGCTTATATGTGGTTTTTCATTTCTTTCTGAAATTGATTTTGTTAATTGCATAATGACGTTCTATTTTATCTTTGCGATCATGTGTTTCACTTCCTTTTGATGCAGTCATCCTATGGTTTTGTGGATTACTTTGATCGTCGATCAGCAGCCCTCGCCATTGTGACTCTGAATGGCAGGCATTTGTAAGTACAAGTCTGTTAATTGTGACCTTTGAGTGTTGTCTTGTTTATTCTAATATAGAATTGCAGGTTTGGGCAGCCTATAAAGGTCAATTGGGCATATGCTAGTGCTCAAAGAGAGGATACATCAAGTATGTACAATATATCCTGTACACCTACTTTTGGCCGTCTTTTCTCGTCAGAATCTGTGGCTTTAAATTGGGATAATGAGTCCATGCTTAAACTATCTGTGCAGATCATTTCAACATTTTCGTCGGTGATCTTAGTCCTGAGGTTACGGATTCCACCTTATTTGCATGCTTTTCTGTCTATCCTACTTGCTCGTAAGTCCAATTTTTCTGCTTGACTCTGGAGCTGAGATTCCTTGGCTTTTTGACTGAAAGAATACTGCGAACAAACTTGACATCACATCCTCTATATTGATGCAGAGATGCAAGGGTCATGTGGGATCAGAAGACTGGCCGTTCAAGGGGTTTTGGGTTTGTTTCTTTTCGCAGTCAGCAGGTCAGTAATGCTTTATTATTCCTTTCTAGTTTCCCATTTATTAAGGAATACATCGGGTGATCATGCTCCCTTTTGTATTTTTGTCTTTTCCCAGGATGCTCAAAGTGCGATAAATGACCTGACTGGTGAGGATTTTGCACTTGCTTCATTTGTTTCTTCCCTTATTTGTTATATGTCAATAAATCAGTAGGCTGAGACATTCTGTGCCAGCTTCTCTCTTGCTTGTTTTTGCTTTCCTGAAACTCTTTCTTTTCTTCTTTTTTCAATTTATTTAATATTTTCTGAGGGTGGAGGTAGGTGTGGTGAACTATGCCTGTATAGACTTATTTTATGCACGTTATCAGCAACTTACAACAATATTTACTATTTTTTTTCACAATAGAAAAGTACATTTAATGTGCATGTCGAACTAAGTAACTTTTTTGTCTTTCAGTGAAGAATTTAATATGAATCTTAGACATAAGCAATGCCTGTTCAGAATATTTTTGAAGTTGATGACATATTGTAGCACAGAGGAGATGACTTCATTGGAATTATGTTAGAGAATCACTTATGTACTTCCGAGATGAAAGTATATCTTGGTTGTTTCAGAGAGATAGAGAGGACTCTTCTATGAAGTCCTTGTTTACACATGCAGCTTGGGTTGGCCACAATACTTTAAAATCATTATGATGGAGGGGATGATTCTGGAAAAACCATACCTATGTTTGCCGGAGTGTTCTAATACGGAATTGTTGCTCAGAAGTATTGGGAATATGGTGGATTTTTGGCAAAAATGATTTAAAACTAGAAAAAAATAATAATTAGAAAATGATAATTTACCACATTTTTAAAATCTTCTAAAACTTTTGCCAGAACCACATTTCGTTTACTAAACGCAGTTCGGCAAAATTAAATATATATTTTTTTTAAAAAAAATGTTAAAGAACTGCATTTACTGCAGTTCTTTAAAGGCATTTAAAAAAAATTATGAAGGATACACGTGGTTCTTCATGAAATACATAAAAAGGTAAAATGGAAAAATGCATGCATGCACATTCACTCACGGGTGCACTTTGCACCCTGTGAGTGAATTCATTCAAGACTCCTCCTCCGCACATTATATAAGTTGCAGGAGCACATTATATACTCGTGCAACTTATATAATGTGGGGAGGGAGAGGTCTTTAATGAATTCACTCAGGGGTGCAACAGTGCAGCTTTGTTGGCTAATTTATTTAAATATTATAAAAAAAAATTGCAACTATTCCCCAACCTGGGATATAGTTGCAAATTTAGGGTGAGTCGTTAGTAGCACTAACGATTCACCCATGTTTTTTATATTTTATTTTTAAAAACGACATGATGTCTTAGTGCTACTAACGGCACCATGTTGTTAGGGCTAGTAACGACATGAAGTCGTTTCATTACAGGTTTTTTTAATAACAAAGCTGGATGCATACAACCATTAAAAAGAAAGGCTGCATGCATGTAGCAGCGGGAATCCCTCTCAAACTCATGTCAGCGTCAATACTGACACTATCAGCCTTGACTCTGACCGAGGTTTAAATTTTAAAAACCCGTGACTTTGGTCACGGGTTTTTTAAAGAAATAGTTGTCTCACTCGTCACTGTAAATATGCCTATGTATATACATTTTCTATAACGCATTCACTTTCAAACAACTACATCATCTTCCAAAAATACCTCACCCCACATGCATCCTAATTGAAAGCGTGATGTAATGGACTGACGAGCATCACGTTTGAAAGTATTTTTTGAAAACGTGATGTATTTTTAAAATTTAAACCCTGTTCAGCGCTAAGGCTTACAACCCTGACAAGAGTTTGAGCCGGATTCCCTCTGCTGCATGCAACCTTTAAAATAAAGGCTGCATGCATCCAACTTTGTTTTTAAAAAACCTATGATGAAACGACTTCATGTCGTTACCAGCACTGACGACATCGGTGTTAAGGCTTACAACGTTGACAAGAGTTTGAGCAGAATTTCCTCTGCTGCATGCAACCTTTAAAATAAAGGCTGCATGCATCCAACTTTGAAACCCGTGATGAAACGACTTCATGTCGTTAGTAGCACTAACGACATGGTGCCGTCAGTGCTGGTAACGACATGAAGTCGTTTGTAGTACTGACGGCATCATGTCATTTCTTTAAAAAAACATGGGTGAGTCGTTAGTGCTACTAACCACTCACCCTAATTTGCAACTATACCCATGTTGGGGTATAGTTGCAATTTTTTTTTAATATTTAAATAAATTAGCCTGTAGCTTTTGCTTCATGCATGCATTTTTTCTTTTTTATGTTTCATTAAGAACCGCGGTTGATAGCAGCAGTTCTTCATTTTATTTTCAATTTTATGAAGAACCGTGGCTGATACCGCCTTTCTTCGTAATTTATCAATATTTGTGTGGCTATTTTTAAATAATTATCCTGGGTTTTGGTATAATTTACGAGTTGACTCTAGAAAAACCACGGTTACGTTTGGTTCACTTTTTATGTGTGTTGGCAGGTTCTCTAGGAAAGCGTGGCCTAAGAAGAGTATTCGGGGAATACCAAAGATGTCTAAATTGGCTTTTAACTTGTTTCCAGAAAATGTTTTAATTGGTTAGTGGTGTCGTATCAAACTTTTAATGACTGAAAGATGTAAATATAGATATTTTGAGTTGATGTAATAATTTTAAAATTTATAAATTAATAAATAGATATACAATATATTATGTGTCTGTCTGTAAATAGTGATTATAATTTTTTTTTTCTATAATATTTTGGGGGAAGAAGTTTCAAAATAGGCAAGATGCATATAAAAAGTGGGATTGCATGAATCCTTCTTGGGGAAGGCTCAAAATGAGCCTAAAAGTGATCCAAACATAGCCCATATTTTTAGGGACTGCAGCTTGTGTGGTTTTGATGATTTATCTAATATGCTTTAAGTGCTGAGGTCTGATTGACGTATGGGCCGTAATGGAATTCTTACTCGCTTAAAATTGCAGGGAAGTGGCTTGGAAGTAGACAAATACGGTGCAACTGGGCCACAAAAGGTGCTGGAAGTGATGACCAGCAGAGTTCTGATTCAAAGAATATCGTCGAACTAACAAATGGAACATCAGGTTCGTCCTTTAACTATGCCATCGATGTAATCCAGCTCTGCATGTTGTAACTATTGTTAGATAATGAAAATTGGCTTGTTTAATTTCTACTATTCATTAATCTATAGTAGAAGTTTTTACAAGGGTTTTAGTTAGAAGTTCTGTTTACAAATCTTCAGTGTTGAATGGATCATTGCTAAACAGATGGTCATACTGGGAAGTATCACATCAATTATACTTTTCACGAATTTGAAGAGATTATGGTAGGGAAAAATGCCATTTTAGTCCTGTAACTTAGGGGGTGGCATTTTTTATCCTGCACGAATTGATTTTCGCAATTTAGTTCTAAAATTATACCAACATAGATATTTATGGATTCATAGAGGAAGTAATTTTTGGAGTGAAAACATACAGGTATAACCCGTTTTGAGGCTAAATTGCGTTTTTGTCTCACAAATAAGGTGTTGCGTTTTTTGTCCCATGATACTTTCTTTTTGTTCAAAAATTATTAAAAAGTTGGCCAAGTTAGTCGCAAAAATCCTTTTTCGTTAAGTTTTGATTGTAAGGGTCAAGCCGGAAGGAATTTCGGCGAAGGTATTCCAATGCTCAAGTCAATCCGAGTTCAAAGTCTTAGAAAGAATGAAAGCAATAGTTAGGATGACAAAAATTGTATTTGATGGTGATGCCCATATTTATAAATGGTGGTGATTGTACAAATTCACAAGCACCCTAGATCGAAGGCATGATCAATGGTGTGTGACTAGGTTTGTCACAATGCTCATAGTGTTGTGCCCTTTTGTCCGTGAACACCATTGCATGTGCCTGTGGTGTTGGCATCCCTGAGCTTTTTCAATTTCGTAAAGTAATGCACTACGGACATGCTATCTTGTGATAGAGAACATATCTTACGTTGTGATTTATATAACAACGAACCATCACTACAAGAAAATTTTAGTTCTGAAACTTTAAAATTTTGGCAATATTAGCCTTTTTCGGCCAATTTGGCTGCAAAATTGCATGTGACTTACACATGACCAAATTTAATTGAATTTTAGTCGTGTAAATCAATTTGTGCATGACCAAAATTGCCAAATCATTTATACAGGACCAAAAATGCCAAACTCCCCTAAGTAAGTTACAGGACTAAAATTACAATTAAATTGGGTCATGTGCAAGTGACATGCAATTTTCCGGCCAAATTGGCTGGAAAAGGACTAAAATTGCCAAAATTCTAAAGTTACAGGACTAGATTGCGAAAATCAATTCGTGTAGGAAAAAAAATGCCACCCCCCTAAATTACATGACTAAAATTGCAATTCTCCCAGTTATGGTATTATGGAAGGCGGATTCGCTTTCTTCACTTATATATTTTTACTTTTGCTGATAATTTGTTGTGCAGAAGAAGGTCAAGAAAAGAGGAATGAAGATGCTCCAGAAAATAATCCCCAGTATACCACTGTCTACGTCGGCAATCTTGCTCCTGAAGTAAGTAACTGTTCGACCTAGTTGTGTGCTATGTTGTCCCACGAGCCCTTGCAAACTCTGGTACTATGCCACTATGTCATGGTCGAGCCTACTTGTGACTAAAAGAGCTGAGTGCTAATTTTTACTGAGGACAAACAGTCTGCAACTCTCGGACTTACTTTCATTCTCTATGAATTATCACGTGCTTGTTAGTATCAGATTCTTAAATTTAGATCATGTGAAGTTTAGTCCAAAACCATAACTGCCATTAGCTTTCGTCTTAGTCTTCTTTAACTTTCCAATATTGGTGGATGTGAACCATAACCGTGTTTAGAGGAATTAACCAGCATGCGTCAAGGTTAATTTCTAACTTCCCGTTTTGCTTTTCCATGTTTTTCCTCTGTTCAATCATTCATTTCACCTCTTTCGGGTTGCTCTTGTTTGGAGCTTGGGAGGAGGGGGGTTGAATAAATTGGTTGGTTCATATTGCTGCCGCTGATCATGTTGCAGGTCACATCAGTTGATCTCCACCGTCATTTTCATGCACTCGGGGTTGGAGTAATTGAAGACGTCCGCATTCAAAGAGACAAAGGTTTTGGGTTTGTAAGGTACAGCACCCATGCTGAAGCTGCCCGGGCTATCCAGATGGGAAACGCCCGAATCCTTTTTGGTAAACCGGTTAAGGTACAAATGCTTGTAATCAATCTTTTTTGTGTACTATTGGTATTTTGGGTAAATAATTATATGTTTTTGTGGCATACTATGAGGATGTTCGGGTGAGCATATAAACTTTTCCTAATACATCACAAGAACTTATAAAATATTACAAATTGTTTGATAAGTTTAAATTTTTTAACTTATGAGATCTTGATAAACTCGTTCATATTAATTACAAAATTGTCATTATAACACTTTATATGCTTCGTCTTTTTATTTCATCCAAATACTTCAAGAACTTATTTTTAAACAAGACCCGACATCTTATAAGTTTAAAAACAGTAATATATATTTATTTTAATGTCATACTTCTATAGTCTAACCAATACAAGTTCATCTCTAGTGCTCATGGGGAAACAAGCCTACCCCTCCGGGAACCAGTTCCGCCCCTCTACCTCCACCAGCTGCAGCACATATGCCTGGTTTTACGGCTGCTGATCTTGCCGCCTACGAACGGCAACTTGCTTTGAGTAAAATGAGTGCTGCACAAGCTCTGATGAATCCACAGGCTCAGCGTCTTGGCGCTGCTACTCAAGCAATATACGATAGCGGATATTCAGGCATCAATACAACCCAGCCGCCCTTGTATTACCAGTAAGGTAGGAACTCTTGCTGCTTTGCAAGAACGAGTTTACGTTTTTAAAGTTACGATAGTTTTCGCCTCTTACCACTTACTGCATTGTTTCCTCTTCATTCCAAAGGGGTTCCCCATATAGTTGCAGCGTGTACGGTAATTTAGCTTGTATCGTAGTTTTTCTGTTAGGGACGATCGATTTTTAACTCTCGTCTGGGATGGGTGAGCAAAACTCTGTTTCAATGGGGTTCCTCGCAAGCAGAGTTTGTCGGAATAATTTTCGGTCCTTGTGGTGTCATGCTCTAATACTTTGTGATGTTTATCGATTAATATTTATCGTTTCCAGAACGATGAATTTCTCTTGGATGATGTTTGACGTCTGTGATAAATGTATGTCGCAATGCTCTGTTTTTGGGTATGGATAGGGTATAGATTGTCAAATACCCGTTGGTATGGGTGTTGAACGGGTAAAATCTTAATAATATAAAGTGATGAATATTATTAATTGAACTAAATCGATTACAATTAGTTCTGTTGACTATAAATCTCTAATAGAGATAATTACAACAATCATCAACTATATCACATAGTATAAATTTAAACAATTCTTTTACTATTATACAAATAATTTTACTATACAGTAGATTATCATCCCACGTATTGATGGGGTTTGAACCTATGACTTTTAAGTTTATGCGACCTCAATCTTAATCATTAGATCAAGAGATCATTGGTTCAAAGGGCATTCTTGTCTATAAAAGTTATAAAATTTGGGGGAATTTGTCCCACCATTGAAGAGTAAAGTTGCAAAATTTTACACGAATTTTCCAGGTGTAACCCTAATGTTAAGGGATCAATATAGAAGAAAGAAAAATCAAAGGGTGTAAATAAATTCCTAATAAGAACTTTTTTATAATTAAAACAAATTTTAGGGACTAAATAATAATTTTCCTATAATTAGATCTTTCCCTCATTCTGCAGCCAATTTTTAATTTCTGCCATCCTAGATGGTCTGGCCATAGAACTTTATATTAATAATATCCATTACAAATGACCGTTGATATAGTTTGATTTGATTTAATAGTAGTGTTTTTCAAATTGAATATATACATGTTTACACAAAATAATAATAACATTTCTCTCATTTTTTGTGTATATAACCATGAATGTGGTCTTTCTTCTTAAAAGAATTTGTTTTCGTGATGTATCAAAACATTATAAAAACAGAAAACGGATTGGTTTTTACGCTATTAATGACCGCGACTTAAAAATCATGTTAAATCAGTATTTTTTATTATGGTCAAACAAAATCAGTGTGAAAATTTAAATTTGACCACGGTTAATTAATATTTGTAATGATCTTAGTAGATGATCAAAATATTTGTCATGATTTTTAGTTAGAATTTAATGCAATTTACTTCCATGTGATATTGTAAATGGATAAATTCCCTCTTATGCAAAGGAAATAACAAGTTATTTTCTTATGTTTTTTAAAATAAAGCATTTTACTTCCCTTTCTAATGAGGTAAATTATTTTATTTTAAGAAACACATAAGAAATTGATGCTTGCATTTCCCCCTTTTTAGTCATGGCTAATATTAGCAGCACCTACATAAGCAACAATTAATAATCATTGCACAGTCATAATTAATTAGTATTCATCATAATTTTGCTTTTAACCAAATAAATTTACTAAATCATCTAATTGGGCAACTTATATTACATTCAATAACATATTTCTTCTTGTTCCATAAAAAAAAAAAAAAAAATTGTCGAATATCTCATCTAAGTAACCATTATAATTAAATATGTAAGTTTGTTAAATAAGGTCCACAAACACAAATCCTCACAAAGAATTTAAAAATATTTTGTACCCATTATTAGATTTTTCAAGAATTGTGAACAGCCCTCAATGATCATGACCTCTCCTTTTTCTCCACTCCACTTGGCCCCATCTCATTATACCTCCTCCAACATTACATGCAATTCAACTACTATACACTTTACAATTATTTCTTCTTGCAATCATCTTTTTGTCCTTTTCTTTCTTTTTCTTTTAACCTCAATGGGGGGGGGGGGTTGGAGATTGTTGAAGCTGCTAATAAACATGTAAAATGGGACGAATATGAGAGATCTCGTGTTCGGACTTTAAGTGTGTATGCTGATAAATATGTAATTCAGTTTCTTGGGACGAATTAGGAAAATCTCATGTTCGAACCTTGAGTGTGTATATTGGACGTACGAGTGTAGAAAGAACAAAAAAACCCGGAACATGTAAACGACATGAACCAGAATGATGATTAAAGATCGGAATCCTCATTGATGTCCATAGATACATGTTGATTATGTAGAAACAAAATTGGTGAAAAAGATGGAAAAAATGAAAAAGAAGCTCCAATTATATATATTGAGCTATTTTTGTCATATGTATAATTAAGGGTGTTATAATATTCCGGAGTTTATTTCTATATCTACTCTAATTAAACATATATATGCTGCCCATCCAGCTTATATAGTTCACGTGTTAGTACTAAACTGCCAGAATTCCGGCAGTGAACATCTGGCCGGCAGCGTAGGGCGAGCCCGCAACCTCGGCCGGCCTCGTCGCCTCGGCGCTGCACTTCTCCTTGCGCTCATCCGTCACCATCTGCCTATACCTGCACTCCGCACTGCAGAACGCTTTCTCCCCCCTGCAATTAATCATCAAAAAATGGTTAAAATTCGCCTAAAAATAGACATCAAAACACTTGTTTCCCTGTCGGAATTCGTGGGTACTTAGGAGTATACATACCTATACATGTATATGTCTTTGCCGTGGAGTTTCTTGTGGCACAAATTGCAGGAGTTGAGAAAGTCCGGTGCCGGGATTCCGGCGACCTCCCCGAATCTCGCCGGAGATATGTGAAAAACGCCGCCGCCGCCGCCGCTTTGTATTCTAAAAGGGGTCCTATCATCACCCTTTCTCCCTCCCTCAACTCCATTGGAATTATACACCTTGGTGCTAGACTTGTTCGGACCGTGGCACGTCACGATAGTGTACTCCTCCTCCAAACTCTCCATCTCCATTTCCTCCGAACTACTTCTCCGGCTTCTCCATGAGTTCCTCACCGGAATCGGATTGGATCGGCTCAAGTTCCGGCCAAATAAGGCCTTACTTGCCGGAATTTCGTTCCGGCCTGCACCGTCTAGCGCCGCCACTATGGCTAACCCCACCCCACCAAAATCAAAGCTTTTAGGACCTCTAGGGGACTGATTCTTGGCCTCCATGTAACTTCTTGGGCTAACGGCGGCGACGTCCCCCTGGCCGGACCTGTTGCCGGAAACCAACGATCCGGTGAGAATTTCGATCACCGGCTTCGATGATTTCCCTAACATGGCTAGATAATTCTCTATACTTGATGTCTAATTTGGTTAGAGAGAATGGGATTGAGATGATTGTTGAGGTCTCTCAATGGCTCTTTGTGAAGCTTCCCAATTTATGTTTGAGGGGAGTTGTTAGGCTAAGCCCATAGGTTTGCTTTGAACTACCAAGTTATATACTTAGTTTCTTTCTTGATGACCTCATTTCTCATACACTGACCAAATTGTACCATATCATATTAATACATTATTAAAAGGGTAATTACAATTAGATCCCTCTAAAAATATAAAATTATAATTTTTTCTAAAAAAGTTTCAAAATTGTACTTATATACACCTCCAAAAATACACCGTTTACATCTGACCTCCTTTTGTTAGGGTTTGGATGAAAAATACTGACGTCGCCAAAAAAATTACATAAATTTTTAATTTTACCTCTCATTTAATATTTTTATGTAATAATTTGATACTTATAAGGAGATAAATGTGATGATGTTAACAATGAATTTCGACAGGAGGTGTAAGCGTAATTTTTAAATTTTTTTTTGGAAAAAAGGTGTAAAATTTACATTTTTAAAGAGAATTTAAGTATAATTTCAAATTTTTTAGGAGAAAGTTTAAAATTTATATTTTGATAGGGGTTTAAGTATAACTCTTATTAAAATGGGACATAGAAGTAATTTGAAAAATGTCACTTGTCAGTGGCATAATATTTTAAGGGAACGTTGCTGTCCAATGATTGGGACCCGATCCCGAGAGGTGGACCCAAGTCGCCGGGAACTGACTCAGCTCAAGATTCCGGTGAGTTGACGTCGTCGGGAATTGGACACGTGTGGTTCCGTAAGAGGGTGGAGTTATTACCAAAGTCCACTGAGGGGGCTGGGGAGTGGGCCCCGATTATTTATTTTCATGTTTCTTGGAGTATTAGGGGTGGGGCCCATGGGCATTGCATTGGAACTGGAAGTGAATAATAAGTGATGTATGGTGCCGCTGAATTCTGACCCACAGTGATGAGCTTGTTGTCTGCGCAATTACCGATCTGCCCCTCCCCTTTTTACCAAATCCAACGACTCCTTTAAAAGATATTATTCTTTTGCTAAAATGGAATATTATATTTATTTATTTATTTGTTGAGAAAAAATAAAATAAATAAAAGCATCGCAATGATTTTGAACAGCTTTGTTCTCCTTTTTCACTCCTCCACCTTTAGCAAAATAACTTTGATTATTAGTTTATTTTTGGGATTTGATTCATTGAACTGATGACAACACTTTTATAGCAAAAGAGTGTTTCCATTTTTAATTTCGTAAAGATATCAAAAAAGGTCAAAATATTTTTTTGGTGCCATTAAAAATGTCACTATTATTTTTTGTACTATAATTGTGACGAGTGTCACTTTTGATACCATTAAATACGAAAATACGTCTTTTCGGTCCCGAGTTAACGGTAGAAGTCATGTGCCCCGCACGTGGCTGTTAACGGCCGTTAACCTCTGTTGGCTCACTTGAGGCGCCCTGTTTAATGGTAAAAAAAAAAAAAATATTTTTTTGGTACTATTAAGAGGGGAAAAAAAAGGTGACCACAAACTATTAGAATTTTTTTAAAAATATTTCCAAACTAAATAATAATTCAATTTCAAAAAATAATAATAAGATGCTCGAATTATCTAATAATTTATTTAAGAAATAAATTTATAATTTATATAAAAATAAAATTTATCTAATACTTTTATTTTTTAAAAAAATTATTTCTCATAGTTTGTTGTCAAATATTAAAATATTTCCAGACCAAATAATAATTTAATTTCAAAAAAATAAAAAAAAATCCTAGAAATTATCTAAAATAAAATAATTATAATTTTTTAAATTTATTTTTATCACATATATTAAAATAAAATTTCTCTAATATATTTTCTTAAATTGTTTATTAAAATAATTTTAGACAAAGTATTTCTTAGATACAGTTAAAAATGAGTTAAATACAGTTACCATCCATAAAGTATCCATCCCACATGTGCATGTATAAATTTATTTTTAATTTGATTTGACAATTAAATAAAACTAAAGTAAAATGAACTCCCAGTACTTTAGGATTATGAAAATAAAAAGAGCTCGATGAAAGAGTGAAATTAGAATTAGACAAATTTTCCACAAATGTGATTTTGGTATTTTAAAAATTTCTTTCATTTTTTTTATAAAATAATTTTTAGTAAGGGTAATATGAACTTTTTAAACTTAAAAAGTAAAGGAGTTAGAAGGTCATGATTTTTTTTAAGATTTTAATACTTTATAGGGGTAATTGATGTGGGCTAGATACTTTAGGGGTGGTAACTGTATTTAACCCATTTTATATTAAGGGGCCGTTTTATTTTTGTATGTGAAATAAATGATTGATATGACTCGATTGATTAAAATATGAGATAGAACAAATTAATATACTTTGTTGGTGTTTACCCATTTGAATAAAATGTAACATAATCCCGAATTACATTATAACACTTTTAAGATTGAATTATACAATCATACTCTTAAGATTGAAAAATTATCAGACATTATTTAGGACCCGATGAATTACCAGCAAGTAGTCATTTTCTATACAGACCCTGTGCGCATAAAATTTTCAACAGGGTCTGCATAAAACTTTTAAGTGTAAGTTGAGGCAAAGGTTGCAAATAAAAGACTGCTTGCTTCTTACTAGAAATGCATTAGGCTTTTTAAATATATAAATACCCAAAATGAGTTATTTAAAATTTCGATTGGAACTTTAGTAATAAAATCCTCTCTTTTGAGACAATGGATTGGTTCAATTGCATTTAAGCTAATTTCAAGAATCAATGTATGTTTGAGTGGAGATTGAGGTTTAACAAATAAAAAAAATGTGATTTTTAGTGTTATGAATACATAGTATTTAGTCTATTTTTAATAATAATATGTTGTTTTTTTGTTTATTTGAAATTTGTTGGCTGATTTAGGATTATTGATGTATAGCGTATTGAATGTTTTAATAATTATATGTTAGTTGATTAGAAATATGGATGTATTTTTAAAAAAAGAATCAACATCTGCCTCCCGGCTCAATTTTTCACCACATTAATATAAATAATTCAAAATTAAATTAGAATATATCAAAAGAAAGAAATAAATAAATAACTAATCATAAAAGTAAACAATCACAAAAATCAAACGTACAACTCTTGATCACGAGGTGTCAATTTTTATCACTTGAACAAAATCTCATTAATTTAATTATGCAATTTTTTTTATAAAATCTAATTAATTACTACATTATTCAGTACATTCAAACTCAAATATTGATTCGATATATTGATATTTCAAAATCAAGGAATATATTCAACGACAACAAAGAAACAAGAAACTGTTATAAAAATAGACTATACACTCATTTTCGTGGTACTCGAGTTCACCATCTTATAAGAACAATTTTTGAATCGTACGTTGTCTGATCTTTAAGTGCATATATACGACAAACATTATAATAAATTGCTAGTGACATTTTTAAGAATAATGGAGAATTATTAATAATGACTAGATGAGGAGAGTTCTTTCTAAACAAATCAATGGTTTAGCAAACTCTTAAGGATTAGACAAAAATAGAGTTTGAAATTTGATGACTATTTGTCCACAACCAATCATCCCTCACATGAGTTGTGAGGTTGAGATCTCACAATAAAAAAGTTGTGAGTTCGAGTCATACAAATGTAAGTATTTAATTTACTTTAATAGTAGTATCTTGTTTATGTTTTCTTTTTCTTTTTTTTTTTTTTTTTTGAGATGAAAGGATGTTGTTTTTTTATTGGGTAAATTACAGCTACCTCTCCTAAGGTTTGGCATAATTATAAATATTCCTCGTTGTTTGAAAAATTACAAATACTCCCAAGGTTTGTAACCGTCTAACAATAACTCATTTTCATTCATTTTTATAGGTGAACTAACAAAAATGCCCTTATGCATTGAATTACTTTTATTTAATTCTTAAAATTTTTTTGGACTATAATGCGCGGGGAGAGGTTTCTTAATTTTTTTACATAAAGAAGCAATAATGCAATTTGCTTCGTCTGATTTTTCTATAATTTTAATAAAAAAAAGTCAAGGGCAAAATGATCAATTTCAAGCCTTTGGTTAAAAATTACAAATCTCGTGGAGGTATTTGTAATTTTTAAAACAATGAGGGGGCATTTGTATTTATGCCAAACCTTAGGAGAGGTGACTGTAATTTACCTTTTTTTATTTGTTTTGAATTTATTGATTGATTTACAAATATATATATATATATATAGAGCAAAACGATGGTTGACTATAATTAAACTAATTTTGACCAAATTCTGAATTCTTAGAATTTTGAATTTTTTAATTACTAAGAGAAATTCTAATTGGTTGGTTTAATTTTAGTGTTTTTTTTTTTATATAAAGAACACGTAACAAACTAAATCCCAAAATTTTTGCATGAAATTAGAAAAATCCTCATGAAGATATCTGAATAGTACTTCCTCTTAGAGTTGCATCCAATTCAAACACTTAAAAATCATATCGAATACAAATATAAATATCAGTTAAACTTTTGGAATAATAAAAAATGTGAATCCATTATGCAATACTAATCTTTTTTTGTTGTGCTCAAGCTCTACACCTTTGAATGCATGAATGAAGGTTTTCTTTCGAAATGCATATTGTTCAGCTACGTAATTTATATTATTTTTCTTGCAATATAGTATAGCAAATTGATTTTGCATATGATCATCACATTTTGTCTTTTTCTTTTTCTATTATTTGGCTTCATCTTTTTATTATAAAAAATTTCTTTTTTATATGTTAATTTTTTTCTCTTTTGATGTTCTTTGGATATGATGGTTTATCCCATAAATTTATTATTTTGATTGATTGTTTATTTCATTACAGTTTACCCTCACAATTATTCATTTGTCATAATTTCTTTTTGAAAATAAAATTTTTATAGTACTTCAATTGTTTATTATCATGTGATCTAATTTTACTTTCACATATTAGTTTTGAGTAATTTCTTTATTTTTCAAATTTGTATTTTCGTCAATTATTTCTGTGATTTGATGTGTTCACTCATTTGCATAATTTGATTGTTTTGATTTGTATGATGTCCTTTTCTATTTCTTTTTTTGTATTATTCTACTTAATTTGCATTTAGTTTTTTTTTTGTTTAATATTTAGCCTTTTAATCTTTCATACACTAGCTCTTATATATATATATATTGTAGTTTTATCCATTGAATTTTTATTTTATAGTTTACTCTGTTGTTCTTTTTTATATTTTATTATTTTTTTTGTTTTTTCTAAAGGAACAAACTTATTTACTGTAAATAGTTATATATTTTGTTTAACATATATTTGTATGATTCGACTTAATTTGGCATTTAGTTTTTATTTATATTAATATTTACCCTTTCGTATCTTTTTATACATCAATTTTTTTTATATATTACAATTTCATCCATTAAATTTTGTTTTTCTTTTTCAATTTTTTTTAATTTGTCTACTAATGATGTTTTACAAGACGAAAAGAATCACCTGGTTTTAACTATTATGTAATTAGTTTCTCAAACTATCTAATATGATTCTTAAATTTATGATCATATTCTTTGTAAAACTTTTACATTTACATGAAAATACATGTATTTTCATGTGTGCGTAATTTAAGCTATTTTTTTTAGAAAAAATCTACACATGGTTGTTTGAATTTTGTTTTCTTTTTTTATATATTTTTATTTAATTAAAAATTTTGTAGATATACATTAAAATAATAATAAATATAGAGGTTAATTCAATTCCTTATATATCTTAAGTATTATTTTCAATTTTTCATTTTGTGGTTTTACTTCAAGTTTAAAAGATGTACAACACTACTTTCTTTCACTTTTGGCTTTTATATTCCTTTATTTATTTATATTTTGTGTTTAAAGACATGATAATCAAATATTTTTGTTCAATTAATATATGTATACATATATGTTTATCATTTGGAATTAACATAATATTTTGATAATTAATATTCTGAGTTTTCTCATCACTACTTTTTCTTCTTTTATCCCCTCATTATTGATTTATTATTTCATTTTGACTAGATACTAATTTCTAGAATTTTGAATTATTTAATTATAATGAAAGTTTTTATTGGCTACACTTAAGGCTTTTTAATGTTAGAATAATTTATTTACTCCCTTAGTTCATGCAATAATTTACACATATATCCCTTAATTTATGGAAAAATTAGTAGGAGGGGATAAAGATTTCAAGAAAAGAAGTATATATCTTATTTAAATATTTAAGGAAGAATTATTATAACACCCAAAAAATCAATTTTCATATCCAAAACAAACCACCAAAATAGTTTTAAGTTCAAGAAAATCATTCCATCATTTGTCATTATTTCGAAAAAGCCTACTATATAGTTTTATTTGGGACACAGTTACCTTGGTTAATTTTATTTTATTTCTTACTTTTAATTTCAAAAACTAATTTTTTAACTATATTTTTTTATTTGTAGTAAAACTTTTGTAAAATTTAAATTATAAACTTTGAGATATTTAATATTTTTTTGAGTTCATTCTACGAAACAACTAAAAAATCACTAATAATACAATATATTTTGAAATATTAAAACAAATATTATTTTTTAAATTTTAATCTATATATATATATAGCAAAACGAAGTTTGATCAAATTAGTTCAATTTTGACCAAATACTTTTTTCTGGTGTTTTTGAATTTTTTAATTCCCAAGAAAATCCTCATTGGTTAGAAATATTATTTATTCTTAATATATTAATTATTTATTTTGTATTTATCTAGAATATTATCTCCAAGATTATAAAAAAAATTAATTGTCAAGAAAAAATCTTATTGATTAGAAGCATAATCTATTTTAATATATTAAATATTTATTTTATATTTATCCAAAATCTTATATCCAAGATTATAATTGAATTTCTAAATATCAAGAAAAGATCTAATTGGTTGGAAACATTATCTTTTAATATATTAGATATTATTTTATATTTATCCAAATCATATCTCCAAAATTATGATCCTACTTTAATTTATATTTATCTTAAATAATTACCTAATGATCATGGTCTCTGTCACATTAGTATTTAAATACTCTATATCTCTCATTCATTAGATAGACTCAATTCTACCAATTTTCTATCATCCATTAAATGATTTCAAAATTTACCACTCTGTATACTTAATTCTTTTCATTGCTTTTACTATGGCTAGAGTGACATCTTACACTTTTAATATGGTATTAATATATTTGTTTTCCTCCATGATCTTTCAATTATGTTAATTTTCATCCATTACTCATATACTTATCTCTATTAAATTTTAATATTTATTTATCCTCTACACTAATCTCATGTGGCTAAATTGATATTTTACTCTTTATCACAACGTCGTTTTATTTTTTATATCTTAGTTTTCATGATACTTGAAATATTGAAATAATAATCTATACCATTTTTTTATGTTTTCTTTATTAAATAATAACTTTAATATTTATTCCTCTTATGGTGTTAATTCTCATATTTCTATATATGGTGATTGTTTGATTTGTTTTTCTACAAGAAATAATAGATTTATTTGGTGTTAATGATAAATATTGCTTTTAAATATTTATTTATATTATTTTACTTAATTTATCATTTGGTTTTTATTTTTGTTAAATATCTACTCTTTTCTATCTTTTATACACAAGTTTTTTGTTTTTATATATTATGATTTCATCCATTAATTTTGTTTTATAGTTTACTTCGTTGCTCTTTTTCATATTTTATTTTTAAAAATTTTTGTTTTTCTACAGGAATAAACATATTATCTAGCCTTAATGGGTATTATATTTTATTTAATATTTATTTTTATGATTCTACTTAATCTGCCATTTAATCTTTATTTTTGTTGAAATATCTATCTTTGTTTATTTTATGCACCAATTTTATATGTATATCTATATCATCTTTTAAAATTTGATTCTACAACTTAATTATGTTGTTCTCTTTCAAATTTCATTTTCTTAACAAGAAGGGACAAATTTATTTAGTGTTTATAGGTACATATTGAGATAATAATCTCTACCATTTTCTTGTGTTTTCTTTATTAAATAATAAGTTTAATATTTATTCCTCTTACGGTGTTAAATTTTCATATTTCTGTGGTGATTGCTCGATTTTGTTTTTCTACGAAAATGAATAGATTTATATGGTGTTAATGATAATATTTTAAAATTTATTTGAAATATTCTATTTGATTTGATATTTAATTTTTGTGTCTGTTTAAATATTTATTCTTTTGTATCTTTTATACACCAGTTTTTTTGTCCATATATTATAGTTTCATCCATTAATTTATTTTATAGTTTACTTTTGTTGTTCTTTTTCATATTTCATTCTTTTTTAGTTTTTGTTTTTCTACAAGAGCGAACAAAGTTATTTAGCGTTAATTGCTACATATTTCGTTTAATATATATTTGTATGATTCTACTTAATCTGCTATTTAGTTTTTATATATGTTTAAGTATTTACTTGTTGTTTATTTTTATGCACCAATTATATATACATATATATTATCATCTTTTCAATTTTTAATCTACAGTTTAATTTTGTTGTTCTTTTTCAAATTTCATTTTTTTTACAAGAAGGAACATATTTCTTTAGTGTTAATAGGTGCGTATTTATTTCTTGCTATGATTCTACTTAATTCATCTGACATTTAGTTTTTATTTCTATTTAAAACTTACCTTTTTGTATATTTTTATACACCATTATATATATTATAGTATCATCCGTTATTTTTTTATTTTTAAGTTTAGTTTTTTTGTTCTTTTTTAGATTTCATTTTTTTGTTTACTAATTACGATGTTTTACAAGGTGGAAAGAATGATCATATTAGTATCTCGAACTATGTACATATGATTCTACTAAATCTATGATCATATGGTGTGTAAATCTTTATATTTTCATGTGTGTGTAAATTGAGCTCTTTTCAGAAAAGGTCCACACAGTTGTTTGAATTTTATTTTCTTCTTTTGTATATTTTAATTTAATCAAAAAATTTATGGAGATGTGTTAAATTAATAATAAATATAGAGGTTACTTCAATAAAATTTTAATATTAAAATTTTTAACTATTTTTAGTTATTCGTAGTAAAACTATTATAAATTTTTTTTTGAACTTTGAGATATTAAATCTTTTTAGTTCATTGTACTAAACAATTAAAATTCTCACTATTAATATATAAATTTTTTGATATATTTATTTGTATGTTTCAGAATATTCAAATAAGTATCATTTTTTAATATTTTAATTTAATAAATGAGAGATCATCAAAACCAACCGACTTGCAATTTTTTTGGAGAAAAATATATCTTAGAATTTTTGAAAACTAAATTATATAATTATAAACACTTTTTACTTTTGTAATTGATCGAACGAAACAAAATAATTAAATAAATGAAAACCTCAAAACTAAGTTTGTAAAAGTTTTGCAACATATATATAAATATGGTGAAAAAGAAAACTTATTATGTAATTAAATAATAATAAATAAAAGAATTTATAAATATAAAATACCAATATTTTTGTCAATAATAATCAAAATAGATTAAAAATTAAAACTACTATATTTTACCTATTAAAAATGAAAATTTTATTTTATGCAAAAAAATTTTATAGCATAATATATTTTTAAAATTTTATTAAATTGAAAAAAATAAAAAATATATAACCGTGCATAGCACGGAGTCTACGCTAGTAGTGATATATTACATGTAAAATATTTTAACAATAGTATGTTGGTTAATTTACAACAGACAACGTAATTTTTTTATTTTTTATTTTTGTGACAAAAAATGAAATATTTATGAAGAAAAGGTGAGGAGAAAATGGGGAATGGTGTAAAAGTTGTGGTGTGGTTGAGTGGCAATCGATTGAATCGAGTGCAGTGGGCCAAAGGAAATAGAGTACAGTTTTTGATGCCCATTGTTCTCTCTTTTAGTAGCAATTTATAATCAGATGGTCCTCCAGCGTGCTTGTCGCTATCTTGGGGCCCCACCACACGCCAGCTCCAAACTCCCACGCGTTCGGTCACTATTGCTTTTCAGCTTTTTTTTTAAGGGCAAAATTTTTCATATGTTATGGAATATAAAGCACAGATGCCTACGCAGTTACATGATATTGACATTATGAGGTCTAATTTTTATATAAAAATTTAAATATATGATAAAATTTGAAAATACAATAATATTTTTAAAGCGACTAATTATTATTATAATATTCAGTGCACAATATAACAATACTTATTCAGTCCACGATATAATAACAAATCCACATCTACCAACACCAATCAAAGGAATAATACAACCATCCTATAAATTAAACAACTGCCTACATTCGTAGTACTCGAATCCACTACCTCTTGGTTGTGGGACCTCAACCTCACCATTCGGACAAGGAATCTTCGGTCTTCGAATTTAGGATGTTGCTGTCAATTTTTTATACTAAAGATGTGAATACGTGTATATAAATGTGTATGTGTGTAATAATTAGTACTAGCATGTTCTGTATACTCGATACGTGTGCTTAATTTCTAGTACTTCAAAAAATTTAATTAATCACTATATTATAAATTACTACGATTGAAAATTCGTAATCATTACTATCTGTTATAATTAACTAAAAACAAATGCGAGTACTTAAGTTCTAGTTATGATTTTACGTTTTATGATCTAAATATATGCCATTGTTTTTAGCTGTAGCGGATGTTTTGACATTGCTTGCAGAAGTAATACTAATAGTCTTTGTGCGATTGTTGTTAATTAGTGTTCGCTATATTTTTTTAATTTTAACCATGATAATCAATGATAATTAAAAGCAATATTTCTTCTAGCGTAAATATAAAATTATAAAAGTTTATTACAGTTTGTTATGAAATAGCTTTTTAATTTATTTAAATATTTAATGATTTTATGATAAATTTGTTATAGTCACTTATTAGGTTTTGGTGCTTACTATTCATGTCCCCGATTTTGGTCCATAATATTTACAATTTTTACAGATTTGGTTCAAAAATTGACAATAGGACTAATTTTGTAGAATTTGTAAACATTAAAAACTAAAATCATTAGGGACCATTAAGGATCAAAAGGGAATAATTGCTATACATAGGGACCAAAAATGTATTTTTACCCATTCTTTTACACTAAACAAAGAAAAACATTATTTTTTATTTGCTTCAATTAAAATATATAGCAATAATAGATGTAAAGTTGTAAGTTTTGTTCAAATTAATACTACAGGACATAAGTATTTTTATTTATATTCAAAGATACTTCTTTGCATTTAATCGAGATATTAAAATCTAATTGCAAAAACTTAAATTTAAATTCAAGAGCTTAAATTTTATGTAACAATTTTTAAAAATTAAATTGAAAATTAATTTTTTTTCGAGGTCATAATATATCTTGGATTTTAGTTTTAGTATAATTAATTATCAAATAATAATTTATCTTATGCATATTTAGAAATTAAATTTAGTGAAAAATAACAAAAAGAATATTATTATAAGGGTAAGTTACATTTTTGGTCCCTATATAACCACTTATTCATTTTTCATCCCTAATGTTCACGTGCCACGATTTTGATCCCTAATACTTACAATTTCTTACAGATTAGGTCCCTAATTTGATGCTATGTATTAGAGACTAAAATAATGGCATCTAATCATTAAGGATCAAAAGTAAATAAGTGGTTATATATAGGGACCAAAATATAATTTACCCATTTTTGTACACGTGATGCAACATATCATCTTTTCTAAAATTCCCCCCCTCCCCCACCCCCCACCCCCACACACACACGAAAAAGTGTATATATATATATATATATAAATTTTCTAATTAACTCCGAGGATTTTTTTGAATTGAAAGCGATGAATTTTATTAATCGAAAGTAAAGTGATTACATTCAGTATTGTCAGTTACAATATCGAACGAAGACAATTACAAACAATCATATCAACAATATCACATTAACACCTAGCTATTATAACAAAAAATAACGCCCCTACTATACAGTAGAAACAACATTAATACACGCAGGGATCTGAATCCATGACTTCTGGGATTATGAGGCCTCAGCTTCGCCAATTAAACTAAGCCTCATCGGCTAACTCCGAGGATTTATTTCACCTAAATTGTGCGTAATAAGCACTATGGTTAAATTCACTTTGTCCCCTGAATTGATTTTGATGTAATTTCTCAATTTATTAATATTAACGTAATTATATATATATTAAAAAAAAAAAGAGATCAACATTATTATTGAATTGTCACTGGTTGTAATGGGAGCTTTATAATTTTGAAAAAAAAAAAAGAAATTCAAGAAAGACTTGAAAAGATGAGGTGTCGTGATGTGGACACAGCTTTGTATCATTTTAAGGGTAAATTAAATCTAGCTCTCCTGAGGTATGGATAAATTACAAATACCCCCCTCTTGTTTAAAAAATTACAAATACCTCCTGATTTGCAAACTAATTGTGAACCCCTAGTCGAAAATGGTGAAATTACTTTATTACCCTCGACATTTTTTTTAAAAAATAGGTTTGAAAAATTATAAAAAATCACAGATTTGCCAAATACAGATTTGCCCCTCTGTGTTTGGTAAAGATATTTCACATCTCCTGCGTCTGAACTTCCATTTGCAAACCTTTTCACCGAAGAAACCCTCCCAAAGCACAGCCCTAAAACGATGTCTTCTCCTCTCCCACATCTTGTTCCTGCTGCAGTCGAATAGCAGCTTGAACAGCTTCAAACTGACCGTGATGCAGAAAAAGAGAAGGAAGAAACAACTGCATCTGGTACTGAACTTGTGTTATACAAGTTAGTAATAGTTAAAGCTAACTGCGTCACCTTGGAGCATCGTATCTACCACCAAGCTTTTGGAGAGGACTAGGAGTCTCCCCACAAATGGAGACAAGGAGCAAGAAGAACCAGGAGAACAAGGCATTCAACCTCGATGCTTGCAAGCAACGTATATGTCGTTTGAACTAATGTGAATTTGTGTTTTGAAAGTAATATGTGTAGAATACTATGGATTTATATGTGGTTGTTGGGATGTTTTTGAACCAATATTTTTGGATGGCAATATATTTTGAACAATGTGTTTGTCATTGTTTGAATGTGACTTATGGAATGAACATGATCATTTTGTCTATACTATGAAATACTCTATTTTTTTTTGTTCATTTTGGTACTTGTGTATATTGGAATAAACATGATTTTGTTACTTATGATGAGTAGGATTGTGTACACTAACAAGAACCTGTCACTTCAAATTTCTGACACCTAATATCTTACATTAAGGTTTAGAGGGCAATTTAGTTTATAATTTTTTAAAAAATATATAAAATTATAATTAATAATCCATAAGGGCATTTTTGTCCGTTCACATTGAAAATTGGATGAAAATGTAATGGAAGGGGCTCGTTGTTAGACGACAGTTAAAATCAGGGGGGTATTTGTAATTTCCCAAACAAGAGGAAGGTATTTGTAATTTACCTATACCTCAGGGAAGCTAGATGTAATTTACCCTTATTTTAATTAATGAAAACGACCGAAAACAAATTGAAATACGATACGTCATCGTATAGCAGGAATCCTACCAAATATTTCAATATTAGTGGTATATTAATCATGTAGGAATCTCTATTGGCAGTGGACTTGTCTTATAAATTGAAACAACTTATTAATTTAATGAAATTCATTGGCACCATAAGCATAATATTTAAATGGAATTTTGAACAAAGTGAATATAGAAATATGTACGTCACGCAAATTAAATAATTGTTTACTTGACTTATGTGTCACTTCATTAATCAAAAGGAAATATATATATTTAGCCTCAAAATTAACGGTCAAAGGCACAAAGTAGTTGGATGCAATGTTTTGAAAAATGGATCAAAGATCGTTTAGGACAAATTATTAAGTTATTGGTCTGATCGGTTGAATTGATTAGAAAAATTCGATTGACTCAAATAATATATGCATATATATATATGTATATATTTTAAAAAGTAGAACAAAATTGACGTTAACAAAAAAAATATAAAAAAAATGAAAGGTTCAAGATGTAAATAATAATTCAGACTATGTTAACTGAATTATTTGCAGCTAGATCAAATTCCGTTTCCTATAATTACAAAGATCAAGTTCGTTTCTCTCTTATTCTTTCTCCTGCCTCCAGAAGTCCCCTGCACTCTCTCCTTGAGTGTGTTGTTATATTGATTAGAAAAGTTGATCATTCATTACTGCATTGGTGAAGGACGTGGATTGTGCTGCAGTGTCATCTCCTATAAGCTTCATTCGTTGGGGTTATTCTGTTAATGCTTGCTACATCATTTCTTCTGTACCTGGGACTGATTTCTAGGCTTCGTACATTGAAGACAATTAAGCTACTTAGTAATAGTAAATATAGTCTAGTCATATAACTTTCCATATCACGCTCAATCTTTCTATAGAGGAAATACCACTTAATTATGAAAAAAATATAATTTGTTAATAAATTATTCAATTTACCATATCATCAGTCCCGCCCGTCAGCAGACGGGGCGATGCCTTGCCTGACCATGGAAGGGATCGAGCCTCGACCCTTGGCAGCTGGAGGAACCCCCTAACCTGAAATTGTTTTCTCCATCAAATGCTCCTAATTGTACACCAAATTTTTTCTTCAGATTACCAGATCGATCGGACATGACAAAGTACAAAAAGAGTAAATTGTCGAAAAAGCATAGGAAGACCAGACAACGGGTAATCTAGTAACGCGAATGAAAAGGAGGGATAAAAATTTAAGTAACCCGATGAGTCATAATCCAAAATAAGGCTATAAATTAACCTAAACGATAATTTTATTTTTGTAACATGTTTTTTTTAAAATAAAAAAAATTAAACGATTCACTAATCTTCCGACTTGCACCAATTTCTTCTTCTTCTTATTCTTTAACACAAATACGCACTTTCACGCATATGCTTTCAATGATTTCAGAATTCAACATCGCAACTACAAAGTATCATGGCCCCGACTATCAGGCCGTCTCCTACAAGATCATTAAGGGGTGGTTGTTAATACTATAAACTTTAGGGAGGTAAATACAATTTTCCCTTAACTTAATTATTAAATAGCCGAGGAATTTCTGTGTGACATTTTCATACCCATTTTTAGTAAATATTTATTCCATAGAGCCTGAATTATTGGTAGTCTAATAAATATTGGGAGTTATGAGCAATACATAGATGCAATGTTATTGTTCTGGCCGTTGGATCGGAGACACATTCATCACACACTGGGCCTACTACTCACCCTTTTCATTAATCCACAGCCCTACAAAAGTCCTGTAACTCTATATATTTGAGAGATGATTGTATAATTGTATTCATACTAATATATATATATATAGATATATTTAAGACTTTGAATATTTGAAAATCTATACCTAACTTGCTTATAATTGATCGAATATTTTTTAAATTAATTATACTTAGATTCCCTCTAAAAATGTAAAATTATACTTGCTTCTCAATGTTTATTTTGAAATTATACTTGCACTCCCTTCGAAAATTCCCTATTTACGAATGTACCATTTCCTGTAGGATTTTGACGAAAATGCTGATGTTAAAAAAAAATTACATAAACTTTTAATTTGGTCCCTTGTTTTGCTTTTCGTATAATTTATTGATAGAGATATTCTAGTAATATTTTCATACTTGTAAGGGATAAATGTAATATATATAAAGTCAAAAGGGTGTAACTGTAATAAATTATTATTATTGAATTATTGTTGTTGGATACAAAGAGTCGTTGATGAACGAAAAAACTATTAATAATTTATACAGAATGCTGATTGAGACGTAAAATTAGAAGTTAAAGTAATTTTTTGTTAATTTCAGTATTTTATCTCCAAATCATAACGAAAAGGGGAGAGTTGTAAATGGAGAAGTTTTGAATGATGTGCAATTGTAATTTTAAAAAAATTTAGAGGAAAAGTACAATTTCGCATTTTTAAAGGAGGTCTAAGTCTAATTAACCCTAAAAATTAAAAAAAAATCATACATGATATGTCCTGAAAAGATTGGCCCATATTTTTGGCCCAAACCAATCGGACCTGCCGCAAGGGTCCAAACCCAAAAGAAGGACCCAACAACCCCCAAAGGCCCACTTGAAGGGCTAGCCCAATCCAGGAAGCAGGCTGGGCTCTCCTCGTAGGAAGGAGGCAAGGCCCATGCAAGAAAAGAGACCCATCCGAACCTAGGAGGAAAGACCTATGAAGGAAGAACTAACGGAAGAAGAGATAGACCCAGTCAAGGACGTTTGGATAAGGTTTATCTAAACATTCCTCCTTATCTAAGGTGAATCCCGCAACCGTCTTCCCCCTTTTTAGGAGGCTAGTTTGATGGGACTCTAGAGAGGCGTCAGTCAAGCCCCCAAGGAGTCCTAACTCCCCAGAACTCTTCCACTTCAAGGAACGCTCTCTAAAAATACCAGCTCTCCTGGTTGGACAAATGACGTCTTTCTACCCTCCTAATATCTGAATTTCTTTTTGGAATCACACTTGGCACACTTTATGCTCATTGTTACTACCTTATTATCATCAATTTCTTCTTTACAGTCAAGTTACTTATATCAAAATTGTTTACTGACTTGAGCGTCGGAGTGCTAACGTTTTTTTTTTTTTTTGCAGGTTTCTTGTTCAAACTTGTTGAAATTCAAGCCCACTTCGATCCTTCTAAAAAGTCTTTTGCTTGAGCACTTTTTTCTCACATCAATACATAACTTTGAAAAAAAATATATAGATTTCATTTGATAATTTTTTTCCTTCACACATGTATAATTAAAGTAAAAAATGTAAATACTATTTGTATTTCCCATGTGCATCGAGTCTATCTTACTTATAAAATTGAACAAGGAGTGGTGGAACTAATAACCCTTAACCCAATTCCAATAGAGTTTCTCAAGGGACACTCCAATGACTGAGACTCCAATATTTCATAGTTGAATGGGTTAAAAAAAAAAACAGAAAAAAAAACCCAATTCCAATAGAATATAACATAGGGGATTGGGCTATTCGCTTTTATTTTTAAATAATTGGGCACTGGAATTATGAATTGTGAATAATGAAACAAGAAATGCAACCTTGGGCTAGTGTTTAAGGTTTGGTATGGGTTCATTCCTTTGAATTGGCATTACCTTCTGCAGCCCAACTTGAGGACCAAAAGGTCACAAATAAAGTTGGGTTATTAACAAATTCTTTGAATTTATTTGAATAATTTCATGTTGTTAAGAATTTTAAATCGGGTTAAACGCAGATACCCAATTTATAGAGGTTAATGCACTTTGCTCCCTGAACTTTCAATTTTTGCGGACGACAATCCAACATTTGTAAAATATTGCAGTACCCTTTGATTTTGTTTTTCGTGAGATATTTCGTCGAAGACTCTAAAATAATTTAAGTTATGTGCATGTTGATGTTGCCTCATAAACTTAAAAAGTATATATTACAGGAATCAGAATCAATGGGTTTACTACAATATTTTATAAAAATTGAAGTATAACATAATTTTGTTTACATGAAGCAATAGTGTTTTTTGATGGGCCTATTGCTAAAATATCTCCTACGGATAAAATTGCTTTAATGGACGACATTTCAGAGTCTGAAATTTTTTCGGCCCTTAAACGCATTGGACCCAACAAATCTCCAGGCCCTGATGGCCTTAACTCCTTTTTCTTCATTAAATACTGGTATATTGTTAAAGATTTACTAGTTCGGGTGGTTTTAGATTTCTTTAATAATGGTGTTATGCCTGAGTTTATTAATCTAACAGAACATATTGTTATACCCAAAACAAAATCACCATCCACTCATCATCATTTTAGGCCTATTAGTTTATGTAATACCATTTACAAGATCATCTCTAATATCCTTGTTGCAAGACTTAAACCTCTCATTCCTAACCTTATTTCACCGTTTCAAAATGCTTTTGTTCCTAACAGATTGATTTCTGATAATATAGTCATGGCCCATGAATTGTTACACTCAATGCACTCAAAAAAAGGTAAACAATCTGGAATGGGTATAAAATTGGATTTAGAAAAAGCGTATGATAAATTGAATTGGAAGTATATTGAATTTTGTTTAAAGATTTATGGTTTTCCTCCTAAATTCATTGAATGGATCTTATCATGCATTAAAACTGTTGCTTTCATGATTCGTATCAATGGTGAACGTTCTGATATATGGAAACCAAGTCGAGGCATACGACAAGGAGACCCTTTATCTCCTTACATTTTTATACTTTGTCTCGAACCTTTTATTCAAAAGATCATAAATGACTGTAAAAATCAACTTGTGGATGCTATGTCACCATGTCGTAAAGGTCCTTTAATACCCATTCTATGCTATACTGACGACTGTCTGCTCTTTTTGAAAACTAATCATAAATCCGTGTCCTATTTAAAAGAAGTGCTTAAGCGTTTTGGTGAATTTTCAGGACAAAATGTTTGTTGGAATAAATCCAAATTTATGTTATCTCCAAACTGCACTTCATTTCAGAAAAGAGGTATTGCCGAGGCTCTTTATGGATTATAACGGTAATAATAAGGATAAATATCTTGGTTTTCCTTACGTTATGGGCCGGATGACTAAGGAAAACTTCTTTTCTGTCATATCTCGTATTGAATCACGCATTAATGCATGGTATAACGGCTTTCTGTCATATGCTGGTAGAGTAGTCTTAATTCGACATGTTATCAATACTATACCTCTCTATCATATGAATGTCTTTAAGCTGCCTTCATGCATAATTGACAGAATAAATCGACTGACTAAGCATTTCTTATGGAACTCTTCTGCTAATGACAACAAAAGAGGTAAAGTGAATTGGCAAGTGTGTTGCATGAAAGTAGACAGAGGAGTCTTAGGCTTTCGGGATCTCTCAAGACTTAATAAGGCATGTTTATAGCGTTTTGGTTGGACACTTGAACATATGAATACATCTCTTTGTGGTAAACTCCTTAAGGCTAAATATTTTAGTAATTGTAAGTTTTCAGAATCTATTGTTAAACCTTATCATAGTTTAATCTGAAAAAACATTCACTAGACTATCCCCCTGGTTAAACAATCTACTAGATGGATCCTGGGAAATGGGAAAGATAATAATTTTTGGAAAGATAATTGGCTATCTTCTTATAATCTTGAATTGTTGAGTTCTGGACTTACAGATTCTCTTTCTAATTTAACTATTAATTCTATCATTACGGAGGACTTTAAATGGGACCTTTCTATGATTGAGGAATATCTTCCTGATGATATCATTAAAAAGATCAAATCTGTACCAATTCCCATTACATCGCAGAATGACATCAAGGTTTGGAACTGGAAAAAATCAGGTAAATTCACTCTCAAGAGTGCATATGAATGGTTGTCTTATGAACCTAGTTATATTAATCCTATCCTCCCTTGGATCTATTTGAAGAAAGCAAAAATTATTCCTAAGGTACGTTTCCTTTCATGGATGATTGCTCATGAGTGTCTATCTACTGCCCTTTTTCTTTATCAACGCAGACAGATTACGTCACCTTTGGCTCCATCTGTAAAGAATCGCCTGAGGACATTCCTCGCATCTTTATTCACTGCAGAGCTTTTTCTTTCATCTCTGAGAGTGTTCTTCAGGAGATTAATGATCTCCAGCATACTAATCTTTTGATTGTTTTGCATTCCTTACAGAATAATTCATACAGACAATCTTTGATTCTTAATACTCTATGGTATATCTGGAATGCACGAAATGATGCTATTTTTAGAAACAGACTGTTAATACTTCTTTTATCTGGAAATCGAGCCTTGATATGACGAATAGCTCTTTTTATACCATTCATAAACCTGCTAGGAATGTTTTTATCCTTTTATGTAAATGGACTCCACCACCCTACAGCTGGTTTAAGTTAAACATTGATGGCTCATAACTTGGTAATCCAGGCCCGACTAGCTGTGGAGGAATTATTAGAAACGAGGAGGGACTTTTCTGTTTGGCATTTTTTGAATATATTGGGATTAAGACTAACAATATTGCAGAGGCTTGGGCTGTTAGAACAAGATTACAGTTGGCTTTGAAATATAATTATCGTAAAATTATCATTGAATCAGATTTTAAAACTACACTTGATTTTCTTCGCAGGGAGGAACTTCTGCCAATGATTTTAACCCCTTTATTCAGGGATAAACTTGCGCGTTCTGCTTCTTCTACAGAGAATCAGCTGTAGATCTTTTTGTCAACTCCAAATTTGATCTCAAATCTGGTGTGTTCTGATATGTATCAATTTTGTACTAGACTCACGTCTAAACCTTGTATCATGAACTTTGATCTGCTATAATTATAAATAAAATCCCTCCGATTTTATGTTAAAAAAAATCTATTTATTATAGAATAATTTGAAATCATCTTTTCAAATTCTTTTTTCTAATTCAAATTCTTTCATCCATGTCTGGCGTTCTTTCATGAACTAGGATGTCAATAAATTATTATTATTATTATTATTATTATTATTATTATTATTATTATTATTATTATTTTTATTTTTATTATTATTATTTTTTTTTAACTCATACACCCAACTCAGCATACACCCAAATTCAAAAATAAGGTAGAAATTCTTGAGCCCAAATTGAGCAATCCCCAGGATGTCAATAAACTAGTTCTTTCCAAAGAGTTAAGAGGCAAACGACCTTAATTAGTCAACTAATTGCACACGATGAGCATGGGAATCGCGTGCAAGGTACGGATTTAATTTTTTATTTGAAATTTTATTGCATTTTTTATTGTATTTAATATACACGCTATGTTTATTGTTATTTTCGTTAAATAAAATATGGCATATCTTTGTATACGTACCATGTATATATTAAATAAATTAAAAACAGAATTAAAAGAAAAATTCAATTCGATGCACAGAAAAAAAAATTGTTGTAAAAACAATTTCTAATATCTCATTTTGCTATCAAGTATTGTACTGCTGGATAATTTATAACCTTATAAAATAAGTACATTATTTTATAAATGATTTAAATTAATGAACTATTTAAAAAAAATTGTACTTTTGATCCCACTAGATATGTATTATTGTACTTTTGGTCCTATACGTTATGGGCTCAACACTTTTGGTCCTACGGGAAGAAAAATGTTGCACTTTTTGTTCCAATTTCATTTAAACCATTAATTGAGGGATGGAAAAATCAAAAGAGCAAGAGTGGTTTTCAATGGTTTGAAAATCACTAGACTTCTTGTATGAGAATTATTCGATTTTGATGCCATTTTCATGCATCTCACACTATAAAATAATAATTTTTCCAACTAAATTTTGCGGAAAAAAAAATTGCACTCTTGTGATAGATAAAACAAAAAAATCTCTGCACTTTGTTTCAGCTGAGTATAATATGCAATTTTATAATGATATTATTGTGAATGAAATATTGTTAAATTATATGATTGTGAAATTAAAATAACTGCCAAAAAGATATATATATATATATATATAAGCACTGCAAAATTAAAAGTAAATAACGAACTAACTACATTGAAGTCAAAATTCATTATTTTGCAATATACAGATTTAGTCCTGTTTTTTCCCTACCAACTATACACAGATATATGTACATCCCACAAGAATTGTCTGTTTGCAATTGCAATTGCAATTTTATTTTATTTTTTTTCAAATTTGCCAAAAAACTAATTATGAAATCAAATTCAAGTAAAGGTACTTTGTTACACTGCCAAAAAATTCCAACTAAAAATTCAAGTGTTAGGTTTATTTTTCTTTTTAATTTTGCGGTGCATTTATTTTTCTTTTGCAGTCGTTTTAATTATACAATCACGTAATTTAATATTTTCATTCATAATAATATCATTACAAATTTACATATTATACTCTGCTGAAACAATTTGCAGATAATTCGTTTTTGTCTATCATAAGGGTGCGACTTACATTTTTGCAAAATTTGGTGAGAAGAATTGCCATTTTATAGTGAGATGCATGAAAATGGCTCTGAAACCGGATATGATTTCTTCCAAGAAGCCTAGTAGTTTTCGAACCCTAAAAAACCACATTTGATCTTTCAAAAGTGATTTTTCATCCCTCACTTAATGGTTTAATAGAGTTGGGACTAAATGTGTAACATCTTTTCTTCCTATGGGATCAAAAGTGCTGAGTCCGTAGCGTGCAGAACCAAAAGTACAACAATCAGTGGGATTAAACAGTGCAATTTTCCCAACTATATAAATTGTTCGGCAAAAAAACCTTCTTGATTAAATTTGTGTTGGTGATTTCCGAACTGGACTTTTTATTATAAATTCATATAGGGATAATTACACCGACTTCCCTTGAGGTTTGGTGTAATTACACGTAGATTTCTGTGGTTGAAAAACTATACATTTTGTACCCCCTTGGCTTTTTTTGTGTCCAACAGATAAATCTATTCATTAGTCAAAATTCAATAAATTTACTAATATACAAAAAAATTGAATTAAAATTTATTTAGTCCTGATTGACTTATTGCAAATCAAACATTTTCTTTCTAATCAGACTATCGTTATACATCTTATATGAGGATGTACATTTTCACCCTTATAAGAGTAATTTGATAAGAAAAGATGTTTGACTTATAATATATCCATAATAAATCAATCAAAAGTAAATAAAAATTTCCATTAATTTTTTTATATTATCAACAAATTTTGTGAGTGTTGTCTAACGAAAACATTTATTTATTGGACGAAAGCAAAGTCATGGATACTAAAAGTAATTTTTCAAATTAATTTCTTTTTACGTGTAATTATAAAAGGAAAAATACAAGTAAACCCCTGTAATATTACAAATTAGCAAATTACCCCATATGAAAAATAAATAGCAAATTACCTCACTGTGTTTTTTAAAATAAATCAATTTAACTTCCCATATTTCTCAAAATGGAGTAATTTACCTCCCTAAACGATTTTAAAAAACACGAGAAGCCAAATTGATATTTTTTTCATAGGAAGGTAATTTACTCATTTACAATAACACAAAAAAATAAATTGTATTAAACCCAATTATACAACAGCAACAGAAACTGGTGTAATTGTCACTGTATTTTACATGGTACGGTTAAACATATATGTATACATATATATATATATATTACATGTACAAAATACACATAGCACAGTGCAAATACAAAATACTCGCTTTAGCATCAGCTTTCCCCATCAACCCCAGAAAACGTGTTTTATAAAAGAAAAATGCGACGACAGCATCTCAAAAAGGCTTGTGGCCTGCAGGGAGCTATTCCCTAAGATTAGATGCCATTTAGATTGAAAGTAGCTGACATTTTGATAGTTAGCTAGCTAGGGTTTGCATTCATTCCTTCTATTTAGGTCTTGTTGGCCAAAAAGTTCCCAAAATCTCCATCCAAATCCAATTTATCCGAATCCGAATCGAATATATAACAAATATAACACACTTATCATTTTATAAAAGAATCAATCACATAACAAGTATATCACATTTATTCATTCATTAATTAGTTCAACCAAACCAGATTTAAAAAATAATTTTACCTTCCAACATCACCATCAAATCACTCCAGCTTAATTTGAAAATACAGTACTATTTCTACAACAACTAACTACTATGACAATATTCATTTCACAATATAATAATATTTATAGATCTATTAACAACAACATTAAAATAAAAATAATATAAATATTATATAAACAACACCCTACATTCATAGTACTCGAACTTACAACTTCTTAATTATGAAACCTCAATGTCACCACTTGGACAAGAGATCGTCGGTACTGCCTCCATTACATCTACTTATAATTAATTATTCAAATCCATGTACGTAAGTCTCCTAGTATTTCTTGCGTATAAAATTTTCATTCCTACCTCGTTTCATACAAGTGAATATTGAATATTCCTTCCCTGCAATCAACTGCTAGTATAACCCGAAAGTAAGAAATTCATCTTAATTACGTTAATTAATCCACCATCAATGTTGAAGCTAAACCCTCGATCCGTTTTGCACATTTTTCTTCTCTGAAAGTCAGAACACAAACATCTACATACAGCTACGACAAACGTGTAATTATACTAAAAGAAAACTACAAAGCAGCCAAGAACCCAAAGAGAGAGCTGTCAGAAGAAGAAAATGATATGAGCCCGTCTTCAAAAACTCCACGTACGTGATGTATCAAAGAATACAGTACCGCCGCCATCACCAGCTCCGCCTTCTTTCCCACTCCCATCCGCCGCCAAATACCCCTCTCCACCCTGAAATTCCCCGAAAGAAGAAGAGCCCAGCTCCGGATGTTCCCCGAAGAACAGATCTCCCACCACCGGTTGCTTCAACTCCCCGCCCGTCACCGGAGCTCCCGCCACAATCCTCCGGGCGTGCTTCGACGCCGCCACCTGAATCTGCGAAGGCGACAGCTCGTCCGCGGAGAGTATGTCAGGTGGGTCGTCGGGGAAATTCAGCACCGCAGAGGGGCCACGCAGGCAGAAGACGGCGGCGTCATACGCCCTGGCGGCCTCCTCGGCAGTGTCGTAGGAGCCTAACCATATCCTGTCACGGCTGTTGGGCTGGCGGACCTCCGCCACCCACTTGCCCCATTTTCTCATCCTGACGCCCTTGTAACGGCCGTCCCGCCGGTCCCGTCTGGACTGAGGTCTCACCATGTTCTTGATAAGTGGTTGTCGGCAATCTGGGCCATGAGAATACTTAAACAAGTGTGTTGGGGACACGTGGGAGTGGTGTAGGTGCGCCACGAGATGCGTGGCTTTGGTAGTTAAAGTGACAGCGGATACTTTATTGAAGGGAGCACGGCTTGTAGGACATGTGGGCGGTGATAAGGTTTGGTCTGCGCTGATGCCCGGACACGTGTGTCCGAATGAACGTCCCGTGGCCTTGACTCTTCCTCTAGATTGTCAACCTCTTTCTTCTGCTTTCTGTTCTAAATTCTGAAAATAGGGTTAGGCATTGTTTGGCACACAATTTTCGTATCCATTAATATTTATTTTGTAGAGTAAATTACAGCTACCTTCCTTTAGTTTTGACATAATTATATATATGTTTTTGTTGTTTGAAAAATTACAAATACCCCTCGAGGTTTGTAATCGTCTAACAAATAACACATTTCTATCCATTTTTATGGATGAATTTACCAAAATGCCTTTATGCACTGAATTATTTTTTATTTAATTCTTAATTTTTTTTTACTACAATACACAGGGTGATGTTTCTTAAGTTTTTTTACACAGAGGAGATACAATTTGGCTCTGCTGATTTTTCTACAATTTCAATAAAAAAATTAAGGGTAAACTGGTCAATTTCAGGCCTTTGGTTAAAAATTACAAACTTCAGGGGGGTATTTGTAATTCTTTAAACAATGAGAAGGTATTTGTAATTATATCAATTCTTAGGGGAGGTGACTGTAATTTACTCTGTTTTGTATGAATGCGCAAAATAAAGTAAGATTATCAAATATTTTGCAACATTTTATAAAATGTTTAAAAAATAATAATAATAATAATTTTTATTGGGAATGATACTGAACCCTATATTAGATTTCAAACTTGTCACATATATGTTCACTAAGTGTATAATAACAATTTGCTCTGTTGTCTTTAATATTAGTTGGTAATAATTAAGACTCAATTATTGTTTATCACCATGGTGCACAAAAAATATACGAAGTTAAGAAAAAGCAAAGATGTAATGAAGCTCAAGAAATAAAATAATTTTTCACCAGTTCAAGAGTAAAAGGGATTTTATCTTCAGTTCTTGAAAAGGGTCCAACTCGTTGGGAGAATTTAGGAGCCCATAAAAGGTCAAGAAAGATAAAAAAGGCTTGTGGGGGCCCATGAGGACCGTTCACATGGCAGTTAGGTCAGTCATGAGAAATGCCCGAATGACACGTAGACAAATCTTACCAGGATAACTTAGAGGGAAAATCATCCCCCTAACGGCCTAACATAAAGGAAGGCCGAAGATCTAGGGAGGAGGTTTGGATTACCTCCCCTCTTAAGGAGGATGACTCAATCCACAGAAGAGATTATATCTGAAGACATAAGTTCCCATCTTAAAAAACATGGACAAAAAAAGACCTATGACAGTTGGAGTCTATCTTCTAGCAACCTTTTCCCATAGTTCCTAAGGAACTGGACTTGCCCAATTGGTAGAGGGCGAGAGCTATAAAAAGGGCCCTCTTCCCTTGGTAAAGGGTAGGCATTTTTTAGCATTTACTGATGCAGAAATGCTATTGCCCAAAGCACTCCCATACTGAATTGCTACTCTATATAACACTTTTTAATTTCAAGTCTTACCTCTATCGCCCTATATTGATTTAAGCGCCAGAGTGCTAACATATATTTTGCACTTTTCTTTTCCAAGACTTGTGAAAAAGTATGACCCAAAGATCTCAAGTTGGACGTATCCAAAATAAGAAACTTTTTGCTCGAATCATACTAAATTTACAAAAAATAGTATTATACCCAAAATAAATATTCTTGTGATCATTAAACGCATATACATAACTAAGGATTAAATGCATTTTTGGTCCTGTAACTTAGGTAATTTGATGTTCTCGTCCTTTAACTTTCTAGGATAGTATTTTGGTCCTGCATCTTTTTAATTTTTGCAATTTTAGTCCTTTTGTTCGTCGGAGTTCACCTCCACCGACAAGCAGAGAGAACACCGACGAAAAAAAGATTGAAATCGCGAAAATTAAAAAGATGCATCACCAAAATTTTACTCTAAAAAGTTAAGGACAAAATTGCTGACAAAAATTAGCCAATAAGAACAAAAGCCCCAATTGTAAAATATCACGTGATATACACATGTATTTTTCCGGCGAGAAGGGTAAACTCCGATGAGAAAAAAATTAAAATTTTGAAAGTTAAAAAGATATATAATCAAAATACTATCCCAAAAAATTAAAGGATCAAAACGCTAAATGATCTAAGATATAGAACCAAAATTGATTTAAGCCCATAACTAATGACAAGTTAGAATCGACAATAGATTCTGGAACTAGGCAGAACTTCATCTGGGCCGGAATGAAAAACTATCAATTATCACTAGTATTAGTTTATTATGTGGTGACTGTTTCTTCAATTTAATGGTGAACTCAGTTTATCATAATCTTTTTTTTTTTTTTTTAATATGTAGAGAGTAAAATATTAGATTAAATTCTGACACATGATAGAGTACAAGAACTTTTAATTTTGGTTAATTGACAAAAATATTTACATTATTGTGCAAAAGAAAGTAACAAAAGGCACAGTGATAGAGTCATCGCTTAGTCGTGATTAATTACTATTAGCCACAATTTTCACCTTTGGCCATAGGAATTAGTCACGATAATATGTCATATTTCCAATACCACACTAGTAAAAAAACTACTATTGGCTAAATTTTTAATTATTATGGCTCAAAATCATGATAAATAATTTTTAGCTACGGTTAAATAAAAATTGAAGAAAAAATTAACTTTTCTACCATAAAAAACGTATTTGTCACAATTAAAAGCCATGATAAAAACATTCGCCATGACTTTTATTTAGTGTTTGGGGGCACCATATTGATCTCTCGGTATACAAAGAATTACTTTATGCTGCATGGTCAAGGTCTGGTCAAAGATTGTTTGGCTATTGGGGGAACTTAGTTGATCATTAGACGTTTAAATGAATTTCATTTTACACCTAATTATTTATTTTAATTCTCTCTTTCTTGTTTCGTCTTCATAACTTTTACGTTCGTTTTTCCTTCGCTTTTAGCATTCGTGAGAAGCGAATTGATATTTTTTTTATATTTCAAATCATATTATATTTTCTATTTCAATTAATATATATATATATATATTAATATATATATTTGAAGGAAGTCTTTGATTTCTAATAGTTCAATTTTGACCAAAATTTTAATTTTCTAGAATTTTGAATTTTTTTTAATTGTAAAAATATTATATTTGGTAGGTAAGCATTAATGACATATGTTATAATTTTTAATGTATTTGGCCTCTTTAAATTACATCCTTTATTAATTTATTATTACATTTTTTTTATTTTGAGAATATTGATTCTAACATATATATATATATATCCTCCACCCCACATATATATTTGTAGTATGCACTGTATATATCGATTTTTTTTAAAGATTTCAAATAATTTTTATAATGCATTCTAATTTTTTTTCTTAAATGCATGGAGAACTTAGCGTCATTAACATAATTAAAAAATATAGTTAACTAACTTTATTTATATTTATCAATATTATTTATCTTTAATTTATACTTTTGATTATGATCTCCGTGATTTTAGTTTACCACTTAATTTTTCAAAATTTAATTAATTTTTTCTTATTTATCAATAAAAACATTAATAGAAATATAACTTCCTCATAGAATTAGTGTAGCTTGAGCGTTGGATAAAATAGAGTAATTTGACTTTATATACATATATTAATATTATCTATTTGAAATTCATAATTTTGGATATGATCATCTTTTTATTAGCTCAACACTTATTTTCAAAAGTGGGGTAATTTTTTGATTGACATTTTTGCAAATGCTAATTTGTGAGAATTTTTGAATTTTATAATTATATAATATTCCTATTGGTACATACAAATTTCCATATATATAAATTTTCTAAAATCCAGTCATCTACTTATTAAATGCCATTTATATCGGTTTAATTATTAAATTCTAAATATTATAATTTGTGATATACTTTTTATTATAATATAATATTTTATTTAAATATTATTTTCTTTCTATGGTTCCTAATTATAATATGGCACCCTTATTCATATAATGTTAATTTTGTAATTATCTTCCCTTTCATATCTTCGTCTTTTGTTTTATATAATAATTTTGCTGATTCTTAACTTTGTCTTTTGTTTATTCAATCTACATATAAAATATGAAGGGATTTGTTGAGATTATATCTTTTATTTTATATATAATACTAAAATGTCATATTGGATAGCATATTCAATCACCAAAATTAATTTTTAATTGTGCTAAATAAATCTTTCTATGCATTTAACCATTTGTGTATATGTCATATTGGATAGCATAATTAATTTTGGAACCATTGACTTCAATTATAAAAATAATTTCTAATTATGCTAAAATAATCTTTCTATGTATTAAACAATTTATGTTTTAAATCAATTATTTCTCCATAAATTCTTTCCAAATTTTCTTTCATATTTTTTTTGCTAAAATTGCGACATCATTGTGTAACTAATAAATAATCACTAAAAATTTGCCTAATACCATGCAATTAATTAAGCATTTTGTCATTATTTGATGTCCACCTCTTCTCATCTCATTAAAGTATATATATAGTGGGATTTTTTTTTTAGTTGTTCAACTTTTTGTCATATCCTACTTCTAATCTAATTTAATTTTTTAGTTTTCTTGATGAATTTAACTTCTTTTGAATTTTTATTTGTTGTTTAATATTTTTTATACTTTTCATGCTTAAGTTTCGAGTATGCTATTCCAATCAACATACGACAAATCCTTTTACTTTTATTTTATATGTTCCAAAACTTAAAGAATTATTTTGAGTTTGAGATTATAGAATGTTCATATTTTCTCTTCTCATTTAACTATATATAGTGGGACTTTTTTTAATCTGTTCAAGGTTTTGTCATAGCCTACTTCTAATTCTAATTTAATTTTTAGTTTTCTTGAAGAATTTAACTTCTTTTTGAATTTTTATTTGTTGGTTAATATTTTCTCTACTTTTTCAGGCTTAAGTTTCGAGCATGCTATTCCAAACAACTTACGACAAATCCATTTATTTTATTTTATGCGTTCACAAGTTTCAATAGCATAAGGGGCATGGAGATTTAGACCAAAAGTAGCAAAGAGTAAACAACGATAGAGATTTTACTATATAATTTTGATATTAGAAAAAAAAATACAAATATTATATTAAATAGTCGAACATAAAAAGCAAAATTAATATTAAAAAGTCTCAACAAAATAAAATAATCGATATATATATATATATATTTCTACATAATAATTTAATAATTACTTGCATGTACAAGTAAGATATATATTTGATTCCTTTTTTACAGTGATAACTTTGTAAAATTGTCAGCAGACTTCCAGATATTGATTTGACGAATTACATTAATTTTGTATTTGTGATCAATTGTTATTTTTCTTATGATTTAGTGGGCTTCCATGACATCAAAGTTATGAAAATAGGATAATACATAATATCGTTTAAGCAAACTTAACATATATTTTATAATCTTATTTTTTTGCCAAAACTATTTTTTTATTCGTTTTATTATATTTATATCTACTAATAATTTTTTTTAGTATTAATTATTTCTTCAGTATTGGTTAGTTACTTGAAGTTCTGTAATATTCACATATTTTTTTTCCCTTTTGGTAACAATTCTATAGAAGTAATGATACCATACTATTGGTTTTATGATAGAAAATTATATTATATAGTAACATTATATAATAAGATGATGTAATATTGATATGCAATTTTGTTGCATAGATATTAGTATACAAAATATTTTTTTATTAAAATTATTTATGTTTCATCCAACAATTATATCAGAAGAGTCAATAAAACTAAATAATTAGTTAAAATTTAAGTTTATTGGATGGATATCTCTTCATTCTTATTTTGATAATTGTAAACTTTTGTAATTTTATTGATATTGATTAATTGTGATTTGGAGAAAAGAATAGTTTTATATTATTGATCTCATTCAAACTAAAAAGAAAAACTAACTTTTACATAATTTTTTTTGTAAGACATAATTTTAGTCATAATTAAATTAAACCCGTGCATAGCACGGGGCACACACTAGTGTGTATATATATATATGACACATGTATAAAATATTTCTTTGAATAAAATAAATGATGTCATCTATATACTCGTACTGTATATATTATATGTATATGTTAAATGAAATAGAAGATGCAACAAAATTTGAAGGAGAAAACCCAATTCTTCTTAGTTGGTTAATATAATTTCTTCCAAGTATTATTTGGTTCACTGCCTTTTTATGATTTTTGTAAGTTCTTTGAAATAGGATATATATTATTATCATATTCAATATATAGCTTTGAATTTTTAAAATTATATCAAGTAATAATAACATAAAAGAAAGATAGAAAACCATTTCGTCCATGTATATATGTTTTCCTCTATTTCGAAGATTAAGTTAAACGACACCATATCAAACTTAGTCAATATCTTCAAGCAATATTCTTAATGAAGGACCAGCGTGGCTTTGTTGACATGTGTTGTCTTCCTGTTGAAACAATGAAAGACGAATAGAGAGCCGGTTTCAATTTCAAGTCTATCAATTTCGTGTGAACGTACAAGATTAAGTCCAAACCAAAGGCTCCAGAGTTCAGCTTTGTTATTGCTTGAATGGCCGATATTTCTTGCAAACCCTGCAATAAAATTTTCTTCCGAATCTCTGATGAGGTCATCGACCCCTGCTTCTCCTGGATTACCTTTAGATGACCCATCAATATTGAGTTGATAATTCTATTGTTGTGGAGGATTCTATATGACATAGTAATTTATTAAAGTTTGATATTGTTATAAGGTTTAAATGCATTTTTGTATCCGTAACTTAGGTCATTTGATATTTTCGTCCTTTAACTTTATAGGATAGCATTTTGGTCTTATATCTTTTTAATTTTCATAATCTTAGTCATTTTTTCACCGGAGTTCACCCTTCTCGCTGAAAAATGCATGTGCATCTCATATGACATTTTAAAATTGGGGCTTTTGTTCCTATTAGTTCATTTCTGATAGTATTTTTGTTCTTTAACTTTCTAGAGTAGTATTTTGGTCCTGCATTTTTTTAATTCCGAGATTCAATCCTTTTTTGCCGGAGTTCACCCTTCTTGCTGATGGAGGTGAACTCCAGTGAACAAAATGACTGAAATTGCAAAAATTAAAAAGATACATGACTAAAATGCTATCATAGAAAGTTAAAGGACAAAAACGCCAAATAACCTAAGTTACGGGACCAAAATGCATTTAATCTCTGTTATAAATACACCTTGTTGTTTGAGAAATTATCGATGATTTCTTGAAACAAACGTCCGTCCAGTAATAGACCCATTTTGTTAGCTTCAATTAGGGGACATCAAGAATTTGTATTGAACTACCTAAAATGCCCTTTCAAATCCCAGCTTATAATTTTACATATTTTTATGTACTAAAATGCCATTTTTTAAAGTATGTGAGGCATAATACAGAGCGTGAATGAGACATATCATGACATCATATTTTTTTAATAATCTTTCTAAATTAAAAAGAAAAACAAAAAAAATATTAAGATAAAGTTGATATTTCCACTTTATCGTCCAAGGTTACATATAAATATTTATAATTATATAAAATCTCATGAAAGTATAACCAACAGAGTTCATCATCAAATCAAGCTGAATAAGCAATACTTTTTCACGTCTAAAAGAATAAGTATTACATATAGGACATAATGCATGAATACAAAAACCTTCATTTTCATGATCCGATTAATCTACTGTGTCAAATATTAAAAGGAAATAAAATACATATCGATGCAAAAACATCAAAATCTAATTAAACTATTGGTCTAAATTACACTTTTTTGCACCCTGAAAATAATTCAAGACATGCACTTTACATCCTGAGAAAAATACATTGTATATTCCACCCGGAAAATCAATTTATGTTCGCACATTGGATTTTTGACACTTTTCAGCCAAAACTCGTAGTCGGAAGGAAGGCAGAACTGTCAAAGAAAAAATGAAATTCCGACCAATTTACACATCTGCACACGTGGCTTGTACATGATTTTAGACGCTAGAATATAAATGCACAGTTAAGCCACGTAACGTTGGATAGCTACCGATGATCCCTTACTTGAGTATTACGAATGTAGAGAGTTGTTCAATTTATAGGATGTTTATATTGTTCTTTGAACTGGAATTGATAGATGTGGATATGTTATTATACCGTGTACTGAATAGATATTGTTATACTATACACTGAATATTGTAATATCAATTGGTCACTTTAGAAACATTGTTATATTTTCAAATTAATACTCATCGCTCATTATAAAAAAAAAAAAAAAAAAAAAGTCGGATTGCTAGCATAAAAATAAAAAATATAAAAATCACCCAAACCACACAGCAAAATTAGGGTTTCTCTAGCTCTTAAAAAATTTATCTCCAACTCTATATATCACCAAAATTTGGTCTTGCTAGAATTTTTGTTTTGAAAATTGAGGAATGACTAGAGTTAAAACTCCAAAATGGTGTGAATTTGGCAAGGTCTTGTTGTTTATTTTTTTGAACGTCGTTGTTTAATAGTGTGATATTTTGATTTTTTTAGGCATAATCAAGCATGCAACCTAATAAATAGAGGAAGAAATAAACATTGATCAATTGCAAAATAGACATTATTCCATACAAACAAATTAAGTTCAATGTAGTTTTCAAATAGTACAGCTTGCAAACATATTAAACTAATAGGGTACATTACAACTACCTCCCCTGAGATTTGACATAATCACAAATATTTTCTCGTTGTTCGAAAAATTACAAATACCCCCAAATGTTTGTACCCGTCTAACAAATAACTTATTTTCATCCATTTTATGAGTGGGTTGACCAAAATGCCCTTATGCATTGGATTTTTTTTATTTAATTTTTAAAATTTGTTTGGACTACAATGCGTAGGGAGAGGTTTTTTAAGTTTTTTTACACAGAGGAGCAATAACGCAATTGGCCTTGGCTGATTTTTCTACAATTTTAATTAAAAATTCAATGACAAAATGGTCAATTTCAGGCATTTGGTTAAAAATTATAAACCTCACGGGATATTTGTAATTGTTCAAAGAACAAGGAGATACTTGTAGTTATGCCAAACTTCAGGGGAGGTGACTATAATTTACCCTAAACTAATAAATAACGTATATAATTAACTTCACATAAGTTTCAATAAGTTCCAATAAATTACATTATTTTTACCAACCATGCAGTCGTTATCAGAGTTTACCAATTAATCATAATATCATAATATATTATTTAAAATGATAACCATCCTATGTGTCCATCTCTTTTCTATGTGGATAATGAGATGGACAAGTTATTTTTTATCCATTCTTCCATGTAGGTTGTTTTCCATATTAATGCACAATAAATATATAGTATTAATGATTATATAGTATTAATGATGAATGATTATAGAGTATATTTAAAGGCAAGTTTTAAGATGATTTAATTAATATTTAATTTTTTTTATCTCTTCAATTTTTCACTCATTGTTTACTTAACAATAATTAGCTAAAAAATTGAATTCTTTAAATTTCAATGTCAAAATTTTGTTCGCAAAATATATCAATATATTTTGTTCCAATAACAATTAACGAATACCCTATAATTATATTCAAAAAATACTTTTTCTATTCATCCTTTGATAATTGTTTTATCCGATTTTTTAAGTTTACCTTCGATTAATTATCAATTTACCTTATTTAAATTTTCAGTTACACTTTTTTTTTTGTTATTATTCCATATTTTGATGTTTGATTTAATTAAAATCTTAATATGTTTAGATTAAATAATTATTTATAATATACCTTATTTGAATTGAGTTACTATCTTTTTAGTAATTTTTCCATATTTTAATATTTCATTTAATTAAAATCTTAAAACGCTTAGATTAAATAATCTGCCCTATTCGTTTTTTAAGTAAAACCAGAAAATTTTCATTCATGAACCGAGCTTATTAATTTTCAAAACATTTGCAGTACAACTTTTCTAAATTAGCTAATTCTTTGTTAAAGTCATTATTCCAAGCAAAATTTGGGCCAGGCCATCTGCTGCATGTTTTCCTAATTTGATCATGCTATTAATAATTCTGGACTAAACACCTACAATCTCCGTTAAAGCTAATTAAAATACACAAATTTTCCTTAACTTAAGGTGCTCACTATTCTCCCTAAAAGTTTTATATTATTATGTATAATTTAATAAGTACCTCATCGGGGTAGGAGGGTGGGGGTCGCGGGAAGCGAACGGCAAGTGAACGACAGTGGACGAAGAGAGCGAAGTATATCAAACAAAACCGGACCGTAGGGAAGGTAGAGTTGCCAACATTGCGCCGGGAATAAGGAATGGACTCGAAAGGGTTCGTTCTGCAGCCGAGTCGGGAACCTCAAAAGAGGTTTCCAGCGAGGGCGACCGGAAATGGCACAGCAGGCTTGCTCCTTGGAACCAGGCCTGTGGGCCATTGAAGGCGGAGCTGACCAGCTGCCCCTTGGGACCAGCGGGGCAGCCTCAAATTTTTCATCCCTAATTTCTCTTGATTTACTTCAATTCTCTTCCCCAAAATTTTAGGATTTTATACACTTCAATTTCAGGTAAGCTTCTCAATTAGTTTTCTTATATAATATTTTTTTTCTGTAAATATAATATTTCTTGCTATGTGGATGTTAAATATGTATTCAAAAGTTTATGTTTCGATTTTTACTCTGCATTTCAAAGTATATTTCATGCATATAATGTTTTTACCTTCTTAATTTTATGAATGTTTAAATAATATAACGTTGTTTTAACATATACTTTTAAAATATTTGTCTCACTTCAATAGTTTTTTTTCCCAACATGTTTTGATTTCTTTTATTTTTTTGGTTAGATTTATATGATATAATATAATAGTTTTCACGGATTGAGTTATGTGCAATAGACAATGTAAAAATAATTTGCTAATTAGCTCAACGTCGATTTTTTTCATTGCTATTCATCGATTTTTTTGTAGTATATTGAGTTTATTATACATTGTTCCATATTTATGAGTTTTTAAAATTTAAAAGAATATATTTGAACTTAAAGTTATGATTAAAGTAGTTGTCGTAGTTGTTCAACTGATATTATTTTAGTTTGAATTATTTTTTAATTATAAGTAAAGCACATATAAGGTAATATGATTTCAATTAGATTCCATTATATGTTGTAATTATTGAAAATTATATATTTATTAATATCTTTTTATGCTTACGATAGGGGAAATGATCAAGATCAAATCAATAATCAAGCTACAAATTTGGAGATGAAGTTTGCGGATGATGTTTGAAGTACATGTTTTGTTGATTAATTATTGTTCTGTTTGAAACTTAACTTCTTATAGATAATGAACCTATACAAACTTATATGATACAATTGTTTTATTTTGATGTATTTAGCAAATTTTTAAACAATAATTGTGCACTTTTACTTTTATTCATTTATTAGTTAGATTTATTATTTCTATATTAATGTATTTAATATCAATGAAATTTCTTATTTCATTCAAAATTTTTAATTTATTCTGTATCATTACTAAATAAACCTTCCCCAATATATTAATGTTACAAAAAGATTAAAGTATATTTGCAATTGTTACATTTATATAACTAACACAATAATTTTCTAACAATTTCGATTGTCAATAAAAGGTAATACAATTAATATTTAATATCTTATTATTAATTAAAATAATTTTAATAATTAATATTAAATATCGAATAATTTTTATTCAAAAACTATATGTCCGTGCAACGCACGGGTTAATAACTAGTATAATATAATATAATTCCATTGATGCATCAATTAAACAAACCATTAAAATATAGTCAACGTTACTGATTAATGGCCTTAAATTTTAAGCCAAATAAAAAGCATTTAATTTTCCTTAGCTAAACATAATCGATCAAGGATTCATTCATTGACTTTCAATAATTAAGCTAAGATTGACTTTCAAAAATTAAACTAATTATCTAATTAGCTTTCCACAAAGTTGGTTGATTTATCTTCCAATAAGTCAAAATCAATTAATATGCTTCCATTTCATAAATTGTTAGCCTTTAAAAAATAATGTATTTTAAATAATATGATATAGTTCCATTGATACATAAATTAAGCAAACAATTAAAATATGATCAAAGCAAAATTCCTTCAGTGATTAATCATATCATATCATATCATAATATCATAATATATTATTTAAAATGATAACCAACCAATATTTTTATTTCTTTCTTAGTTGGATGATTAGGTGAATAGCTTCTTTTTTCTTCAAATCACCGCACTCACATATTTCCATATTTAATTTTAATTAGTTAAAATTTATAATTTTTCAATTTACCTTATTGATTTTCATTTACACTTTTTTTTGTCATTATTCCATATTTTGATGTTTGATTTAATTAAAATCTTAATATGTTTAGATTAAATAATTATTTATAATATTTCAATTTACCTTATTTGAATTGAGTTACTATCTTTTTAGTAATTTTTTCATATTTTATTGTTTTATTTAATTAAAATCTTAATACGCTTAGATTAAATATTCCCTATTCTTTTTTGAAATAAAACCAGAAAATTTTCATTCATGAACCAAGCACATCAATTTGCATAGCATTTGCAGTAAACTTTTTTGACTTTATTAGTTAATTAGCTAATTCTTTGTTAAAGTCATTGTTCCTAGCAAAATTTGGGCCACGCCATCTGCTGCATGACTTCCTAATTTGATCATGCTAATTAATAATTTTGGACCAAACACCCACAATTCTCCGTTAAAGCTAATTAAAATACACAAATTTTCCTTAACTTAAGGTGCTCACTATTCTCCCTAAAAGTTTTATATTATTATGTATCATTTCATGTTCATTGTGAGTAATCTTATCTCAAGTTTTTTTATCCCTAATTTCTCTTGATTTACTTCAGTTCTCTTCTCCAAAATTTTAGGATTTTATGGACTTCAATTTCAGGTAAGCTTCTCAATTAGTTTTCTTATATAATATTTTGCTTCTGTAAATATAATATCTCTTGCATGTGGATGTTAAATCTGTATTCAAAAGTTTATGCTTCGATTTTTACTCTGCATTTTAAAGTATATTTCATGCATATGATGTTTTTACCTTCTTAAGTTTATGGATGTTTAAACAATATAACATTGTTTTACATATACTTTTAAAATATTTGTCTCACTTCAATAGTTTTTTTTTTTTTTCCCAACATGTTTTGATTTCTTTTGTTTTTTGGTTAGATTTACATGATATGATATAATAGTTTTTACGGATTGAGTTATATATGTGTAATAGACAATGTAAAAATAATTTGCTAATTAGCTTGGCATTGATTTTTTTCATTGCTATTGAGCGATTTTTTTGTAGTATATTGAGTTTATTATACATTATTCCATATTTATGAGCTTTTTTAAATTTAGAAGAATATATTTGAACTTAAATGATATGATTAAAGTAGTTGTCGTACTTGTTCAACTGATATTATATTAGTTTGAATTATTTTTTAATTATAAATTTAGCACATATAAAAACTTATCGTAGATATAATTTTTACAAAATAATTAATTAGCTTTAACGAAGAATTGTGGGTGTTTGGTCCAAAATCATTAATTAGCATGATCAAATTAGTAAGGCATGCAGCAGATGGCCTGGTCCAAATTAGTTATTATTCTTTTACTTTTATTCATTAATTAGTTAGATTTATTATTTTTATATTATTGTATTTAATATCAATAATATTTCAAATTTCATTCAATTTTTTTAATCTATTTTGTATCATTACTAAAAAAAAAAACCTTCCCCAATATATTAATGTTACAAAAAAAAATTAAAGTATATTTACAATTGTTACATTCATATAATAGCTAACACAATAATTTTCAAGCAATTTTAATTGTCAATAAAAGGTAATATAATTAATATTTAATATCTTATTATTAATTAAAATAACTTTAAGTGAATATTAAATATTAAATATTTTTTATTCGAAAACTATATGTCTGTGCAACGCACGGGTTAATAACTAGTTTCAATTTTAAGTCTCTCTTTTCGGTCTAGAATTTGTATTATTTATTTTCAAGTTTTTCCTTTTTTTTCTCAACTAATTGTTGAAATGTTTCTTTCTCATTCTTTACATCCTCTAATTTCCGTAGCAAGCAAGGTATAGTTTTTCTTGAATCTTGATCTTTGTGGATTATACCAGTTTGAAAATCCACACCCTTCTCACTAAATAAACAAAAAAAAAATCTATATGAGAGGTGAGGATATTTAAAGAAAATAATAAAGAAAAATACTTCATCGCATTTGGGCATTTGTTAAATCTTCTCGAATGATCGTATTTATTTCAATTAGTAATCAATGACATTTGACCACCACAGTCACATCTCATGATTGAAATTCTTTCTCCAAAGTGCAAATAACTATTTCCCCGACTTGAAGAAGAAGCTTGTGTCATTTTTTGTGTTGTAGAAATTCTACTTTAAGTTTATTGGTTCTTGCAATATGCATATCACTAGAAGAAAATTTATTGTTGATTACAAATTTATTAGTTACAGATTGAAATCATAGTAAATAATTATTATTAATCATGATTAAATAAAAATCGTTGCAAAAACCTAGATTATCCACAATGAAAACTCTTTTTGCCATGGTTATGAGCCATAACAAATATTTTTGTCATGGTTTTTAGCCATGATAATTATTTTAGCCATACTCGCAAATACCACGGCAAATAACCGTTGTATGACTGTGGTGAATGCCTATTCACTACGGCTATTTATTTTTAATCATGACAATTAGTCATGATTAAATATTAAATTTTTTCTACTGAATGAAATAAGAGGGTGCAGGTGCAATCTGATAGATACTTGATTTTTAGAGTGGAAGTTGCAATTTTCTTTTTCTCATAATTCAAAGTGCTTATTTGAATTACTTTGGGGCTGCAAAGTGTAGTTTAGCCTTAAACTTGTGAATTGTTGGAGGGCAAAATAATATAAACTTTGAACTCACAAGTACAAATTACAACATAAGGAAAAAGGGAAGTTACAATTAGCTCTTCTGGAATTTGATATTATTACGAATATTATCTCGTAGTTTGAGAAATTATTAATATTTTTTGATATTTAATGAAATTGTGTAACTTTTGAATGAGGGTTTTTTTTTTTTTAATTGAAAACGATGAATTTATTAATAGAAAGTAAAGTGATTACATTCAGTCTTGTCGGCTATCAATATCGAATAGAGACAATTACAAACAATCATATCAACAATATCACATAAACTAATACCTGGTTATTACAATAGTAAATAATACCCCTACTATACAGTTAAAACAACATCAACCTACATAGGCGTTCGAACCCATGACCTCTATGATTATGAGCCTCAGCTTCGCCAGCTAAACTAGACCTTATCGGCAACTTTTGAATGAGGTTGGAATCATCAATTTTTCCCTTGTTGTACTTTTATTTTAATAAATTGAAAAATTGTGAAAAATTGGATGAGATGGATGAAAATTTTTGGAAAATTGTAAAAAATTGTCACTTAGTTAATAAAAAAAAATCAAAATTTTAAAAATAAGTCATAGTTCACACCGGAGACCAATGGATTGCACTAGTTGTCGAACGATTGTCACTACAAAAAAATTGATTTCGCTAAACTATAAATGACCATGGGTCAAAAATCATAGTACATCAATACTATTAACCACGGTTAAATAAAATCGATGCAAAAATTTAAATATTTTTCCACGGTTAATCAATATTTGCCACAATTTTTAGCCGTAGGCAAAACATTTGGCATGGTTTTGGCTATGGCTAATGTTTTGGGCACACTTGTAGAAACAATGATTCATGGTCATTGCAAAGCCGTGGTTAATTTATATTCGCCATTAATTTTGTTTCTTTGACCATAGTAATTAAACCATAGAGAAAAATCATATTTTTTTTCTAGTGCATTAAAATCAAGAGATATTGATAATTTCCCTAACAACTAGTGGATATTTATACTCATGCAATCAATTCGTATGTGATATTGTAAATGTGCAAATTACCCTTTTACGAAAAATAAAATAGCAATTTATCTCTCTGTATTTTTAAAATGAATCAATTTATCTCCACATATTTTTTCCAAATGGAGGAATTTACCTCCCTAAATAAGGAGGTAAATTACTATTATTTTTTTATAGGGGGGTAATTTGCTCATTTATACTATCGCAGGGAGGTAAATTGCATAAAGCCCTTTTTAAAAGTGATAAATAGGGCAAAATATTTTTTTGGTCCCATTAAAAAGGGCCATTATCGGTTTTAATCCCACAATTCTTGCAGGTGTCGCTTTTAGTCCCGTTAAACCAAAAACCAAGCCTTTTCAGTCCCAAAATGACATGTGCAGGCACATGACAGACTTAACGCCCGTTAACGGACGTTAAGGGCAGCTAACGACGTCAGTCTATCATGTGCACTGCACATGCCATTTTGGGACTGAAAGGCTTGTTTTTGGATTTAACGGGACTAAAAGCGACACCTGCAAGAATTGTGGGACTAAAACCGATAATGACCCTTTTTAACGAGACGGGACTAAAAAAATATTTTCCCCGATAAATAAAATACCTAACTAGTCAAAAAATAATAAAATGAATTTATTTTATTGTATATAATTAAATAAATAATTAGTTTGTAAATGAAACAAGAATAACTAATGGTATTTTAGTCAATTCATAATTTTTTTTTTTGAACAAATAGTCAATTCATATTTTGTCTACCTAATGTAATACTTTAAAGTATTGTATAGATAATATTATGGGGGTCTTTGACCCCAATGAATCAATTTTGACCAAAGTTTTGAATTCTTAGAATTTTGAATTTTTTTATTATTTTAAAAAAAAATTGATTTGTTGTTTAATATGTATAGTAAATGTTGAAATTATGGTAATCCTCAAAATTTTCTTAAAATGCACATGATCTGTTAATAAGAAAATATTCATTTTTAAAATATGATGTGATCAATCTGGACGGAATATCCCTCCTTCACTTTTCCTATCATTTATTATTTTTATACCTCACTCTATTTATGAACATAATTTATTTTTTTATTAGATAAATACCGGGTAAAATATTTTTTTAGTCCCGTTAAAAAGCACTGCACATGCCATTTTGGGATTGAAAAGGCTTATTTTTGGGTTTAACGGGACTAAAAGCGACACCTGCAAGAATTGTGGGACTAAAACCGATAATGATCCTTTTTAAGGGAACTAAAAAAACATTTTGCTCGTGATTAATACCACATGACTTAATTTATGAATGGAATATTGCTTGCATTTTATTTATGAAAGGGGAGAAGATTGCAACGTGCCGCACCAATCACGAATTAGAGACAAAATTTACCACGCAATTGTCACGGAATAATCTATACGGGTTGTCGAGGAAGCCTAGCTTAATTGGCGAAGTTGAGGTCCTATGATCCTAAAGGTCATGGGTTCGAATCCTTGCGTGAGTTTATGCTATTTCTAATGTATAGTACGTATGATTTGTTACTATAATAGTTAGGTGTTAGCTTATGTGATATTATTGATTTGATTGTTTGTAATTGTCTCTGTTCAATATTGATAGCCGACGAGACTGAATTAACCACTTTACTTTTGATTAATAAAATTTATCGCTTCTAATTCACAAAAAAAAAAAAAAAAAAAAAATCTATACGGGTTTAAGGTAATTTACTTCATGTGACATCACAAATGAGCAGATTATTCACCTATGAACAAAAATAGTAATTGACCTCCCCGTATTATTTAAAATAGAGCAATTTACCTCCATGTCTAGGGAGGTAAATTACTCCATTTTAAAGAACACGAGGAGGTAAATTGATTCATTTTAAATGATATAAGGAGATAAATTGCTATTTTATTTTTCATAAGAGGGTAATTTATTTATTTACAATATCATAGGGGGTTGCTTGCATTTTTTTCTAATCTATACTATTATAAAAAAAAATTATTCACGTATCAACTTTTGAATTTTTATATTTACACTTTAATTTATTTTTCACACGAATATTCATATTTTTAATAAATTCACAATTATAATTTATTTTCACTCTCAACTCACTCCATATGTTTCTCTCTTTCTTATGGACTTTTTTCTTTCTCTCACCTTGCACCACATTTGTTTCTTTTTACAATGTTTTTTCTTTTAATTTTATACCTCAATTTTTTTTTATATGCTTGTGAGAACTGTACGCAACGACGATCAGTAAAGGTAAATGAAAGGTAAGTTCACTTTATATTAGTCATAATCCAAATACCATAATTGAGAAAAAAGGCTATTTTTTATTGCGAATTCTTTTCAAATTTTGAAAAAGTCGCTTAATGGCGGAAAAACATATTTCTTTTTCATTTTTAATTATTACTGTGCAAAGTATATGTGCTATACGTATGAATACATGTATACCGTGTTTATTCCTAGCATACGAGTTTGTTTGTCCTACCGATGAGGTCCAGCTCAGTTAGCGAAACTGAGACCTTATGATCTTACAGGTTATGGGTTCGAACCCCTGTGTGAGATCCTGTTGCTACTGTATAGTAGGTATTATTTGTAATTGTAATAGTTAGATGTTATTTTATGTAATATTATTGATACAATTGTTGTAATTGTGTCTGTTCGATATGGATATTCAACATGACTGACTATAATCACTTTACTTTAATTAATAAAGTTCGTCGTTTCCAATATAAAAGAAAAGAGTTTGTTTGTCCTTAATTTGTTCATTTATATTTTATTAGAATTGCATAAATACTATTAATTGTCCAGTTAGATTTTATTTCCAATATTATTATACTTTTTAGACTCATCGTTTAAAAGTTTTATTGCGTTTAAGCATGTCGCAAAAACTAATTATTGGAAAGGGTAATTTAGAGGGCGTTTGGGTGAGCTTATAAGTTTTTTAAGACATCTTGTAAGATGTTGTAAAGAGTTTGGTATTTTAAAAAGAGGTAATTATACTTAGATCCCCTCTAAAAATATGAAATTACATTTTCCCCCAAAAAAGTTTTAAAATTACATTTACACCCCTTTTAAAAATTCACCGTTTATATCTAACCCCATTTCGTTAGGATTTTGATGAAAAATGCTGACGTTAGTAAAAAAAAATTACATAAATTTTAAATTTTACCCCTCATTTAACAATCTCTTATAGTAATTTTGTACTTATAAAGGGAAAAAGTTAATAATGTTAGTAGCCTCACTCTCTATGTATACATTACATTTATCCCTTTATAATTGCAAAAATATAGATATAAATGTTAAAAGAGGGGCAAAATTAAAAGTTTATGTAATTTTTTTTGCTGCCGTAAACATTTTTCATCCAAACTCTAATGGAAGGAGGTCAAGTGTAAACGGAGAATTTTCGAAGGGGTTATAATTTCAAAACTTTTTTAGGGGAAAGTACAATTTCACATTTTCAAAGGGAGTCTATGTGTAATTAACCCTTAAAAAAATAAAATATTAAAATTACAAAAATAAGATGTTATCAACTTTTAAGCTCTCATTTTAAAAAAATGAAGGACTTCCCAACTTTTATTAAAAGATTTAACAGGTTAATTCACTTTTTTTCAAATTAATTACAATTTTGTTATTAATTAGCAATATATTGTAAGTTGGATGATCTTACTTTGTCCAAACACTTTCATTTTTAATTACTCCAGAAAAAGAACGACAAAATGATAAAATGTGTATCTGATCGTTGGACAAAATTAATTTTCTGTATGAGTCATGGGAATTAACTGCGTGGTGTGGCGCATACATATTAATTACTAGCAGTTGCATATGCTCAATATTCATGCATATTTTAAATTTTTATTATATTTATTAGATTAAATGAAAAAGAGGAAGTTAAAAGGAATAACTGATCAAAATCAATAAAATGAATGAATAAAAATTTAATGAGAAAACCAATTGGTTATAGATATGGTTATTTTGTGGAAAAAAATTAACATATATGAGGGCAATTTACTTCATACATACTTTATCATTATAGTTACTCTACGTATCACTCCCTTAATAAATATTTAGTAGGGATAATTACATTTACATCCCTTCATCTATTGTTCATTTACACAAACCATCCCTGCATTTTAAAAAATTACAGAAACCATCTCTGACAGCCTTTAAAACCCAAAAATACCCCTGTTGACTTGGTCAAACTTTAATATAAATTTTGAATGACATAAATGCCCTTATGGGTGCTTCTGTAATTACAAAAAGGTAGAGGGGTGTCAATGTAATATTTATAAGGATGAGTAATATGACCCCATATTTTTTTTATTATTTATATCAAACTTAAATTTAAATTTAAATTATTTTATTGAATCTTTATATAAATGACACCTTTTAGTAATTAAAATATATAAATTATTCAATTAATATATTACTAAAAATTAGTTACTAGGCTATACATTTAAATTAAAATTATTACACTTGTATAAATAGTTTTAGATTCTTAAAATTCAAAGATTATTTATCCATTATGTTTATTTGTATTTAAATTTTACTATAATTAATAAATTATACATATATGTATATATATTTATACATATTATAAAAAATATAAATTTATATATAATATATTTATATTTTTGTACATACATATTTAGATAGCGGACAAAAGCAGAGGAGGATGAGTACGAAGGCGGATGAAAGCTGAAGATGGGCTAGGAGCAGGCGGGGAGGCAACGAGGAGGGCGCAAACGGGGCAACAGGGGTGAGGGATAATTTTTAAAAAAATTAATAATTTAAAATATATTTTTAATAAATAAATTATTTATTTTACTAATTCTGATATGATTTATATAAAATTCATAAATTATTTTGAATGATAATATAGAGGATAAATAAATTTTTAATTTTAATAATTTCAAATGATTTATTCAAGTATGATAATTTTTTAATTTAAACTTATACTAGTAACTAATTTTATAAATATATATTATTGGAATAATTTAATATTTCAATTATTAAAAACTGTAATTTTATATAAAGATTCAACTAAAAAAATTAATAACATAATTTCTTTAAATTTAAGTTTGATATAAATAATAAAAAAATATATGGGGTCATATTACTCATTCTCATAAATATTACATTAAAGGGTATTTTTGGGTTTTAAAGGCTGTCAGGGGTGATTTCTGTAATTTTTTAAAAGGCAGGGGTGATTTGTGTAAATAGACAATAGATGAGGGGGTGTAAATATAATTATTCCTAATTAGTAAGTGTGGCACATTCTATGCATGTGCATAAAGTTTAAAAAATATTTTGAATAAAATATATTGAGAAATTATATTATTTATTTTTTGTAGAGTGAATAAGAATGCATGAGAAAGAAAAAACTACCGAAAGGTAGTTATGAAATGAGTGAAAAAATTAAAAATAATCAATTAATTAATTTTTTATTAAAAATGGCAGACCAATTAATTTAGACACCAAATTGACCCTCTCCAATAATATATAGTATAGATAGATATAGACGAATGTCAATTAAATAGAAAATACTTGGAGATATTAATTATGGGATAAATGCAAGCAACCTTCTTGTAATATTGCAAATGAACAAATTACCTCCCTATAAAAAAATAAATAGCAATTTATCCTCTTTTGTTTTTTAAAATAAGCAATTTACCCCCGTGTTTTCTAAAATGAAGCGATTCACCTTCCTAGATAGGGAGGTAAATCACTTCATTTTAGAATATACAGGGGGGGTAAATGGTTATTTTTTTCATGAGGGTTAATTTGCTCATTTGCAATATCACCGGGGAGTAAATTGTATTAAACCCTATTAATTATTGATGACTAGATTGGTTAAAACTAAATTATGTAATTAATGAGTTAAATTATAATAAGTTGCTTATTATCAGATACTAATTGTTGATAGCGACTGCAAAAATTACTCTGATTATTAATTGTTCGATTAGTTAGATATTAATTATTTAATTGTTTACATAATCATAACGCCTGACCGTATCTAAGTAAGTGATGACTCCACTTCCCGAGGTGAATGCATCCTTCCTTATTAGAGATGTTTAGTTCACACCTTTTTTTGACTAAGATTTCTTTTTTCTAAAACAAACCATGATTATATCGTTATGTTAAAATATAAATTAATAGGTAAATCACAGCTACATCATCTGAGATTTGACATAATTACAAATACTTGTTTAAAAAATTATAAATATTCTCCTGAAATTTGTAACCGTATAACAAGTAACTCATTTTGATTCATTTTTATGGGTGAATTGACCTAATGCCCTTATGCATTTTATTTAATTTTTAAAATTCTTTGAATTTTTTTGGACTACAATATGGAGGGAGAGGTTCTTAAAGTTTTTTGCACAGAGGAGTTAATAATGCAATTTGCCTCGACTGATCTTTTCTGCAATTTAACTAAAAAATCGAGGGCAAAATGGTCAATTTAGGCCTTTGGTTGAAAATTATAAACCTCAGGGGCGTATTTATAATTTTTCAAACAACGAGAGGGTATTTATAATTATGTCAAATCTCATGGGAGGTAGATATAATTTACCCAAATTAATAGTTCATTATATTTTTCTTCAAATAAATAAGGGTTAAAAGCAGACACCCCCAACCTTTGGGTCGTTTTGCACTTTACCCCCAACCTTTTTTTTTTACAAAGCGCCTCCCAATCTTTGCATTTTGTACCACTTTACACTTTTGGGGAATAATAATGAAATATTCTGGAGGAGTGTACACACACGCCGTAAGGCAATTTTTTGCCTGGGTAAAGTTGTAATTTCATAACTCCATTTTTTGAAAAAAGAAAAGTAAATTAAAATAAAATCAAGAAGGTCTTCTTCTTCATCCACCATAGCTGGCCACCTTCTTCTTCTTCAACAAAACGACCAAAAGGCTTGGGAGGTGCAAATCTTCAATTATGAAGTTGAAGACATTATTTTCTTCTTTCTCTCTATCCTTCAACACTAAAGCTAAAAAGCATATCAAATTTTTCCGTGCCTCTTCCTAGTCGAGGAGCCGCCGTCCCGTCGTCGTCGATTTTTCCCCAAACCTCCTCAACACCCCGATCATCTCCCTCACATCAATTTCTCTGATTGCCCCCTCTATTCCAAATGGGTCCTTCTTTTTCATCACAATCAAAATCTTTTTTTGTGTGGAGGGACTCATAATCTTATAGTGATTGGGATATAGTAGATATTGATACAATGGAAGTGGAATCAAGGAGAGAAGCGAGAATTCTTTCCATCATCTTCACCATAAAAACAAAAGAGAGAAACTCATGTATTTTTCTTTGTTTATTTTGTTTTGATTTTTTTTTTAAATTGTAACGTAAAATTATAATTTTACCCAGTCATAAAAATGCCCTAGGGCGCTTGTGTACACCCCTCCGGAATATTCTATTATTATTTTTCAAAAAGTGCAAAGTGTTACAAAATGCAAAGGTTGAGAGGTGACTTGTAAAAAAAAACGATTGGGGAGTAAAGTGCAAAACGACTCAAAGATTGAGATGTCTGTTTTAACCCAATAAATAAAGATGCAGTTAAGTAACAAAATAAACACAGTATACTTGAGACAAACTGCACATATATTTGATGGAGTTGAAATTAGAATTTCGAATTTATTAATGATGCTTAGTGCAACGTAAGACCTGCACAACCACCGCAAAAAACAAGTAAATTCATCGGAACAATCGTTGGGAAATTTGAATAAAATCCGACAGAAAATTCTTTCGTATCAGATTTTCGATGGATTTTCGATGGATTTTTCGATGAATATTTTATCTTTGATGAATTTGTCAAGCGTATCGAGTTACGATTTAATATCCGTCGCAAAATTTCGTCTCTATAATGTTGTTTTTTTGTAGTGATGTATTGAAGACACATGAACAAGGATAGGCTCATTGTCAATGGTACGAGGAGGTGATAATTGAGTGTGTTGAGAGTGGTCAAGTAATCTTGCATCCAAATGGGTGATAAGTGATTTGGAGAAATTTTAGTTCGGATTTGGTTTGGACAAATTTGAATTGATCATATGGCAAGTAAAATACACTTATCGTGCGATTGGTATACAGTTTAGGAAAAGTGACCAATCACATGACAAGTGTATCACACTTACTTCATAATTAATTTGATTCGGCCAAAACTAGTCCGAACAAAAATTTTCTCTGTAGGAGCTTGCCAATTGCAATGATTGCTTTAATCCGAAGGTCTTATAGAAGACAATAAGAAGGATGAAATCTTGAAATTCTACTTTGATATGATGGTCAGAGACAAACTTATTCATATACAATAGATTGAACTTGAAATTCAGGGATGATGAGAGCATCAAAGAGTGTGATCTTGCTACATAGGTCAATGTTGTACTCTTCTAGAAGTGCCATTAGGTGAACATATTGTTGATGGTTTAGATGGAAATTTACTCTTCTCATTTATGGCTTGATGCCCTGCCTCCATCTACCACATCCTAGAGATTAGGGACGACAACAGGTTGGGTCTGTAAAAAATTGGGATCCTATCCATCAAGAAATTCTTGGATTTGGGACCCGCCCCGTCCCACATTCGGGACCGTCGGGTTGGACCAGTAGATCCGATTAATTTTTTTTTTATATATTAAAAACTATATTTTTTTGAAAATATTACTATCATAACTTTGAAAATATGAGACATTAATATTATTGAAAAGTTAATTTTTTTTTAATAAATTTATATGTGCAGGTTTTAGGCATTAAAATATTAATATTTTTAAAATATGTGTTACCTATATATATATATACTTAAAACATTTATAAGCTCTTTTATATTATTATTTTAATTTATAAAAAATTAAGCTGATACATTATATGTAAATATAAATAAAATATACATGCACTGTTATCACATGTATAAAAAATATTTATATAAATACATATTAATATATATAAAAAGCATAAATAATTAAATAGGACCAAGTCCGGGCCCAAAACAATAAAATACCTGCCCAAGACCTGATTAAGACTTCAAAATCCACCCCAATCGGAGCCCGGGTCCTACCTACACCCATTGTCATCCCTACTACATAATCCTAAGCAAGATTGGGTACGATACCTGCAAAATCAATGACGTTTGCATAGTTGGTGTGACCTTCGCCAAATGAGCCTTTCCCTTTTATCTGCTTTTTGTATTTTTCTCTGCATCATCCTATTGAATGTCTCATTTCAGTAACTTGTAACTTTTGAATCAATCTGATTGTCAATGTTCTCCTCAACATTGTTTGAATATTCATTCCTTATCGCTTGTACCACTCTAGTTCAGGGTTGACAACAGGATGGATTGGAGTGGACCCGAAGCTTGCACTGCTTCAATTTGAGAAACTCAGACACTAATTTGCCTCGGATAGAAACCCCCCTGCCTTCTCAAAACTTGTAACCTGTCCTGCCGTGGTTGTTGGCCCGCCCAACTCTAACCCGACCTGACTGGTTAATTGTTTGATTTTTTTTTTTCAAATTCTAGAATAATAGATATATTTTTAAGTCAAATTACGTGACATTATTCATATGAATCTTAATTTTTTTTTTAATATTATACTTGCTACTAGATCAATTCATATGATTTTTCATAATTGTTGTTTTAAATCTAATTGGCATAATCACTAAACATTTATTACATAAATAAAGTATATGAACAATATACAAAATATATTAATAATCATTCAAATACAAATATCATTCATACTTAATTTTAAATAATAATTTTCAAATAACTGACGTGAGTGAATAAAAAAACTCAAAATTTAAAATTAAACAACTTAGAAAAATAAATTAATTATAAAGCATGCAAAAGAGAAATGCTATCTCCACTCGGATCAAGACAGAACTTTTATTTGTTGAAATAACAATTAATAATATATTTATATCTAGGCCAGGTTCACAAAAATTAGATCTCCTGTTCCATTCGAGGTGAGGCCCTGATTTACCCAGACCCATCGCCACGTCTACTCTGAATACCCAATTAACACTAGACAAGGGTTCCATATGCAAAATGTAATTTTTTTTAACAAGAAAAATCTAATTTCTTATGTGATTATAGGGTAAATTACATCTACCTTTCCTAAGGTTTGACATAATTACAAATACCCCTCATTGTTTGAAAAATTATAAATACCCCCTGAGGTTTGTAACCATCTAACAGATAATTCATTTTCATCAATTTTTATCGGTGAACTGACCAAAATGCTCTTATGCACTGAATTATTTTTATTTAATTTTTAAAATTATTTTGGACTACAATGTACAGGGAGAGATTTCTTAAGTTTTTTACACAGAGGAGCAATAATGCAATTTGTCTTGGCCGATTTTTCTACAATTTTAATAAAAAATTCAAGAGCAAAATGATCAATTTCAGGCATTTAGTTAAAAATTACAAACCTCAGGGGGGTATTTGTAATTTTTCAAAAATGAGAGAGTATTTGTAATTATACCAAACTTAAGGAGAGATAGATGTAATTTAGCCATGATTATAAACCTCATCCAATCCCATCAAGAATTGAATTAATCTATTAAAAGATGTGATCCCATTCACTGATGCTGAGGCACGACAAGTACAAACTGGAGTAGGCATTACACAATTCAGCTCATCCCAAAGTCTCTTGAACTTGGTAAAGTATGCAGCAACTGAACTTTCATTATGTGAGATTGAACTAATCTCAAGTTGAATCTAATACAATTGGGGCCCATTGCACTCCCAAATCTTTTCTTCAACTCCTTCTGCAGTTCGCTAGTTGATGATGCTGACGAATACGTTCTACAAGAACGCTCAACATATTGCTGGAATTCGAATTCATAACACTACAGTCATGGGAGTTATGAACTAGGTCTCATTAATAAATTTGAAATTCTAATTTCAAATCCCACCAAATATATATATATATATATATATATATATACGTGTAGTTTGTCTCATTAGTTTATACGTGTTTAATTTGTTATTTAATTGCATCTTTATATAGTTGAAGAAATAAAAAGGGTGTGGAGCAAACATATATGTGTAACAAGGGAAGGATGCATTCACCTCCACAAGTGGAATTATCACTTTCTTAAACGTGGTTATGATTAATTATTTAAGGTTAATTAAAGTAGCTGATGATGATGATGGGGTACGTAGATGAATATTTAATTTTTGATGAATTTTGTCAAGGATATCGAGTTACGACTTAATATTCATAGCAAAATCCCGTCGCTATAAAGTTTTTTTTTTTTTTTTTTAAAGTGATGTATTGAAGACACAATTGTTGAAGAAAATGAAGATGAATCTAAGACGTGTAGAACCTTGTCAACCGCAATCATTTGATAGTGTCCGAAGGTCTTCTAGAAGACAATAAGAAGGATGAACTCTACTTTGATATGATGGTTAGAAATAAGCTTGTCGTTCACATACAACAGATTGAACTTAAATTCAGGGACAGGACAATAAAAGCATAGAATAGTGTGATTTTGCTGCATAGGTAAATATTTCCTATATGTTGTACTCTTCTAGAAGTGCCACCAGGAGAAAAGACGGAAAATTTTAATCCGGATCAAATTTAGTAGAATCAATCAATTATATAGTAAGTGGGATATACTTGTTATGTGATTGGTCAATTTTTTCAAACTATACATCAATCACATGGCAAGTATATTGCACTTAATTGCCATATAATCGATTTAGGTTCGATCGAACCAGATCTGTTCTAGAATTTTTCGTGAAAAAACTAGGTTAGGGTAATCATCATTGGAACATTTATGTTTCTATTTTTATTTTTCAGTTTTTGAAACAATGGTTAAAGTTATAATATGTTTGTTTATACATATTCTTACTGGGAATGTATTAATTTAACACCACGGTTCAATATAAAACACAATCTGATTAACTAATCCAAACATATTCTCATCACACGAAAATCTATACAAAATTGAAAATATGTATTTCAACTGAAAATTGAAAATGAAAACACAAACAAACAGGTAGAATAAAGATTTATCTTTATGGCTTGATGCCTTACCATCCATTTACCACGGCCTACACACTAGAAATGACAACAAGTCGGATCTAGATGAGTTTGTCAAAACTTGGGACCCGACCTGGCCCACTTCGGGACCCGTCGGGTTGGACTCGATAGACTTAATTTAATATTTTTAAAATATTAAAAAAAATTAAAAATTTAAAAATAATACTACCATAACTTTATAGATATGTGACAATAATATTATTAAAATATTATTATTTTTATAAATTTATATGTGCATGCGTTTAAGTGTTAAAATATTTTTTTTAGAAAACATGTGTTATTTATATGCACATTAAAACGTTTATAAATTATTTTATACTATTATTTTAATTTATAAAATATTAAGTTAATGTATTATATGTAAGTATAAATAAAATATACACATTTTTTATATATGCATCAATATATTTTATATAAGTACATATTAAATATATAATAAGTATAAAAAAATTAAATAAAATCCTATCCGGTCCAAACACTAAGACTTCGAACCCCTTCCAAACCCGATGAAGGCTTCAAAACTCATCCCAATTAGGATAAATTTGAATCCGACCCGAACTCATTATCATCCCTATACGACACTTGAAAAAATCAATGACATTTTGCATAATTGGTGCTGCCTTCATCAAATGAGCCTTTCCCTTTCATCAGCTTTTGAACCAATCGAATTGTCAGTGTTTTTCTCAACAATGTTAGAATGTGTTTTAAATTCCTTTCTTCTATTGATATTTCAGTTCCTTGTACCACTCTAAATTAGTTGGGTTTGGAAATGGGGCGGGTTCGGAGGGACCCAAGCTCGCCCCGCCCCGATTATTGACCCGATCTGGTTAATTGTTTAATTATTTTTTTTCAATTGTAGAATAATAAATATTCTTTTAAATCAAATTACGTAATATTATTCATATAAACCATAAAAAATTGGGGGTGATAATACTTGCTGATAGATAAATTCATGTGAATTTTTTCATAATTGTTGTTTTTAAATCGGTTTGTCTTACTCACTAAACATTTAGTACATAATGTATGGAAGATAAACAAAAAATATTATTAATCATGCGGGAAAAATGCAATTACCTCCCCTATGTTATGGGTAATGTGCAATTACCCCCCCTATGTTATTTTAAGTGGCAAAAAACCCCCTCGTGTTACAAACAATAGAGCAAGGAGCCCCCTCCATGCGTGAAGTGGGCCTCACGCGCGGAACCTGCGCTTTGTACATGTTTTTTATTCTTTTTTTTTTTTACTTTTTTGCCCTTTGCTTTGTAAATAAAAGTGGCTGGGTTTTCACTATTTCTTCCCACATTCTTAGATGAAAAAAACAGTCCAGAATGGCTGCAAAACGGAATTTTAATTCCAATGAGTACAAGCAATGTCTCGATTTGAGGTTTTCGAATACGCCATTTTGTTTGTGCAATGTGAAGGCTGAAATTAGAACAGTGGAATCTCAAAGAAGGTAAATTATAATACTGTTGCAGATTTCAAAGTTGTAATTTTTTTCGACGGATTGAACCTGAGAGAGCAATATGGGTACCATGTGGGATCCCTGTAAATTTCCATGGTCACGGTGACGACGAATTCTGCCATGGGTTTGAGGAGCACTGTGATTCAAGGCATGTAGATGAAGAATTTGATGTTGACGATGTGGTTTCAAAGGTGACAAAAAATGGTGGATCTGTTGATGTAAAAGAAGAAAAAATAGGGAAAAGTGTTAACTTTTGGATAGGGGTTAGTAGTGTGCTCTTTTTATTAGTCTTAGTTCTTTTAATGAAATGAAAGTAATTTTCAATGTAATTTGTTGTTAAATTTGAAGATATGTTTGCAGATGAAATGTTCCAATTTGGGGGTTTTTGTTTGTTATCTTAATTATTCAACCTGTTTAGACAACAAAAATATTAAACTGGACAGTAAATAAAAACAGGAAAAAAAAATTCATTCCAACAAACAGGATACAAAAGTGTTCAATCCCAAAAACAACCAAAAACATCAATATTCGACATCCTGAACAGCCTAGTTTCCAAACAAAAACCTATTCACTTTGACAACCTAGTTCCCAAACAAAAACCTATTCACTTTGACAGCCTAGTTCCCAAACAAAAACATCAATATTTGACATCCTGAACAACCAAAGACAACAAAGACAGCAATATTTCAAATTCACATTTACATTCACTTTGACAACCTTCTCTTGCTTCTTTCTTTGATTTTTTCCAACACATCTGATATGGTTAACCTTTTGTTGTATTTGCTTTTTGCAGGATTTGATGGCCTTGGTGTATCAGCCATTGTTCCTGTTGAACTTGCAGCAGATCTGCCAAGCAAGGATGCATTTCTAGGGCCTTGGTAGGTAATTTCTTCCTACAGAAAACAAAAAAAGATGGTTAAGCATAAGTATTAAATTGTAAAATTACATATATTGTGCAGATTATGCTTACCCTAAAAGCTGCAGATCTACTTTCAGGCTGTTCACTTGTCTCATTTTGGACAAATTTTGCCTTCTTCTGAAATTCAAAAAGAAGGAAATAAGGTTACATTTAAACCTTAGATAAAGCTTGAAAGCTAAAAATGAAAATTACCCATTTCCTGACTGTTGGGATGGGTTGCTCCTGGCTTGCAACTGGTGCTTGAGATCTTTGAGGGATCTCTTCAGGTATACTTCCCGGCAGATTTGTTGTTAGTACTTAAACTTTTGCAATAAACTTAGAAATGACAGATTCAAATGAAATTACCTTGAAGTATTTGGACTTTGGGTGAATTGGTCCCTTGCAGCTTATTTTGTTGTGTCCCACAGTGAGGCACCTCCTGCAAGTGTGTGTCAACCCCTTCCTGGTTGACACCCTTTTTTGCTGAAGCTCATCAGGGCCTTTTCTCCTCAACTTCTTTGGCCTGCCTCTCTCTGTCTTCATTGGAGGTGGTCTAAAGGGTTCAAAACTCTGCAATATAATAAAAACACAATACATACATGCATCAGATTCAATAAAAAACACAATACATACATGCATCACAAGGGGTTTCATGCACATAACTGTATCAAGGGGGGAAATGCACATGTCACTAGCAGAACATCAAACACAAAACTACTAAAAAGGGGGAAATAGGGGACCACATCAACTTGGTTCAATATACAACCAGTGTTCAATATAATACTTTAAAGTGCAGCGGACCTACCTTCATTGCAGCACCAGTACAAGTCAACAACACACTTTTCGAGCCCCACTCTCTGGATCCACCACCAGAATCACCACAATATCACTACAAAAGATTAAAAAAAAATCCGTACTCATAACAAAAGAGGACAAAAAATATTAAAAAAAAACTAGGGCTCTTACCTTTTTTAATAAAAATATTACTGAAATTTTGGTAGTCTGCACTGGAGTGGTCCAACGTACAGAAACTGTAGAAATCATCCAAACATACTTTATTAAAATCAACAAAAACCGATCAAAAAATATATAAAAAAACATACGGAATCTTACCTTAACACCGTCGTAGTACCTTCACAAGATTCCTGTTGTATAAATCCATTGTGTTCACTACAAAACGTCGAAGTGGTGTTCGTCATTTTCATTAAAAAACCCAAAAATAAACCATAAAAATTAACAAAAAAGTTCCTGAAAGTAAAATGGTACCTTGTAAAATAATTTTTAGCAAGATTCAACGGTAAAACCTTCCGATTTTTGCCAAATCGCACGTACGGTGAAGAGAAAAAAGTTTTGGATTGCCTCTCTCTTTCAAAAATGTGAAAACCCTAATTTCTAATGGGTCAACGCAGTCAGCATATTTCATTATAAGGAGGGGTATATTGGGCATTTTAACTTCACTTCCACGCTTTTTTACTCCAGGGGGCAGTGTGCTTCATTTTCTGTAACACGAGGGGGGGTTTTTTGCTCTCTTTTATAACAGAGGAGGTTTTTTGCTCTTTTTCCATAACACAGGGGGGCAAATTGTATTTTACCCTTAATCATGCAAATACAAATATCTTCCATATTTAATTTCAAATTATAGTTTTCAAATAAGTAAAATGAGTGAATAAAAAAACTTAAAACTTAAAATTCAAAACTTAGAAAAATAAATTAACTATTAACAATAAATTATATCCTGGTTCGGGGCTCCGCGGCGGGTCCAAAACAAAATCGGAGACCCGCCCCAAATCTTGACGAGTTCACAACGGGGGTGCTCACCGTGTGGTTTCGATTTTTTTAAAATAATTTTCAAATCGAATTGCTATTGGCAGTTTTATAAAATAATTTTTCAAATTGCCACTTTTAAAACTAAAATCAAAGGTGCGGTTTGGGGCGGGTTGGCGGTTTTAATACTTATAACAAAAATAAGATGTTGAGACTAACACAAATCAAGAAGTAAAACAAGTATTTGTATTAAGCAAGCACAAAAGACCTACACTCTCCACAACTTTAAATAGATTAAAATATAAGAACATATATAGTAATTAATTCTTGAAGCCATGAGTTTGATATCAATATTGACAATCAATAAAATTAAGTAACAGGAAAACATTTAATCCAACAAAGGCCAAGGGTCGGTTATGGACATATCAAATATATTGTCAAGAAAGCATATCAAATTTAATTAATCCTTAATCAATATTGGATAACTAGAACCGAGTATACTTTAGACAGAACAATTGATATTATCAATATTCTCCCAATACTTATTGAATTTGTCTCTCATGCGAATAGCCGTTGATGCAATGCGGTAGTCTCCCTTATTCATCATAGTAGAAAACTCACATGTAAAGTTGCAAGTTAACGAAAAAATACATTTCAAGTGATATAAGATGAATCAGAAACTTCAATATCACATTATAAAAGATTTTCAAAAACTTCACAAACTTTCTGCGGCGGGGCTAGTGGCGATGCTTGGTGAAGGCAGTAGAGGCGCGGGGGACGAAGAGGAGAAAGGGAGAGGGAAAAAGAGATAAAAGAGAAGACTGTGAAAGAATAAAGAAAAACAAGAGCATCAAAGAGATTGAAAGAGAGAGAATAGAAGCGGCGTAAGAAAGAAAAGAGAGAGATGAGGGAAAGGGGGAGCGAGGAAAAAAAAAAAAGAGGGGGATAATGAGAAAGTGGAAGAAAGATCTAACGAGTTTAAAGTTCTAATGAGCTTACATAATTAAACACATTTTTTTTATTAAATTACTATGAATTTTGGACTTATATAATTTGAATATGAAATTCTTCTAAACAATTAATTATTTTATCAAATTATTATAAATATAGTTTAAAAAATAATTATATATTTAGCGGTTCAGTTCAGTTTGGTTTTTGAAAGCTCTAAATTAAAACCAACCCAATAGTGCGGTGTGGTTTTACTCTAAATTTTGAATCGCGATTTGGAAGATAAATCATAAAAAACTGTTCGATTCAATTTGGTTCGGACGGTTTTGAGCGGTATTAAATTTTTTTGATCACCCCTAGTTCACAAAGCTTGGACCTTAACCTATCCCGAAACCTATTTAATTGGACCTGAACCCGCCAAATTCAGGATCGAGCCCGATCTACTCAGACTCATTGCATATCTACTCTAGGGTACCCAATTAACATTAAGGGTTCCATCACAAGAATTTGGTTCCTTATGTGATCATAAACATAATCCAATCTCATCAAGGATCACTACAAGAAAATAGTTCAATAGCAACGAAAAATTTTGTTGCTAAAATCAGCGTCAAGTTAATTAGTAAGTAAAATTTTCGTTGCTAATAATATATATTTTAAACAATTCGTTGCTAAATTTATTTGCACGTAAATTTTCGTTGCTAAATTCATTAGCAAGTAAATTTCTTGTATTAAATAATGCATTAGCAACAAAAAATTTACTTGCTAATTAACTTGACGTTGATATCTTTTCGTTGCTATTAAGCGTTTTTCTTGTTGTGGATCACCAATGGATCATTCATTTCAATTGCTCCCTCTCCAAATTCTGTCATGTTCTGAAAGTAAAAAGAAATTCAGATGAAGGGTGCAAAGTGCTACTTTTATAATTTAAGATGGCATTGTGCAAAATTATTATAATTTTAAGATGCAAAATGCAAATTATCCAGCAATATTTGATCAACTCTTTATCGTTCAACATCAATTAAGCTATCCAAGAAAAAGGACAAAATTACATCGACATACCCATAAGGTAGATCTAATTACATAAAACCTCTATCCTTTTTTAAAGTATAGATAGATCCCTAAAATTGTTGTTGTAGTTATAAATACACCCTTTTATTTAGAAACAAAAATTTACAAGTGCACCATTTGAGATAAATTACATCATACCCCTTAAAAATATGAATATTTTTATGATTGGACTTAACCTTAAAGAATGTGGACGTAATTTACTAAAAAAAAAAATCGACAAAATGATAAAATGTGAACCTGAAACTTGGACAAAATTGTAATAATGTTTTGTCTGAATCATGGGAGTCAACTACGTGGCACGTACATATTAATTACTAGCAGTGGAATATACTCGCTATGATGTATAAATATTTTAAATTTTTATTAGATCAAATGGAAAAGAGGAAAATAAATAAATAACTGAGAAAAATCAATAAAATGATTTAACTTTAAATTAATGTGCATAAATAAAAATTTAATTTGAAAGCCAATTGGTTAAAAATATGGTTATTTTATGGAAAAAATGAACATATACGAGGGCATTTCATCTCATACATATTTTGTTTATCATAGTTACTCTGTATATACCTCCCTCAATAAATAATATAGATGTCTGAGATGAATGTGATCAATTAAATACAAAATAAAAAAATATAATTATTTATTTCTTTTATACATATTTGATCATAGTTAAGTCATATTTGTAGATACCAATTATTGATGATTTGATTGGTTAAAACTAAATTATCAATTAATTAATGCGTTATATTATAATAAGTTACTGGTTATTAAACACTAATTGTTGATAGCGGATGCAAAAATTACTCATCTGATTATTAATTGTTCAATTAGTTAAATATTAACTATTTAATTCGTTCAAATAATCATAAAGTGATGACTCCACTTCCGGAGGTGAATGCATCCTTCCCTAATTAGAGATGTTTAGTCCACAACCTTTTTTTTAAGGATAATTACATTCACACCCCCTAACTTATGGTCTGTTTACGCAAACCACTCCTACCTTTTGAATAATTACACATACACTCATTAGAAATGTAAGCATCATTTACACAATTAAACCACCCCTATTGTTTAGAAAATTATACTTACACCCCTCAAAAGTATCGACATTATTACACAAACTATCCCTATTTTTTGGTTGTCAAGAGTGGTTTTCTGCAATTATACAAAAGACATGAGTGATTTGTGTAAATAGATTATAGATTATAGATTAGGGGGTGTATATGTAACTATCCCTTTTTTTTACTAAGATTTATTTTTTCCTAAAGGAAACATTGATTATATCGTTATGTTAAAACATATATAAATTAATCATTAATTATATTTTTCTTCAACTAAATAAAGATGCAATTAAGTAACAAAATACACTTGTATAATTGAGACAAACGCGAATTTGAAATTGGAAATTTGGATTTATAAACGAGACTTAGTTCAACGGGCGAAATTAAGGCATCGTGGGACTTCCATGACTATAATAACATGATTTCTATCTTTGATTTTGCTCCATTAGAAGAATATGATTCATGCACCAAAAAAAAAAAAAAAAAAACTATCCTATAATGATGGTTTTTCAATAGAATTTTTGACAGTCTAATGCATCAAACACAACGGTCGCAAAAAAATAAGTAAATTTGTTGAGAAAATCATAATAATTCATGAAATTCTACTTTGATATGATGGTCAGAGATAAACTTGTTCATATAAAATAGACATTGAACTTGAAATTCAAGGACGATGAGAGCATCAAATAGTGTGATCTTGCTACATAGGTAAATATTTCCTATGTGTTGTACTCTTCTAGAAGTGCCATTAGGTGAACACATTGTTGATGGTTTAGATGGATATTTACTCTTCTAATTTATGGCTTGATGCCCTACCTCCATTTATCACATCGGGTCTGTCAAGAATCGGGACCCTATTCGTCAAGAAATTCTTGGACTTGGGATCCGACCGGCCCCACATTTGGGATCTATCAGGTTGAACTCGATAAATCTGATTTAATATTATATATATATATATATTAAAAACTATATATTTTAAAAATAATAATACCATAACTTTGTAAATATGAGATATTAATATTATTGAAAGGTTAATTCTTTTTTTTTTCCATAAATTTATATGTGCATGTTTTAGGCGCTAAAATATTAATATTTTTAAAATATGTGTTACTTATATATACATTAAAACATTTATAAACTCTTTTACATCATTATTTTAATTTATAAAATATTAAATTGATACATTATATGTAAATATAAATAAAATATACATGTACTTTTATCACATGTATCAAAAGTATTTATATAAATACATATTAAATATATATATATATATAAAGCATAAAAAAAGTAAATAGGACCAAGTCCGAGCCCAAAACAGTAAGATACCTGCCACAAGACCGAATTAAGGCCTCAAAATTCGCCCCAATCAGGGTGAGTCTAGGTCTGACCTACACCCATTGTCATCCCTACTGCATAATTCTAAGCAAGATTGGGTATGATACCTGCAAAATCAATGACATTTGCATAGTTGGTGCGACCTTCGTCAAATGAGTCTTTCCCTTTTATTTGCTTTTGTATTTTTCTCTGTATCATCCTATTGAATGCCTCATTTCAGTCACTTGTATCTTTTGAATCAATTAGATTGTCAATGTTCTCTTCAACATTGTTTGAATATTCATTCCTTTCTTCTATTGATATTTCAATCGTTTGTACCACTCTAGGTCAGGGTTGACAACGGGATGGATTAGAGTGGACCCGAGGCCTGCGCCGCTCCAATTTGAGAAACTCGGACCCGAATCTGTCTCGGATAGAAACCCCCCCGCCCTCTCAAAACCCATAACCCGTCCTGTTGCGGTTGTTTGCCCGCCTAGCTCCAACCCGACTTGACTGGTTAATTGTTCGATTTTTTTTTTCAAATTCTAGAATATAGATGTGCTGAAATCAAATGACGAAAGCCATCTAAGCGTAGAAGCAGTTTGTATGAATTTCTGGAAAAAGCAATTCATATTTTTGTGTTTAAAACATACACTTCAACTTCTTTAAATAGAAGGGAAAAACGCTCAAATTACCTCTCTCCTCATTAACTGCTAAGCAGTTATTTAACTAATAACAAACTAACTTAACAATAACAAAACCTAACCTAACCAACTGACTACAAAAGGCGTTAAAACATTAAGCAAAAACGTTCAAAATACAAAGGCAACTTTACAAGTACAAATGCGACTATAGACTTGTTGCAGCAAAGGTACGCTTCTTATTAGGCATGTTTCAGGCTGGCACTTTAATGCTGCTGCATTGGCTCCTTGTTTTAGCATCCCCCCCCCCCCCCCCCCACAAGTTGGACTTGGGTCTACGGACACCAAAACCCAACTTGCCACATAGAGAAGTGAATTGCGGACCTGAAAGAGCCTTTGTGAACAAGTCTGCTATCTGGAATTTTGAAGCAATGTGCATAGGATTGATGAGGCCCTCCTTGAACTTATTTCTGACAACATGGCAATCAATCTCTAAATGTTTAGTTCTCTCATCGAACACAGGATTAGCTGTAATATGTAACGCAACTTTGTTGTCGCAATAAAAAGCCACAGGTTTGTGCACAGGCAGCTTAAGCTCTTCCAACAGGAATGTGATCCAGGTAAGCTCACAAACTGCTGCTCCCATGCTCCGGTACTCAGCTTCTGCTGTTGATCTAGAAATCGTTGCTTGTTTCTTCGTTCTCCATGAGAGCGGTGAAAGCCCCAGGAATATGCAGTACCCTGTAAGGGATCTTCTGGTATCCGCACATGTGCCCCAATCTGCATCAGAATAAACTGTGAGAATAAAGGAACTATTAAAAGGAAAAAGTAACCCTCATGAACTACAGCCTTTCAAGTATTTAACCAGGTGTACCGCTGCATCCCAATGCCTTTTGCAAGGAACCTGCAGATGTTGGCTCAGTTGTTGTGCTGCATAAGCCACATCCGGCCTTGTGAAACCCAGGTACAGGAGTCTCCCTATCAACCTCCTGTATCTGCTCGGATCAACTAAAGGCTCTCCTGAATGTGTAGTGAGCTTAACTCCAGGAGGCAATGGTGTCCCCACTGATTTTGCTAGTGTGAGCCCCATATCCGCAACAATATCACTAATATACTTCCTTTGTGTTGCTACCAATCCCCCTGAAGACCTCGCAATTTCTATCCCCAAGAAGTACTTTGCTGTCCCAAGATCCTTTATAGTGAAAGCTTTATCCAGGTAAACCTTCACTTCCTCAATCTGTTTTTCTATTGGTGCTGTCAGAAGTATATCATCCACATACACCACTAGCACTACCAAACCTTCAACTGTGTCCTTCAAGAAGAGACAATAATCATGTTGTGACTGCTTAAAGCCAAACTCATCTAATTTTTCTGTAAATGCTTGGTTCCATTGCCTTGAGGCCTGTTTTAGGCCATACAAGGACTTTTCTAGCTTACACACTTTTCCTGCTGGCACCAAGTACCCCTCTGGGGGACTCATATATATGCCCTCCTCAAGACTTCCATGTAAGAAGGCATTGTTAATGTCTATTTGATGGAGAGGCCAACCCTTTGAAGCCACCATTGCCAACAGAATTATGACAGTAACAGGTTTTGCCACAGGTTTAAAACAATCTGTGTAATCAATCCCTTCCACCTGGTTGTAGCCTTTTGCCACAAGTCTAACTTTGTGTCTATCCACTGAACCATCTGCCTTCAATTTCAACCTGTACACCCACTTACACCGAATGCAGCTCTTATCCGAGGGTAGCTCAGTAATCCTCCAAATTTCATTTTTCTCAAGTGCTGCTATCTCAGCATCCATAGCATCTTCCCATTCCTTCTTCCCTTGTGCTTGTGCATAGCTTCTGGGTTCCTGCAGCAAACCAAGAGAATCCACAAAGCAAGCATGTTCTGGTCCCACAGACAAAATGTTACAACAAGTATGATCCTCTGACACACTACAAACAAAATCCTTGAATCTAGCAGGCTTAACTATCCTCCTACCTGATCTTCTAAGCTGCATGGGTTTATCTTCCCCCTCCTGACAACCTACATCTGTCTCACTATGATCCTCACAAGTCCCTTCCTCTTCAAGGTTTGTGGGTAGAGGGCACTCAGATTTTTTTGCCCCTTTGCCTTTGAAAGGAAATATCCTTTCCTGGAACAACACATCTCTAGACACTATGAACTTATTTTCCAAGTCATAAAGTTTATACCTCTTTTGACCATGCACATACCCAACAAACACACAAGCCTGAGCTCGTTGATCAAATTTTCCTTTGTTTGGTGCCACATTAGTAGCAAAAGCAAGGCAGCCAAAAACCCTAAGGTGAGAGTATTCTGCCTGCCTTTTGTGCAGTACCTCATAAGGTGTTTTCCATTTTAACAAATGTGTGGGCAGCCTATTTATCAGATAGGCTGCAGTCAACAAAGCTTCACCCCTGAAACTCTTTGGTAATTCAGCCTGAAACATCAGCCCTCTAGCCACCTGCAAGAGGTGCTGGTGCTTCCTCTCCACCACGCCATTCTGCTGGGGTGTGTGGATGCAGGTTCTGTGGTAAATGATCCCTCTTTAGGCCAGTAAACGCTGGCAATCTCCACTAGTAAATTCAATCCCATTGTCAGTTCTTAAGACTTTCACATTAACATCAAACTGATTTTTAACCATGTTAAGGAAAGCTTCAAGCTTATAGGTAGTCTGTGTTTTGTGCATCACCAAGAATACCCGAGTAGCTCTACTATAGTCATCCACAATAGTTAACATATGATGACAATTGGATATGGAGGGTTCTCTATAGCCCCCAAGCATCCACATGTACTAATTCAAAAACATGAGAAGAAGTAGTCTCACTAAGATTGAGGGGCATGCGATGTTGCTTGGCTAATGGACAAATGTTACAAAAACCAATATCAATTTTATTTCTTTTGAACATAGGTAAATGCTTCATTACATGTGTGGAAGTGTGCCCTAATCTTTGATGCCACACATCATCAGAATGCTTAACAGTCATAAAAGAATCCTTGTCTAGCACATAGAGCCTGCCTACCCTCCTCCCTATAGCAACAACCTTCTTAGTTCGAAGGTCCTGCAAGAAACAACCATTCTTAGAAAAGATTACGCTAATGGGATTGTCAGCACATAACTTGTCCACTAAGAGCAGGTTATACTTGAAAGCAGGTACAAATAGCACATCTGCAAGATTAAGTTTTTCTGTTAGCACAACATTCCCTTTACATGTCACCCTTTTCTTAGCACAACATTCCTTTTACATGTCACCCTTTGATGCAGTAGTAATGCGTTTATAATCAAGAAATGCAAATAGACAACCACTCATATGAACAGACGCACCACTGTCAATAATCCAACAGTTATTTGTCACCGAATTCAATGAGGTGTTAGAAACAATACCTGCAAAGTCATCAAAATCCGCAAGGTTGGTCCTCTGTTGTTCAGCATCCCTTCGTTCCCGCATTACCTTCAAAATTTCAGCTCTCATCGCATCAATCTAGCTGGTGTCTCCATCCAATCTTGAAGCCCTAGCCCCATCAGAATAAGCCATGTTAGCCCCTTTGGCGACCTCTTTCCCTTTCCTCCTTTGCTCTATCAAGGATTTATACCAATCAGGGTAACCTTTGATCTTGAAACAAGTTTCTTTGGTATGCCCTGTTCGATCGCAATGTTCACAATGCAGATAATGTTTGTCCACATTCTCCTTTCTGCGCACGCCTTGCCCATACACACCCTGTCGTCCCACTTCTTGAAACCTAGATTTTAAGGCTCCATCCATCACAGTACTTGCTCCCACCTCTCGTTGTTTCTCAACACAGGTGTACATCGAATAGGCCTTTCCCACCGTCGGCATAGGGTCCATCAACAGTACCTGATTTTTGATGTGGTTGTAAGCGTCAGTCAGCCCCATCATGAATTGTATCAACTGTGTGGAGGCCTCTCTTTCTATCAAGATTTTCCCTGCTCCACACGAGCACACTGGGAGGGGTGACAGGCAAGCTAACTCATCCCAAAGCTTCTTCAGTTTAGTGAAATAGACAGAGATTGCCATGTCTCCTTGACTCAAGGAGGCTATCTCCCTCTGTACTTTGTAGATTAAAAGTCCGTTACTTTCACCAAATTTTTTTTTAACATAAAATATATATATATATATATATACTACCAAAGGTCAAACGTCATTACACAAGGAGAAGATACAAAACGAGTAGTTACAATATTAGCATCACTATATACTATATCTGCCGCAAACGGTCGTATATCCGTAAAAGTATGAGTCATTTTGCAAGTAGCCGCTTTCTTAGCCAAAAAGTCTGCAACACGATTCCCTTCCCTGTAGCAGAACATGATTTTAACCGAATCAAATTCAGTTAAAATTGTGGATACATCCTGGAGCAAAATGATGATTCCCTAAGGTGATGGCTCCTTCCTACATAAAATATGAATTAAAATTTGAGAATCCGTTTCAATAATAAGATTCTGTATCCCCATTTTCTTTGCAAGAAATAGACCATTACGTAGAGCCCAACATTCTGCTGTATTGTTTGAGTTAATACCAATATAAGTACAAAATGTTGCAATGAAATGCGTATCATGATTTCTAATAATACCACCGCATCCTGATTGCCCTGGATTTCCAAGGGAGGATCCATCAATATTGAGTTTATAATAAGGAGTAGGAGGAGGAAACCATTTGCATTGGATCGGGATTTTAGCTTTTGGAATATTAAGACAACATTTTTGTCTAGCCAACGTAAGTTCAATGGCTGATTTCCATAAATGTTCTCATTTATGGTCCTGTTCTGGAAGGTAGCCTCATTACGCGCTTTCCATATACTCCATAAGGTATTTGCAATTAAACATTGTTTATAAACATTTCTCCTTTGCTTATGGAGGATAATAAGTATATTTGTATGCTGAAGATCTTTTAATTCATGTAATAAACCATGAGCAAGAGAAATAAAAACAAGACAGTTCACAAAAGTATGTATCACATCCTCCCATTCATGCTTGCATAAAGGACACTGTGGACTAAAAATCCTCTTACGGATGAACAGAAAACTAGAATTTGGTATAGAGAGATGAGCTAATAGAAATAAGAAAAATTTAACCTTAGGAAAAACTTTTAATTTCCAAAGTATAAACCATGGCAGGGGAGTATCTTGATTAATATATTTATCCAAGAAAAGCCATTCATAAGCACTTTTAATAGTAAATTTTCCAGATGACTCCCAGTTCCATATCACTTTGTCAGTCTGCTTAGTCATGGGAATAGGGGTAGCTTTAATAAGTTCAACAATATGCAAAGGAAGTACTGTAGATACCAAATCCAGATTCCAGCCTGTTAGAGAATTGAAAACATTTTGGACTTTAAGAAGTAAGAGGTTTGGAGGAATGTTTTCAACTTGAGATGCAATACTGTATTTATCCAACCATATATCATTCCAGAAATTAATAGATTTGCCATCACCTAAGATCCATCTTCTACCTTTATTCAACAGAGTAATAGTATTAGATTTGTGTTTCCAAATATAGCTATGATGAGGTTTAGCTGATGAACTAAGGAAATTTGAGTTATGAAAGTATTTAGATTTGAAGACATGGAAACAAAGCGAATTATCAACCTGCATAAATCTCCAACCAATTTTCATAATGCAAGCCATATTGAGGAGTCTAAGATCCCTAAAACCTAAACCTCCTAACTGTTTAGGACAAATAAATGTGTTCCAATTAATTAAACTTGACCAGTTTGAATTATTAGAAGGAGATTGTAGAAAATTTTTGGCAACTCTTTCCATCTGATCAGTTATAGAAATGGGAATTTTGAAAACAGACATATGATATAGTGGTAATGTAAGCAAAACATGTTTTATTAAAATACATCTACCTACATAAGACAACATTCGATTGTACCAAGTATTTAGCTTAGATGTGACCTTGTCAAGAATGGAGTGAAATTCAAGTTTAGACATACCATTACATACGGAAGACCCAAATACTTATCTTTTGTATGACCATGTCTAATATGTAGGATCTCACTTATAGCTCTACGTATATATGGTGCAGTGTTAGGAGAGACTAAAACTTGAGATTTATCCCAACAAACTTTTAAACCAGAAATAGTAGCAAAGTCATAAAGCACATCACTAATATAAGTAATAGATTTATGATTTGCATAGAGGAATAATAGACAATCATCAGCATAACAGAGGATAGGCACTTTAGGACCATTCTTTCTCAATGACATAGAATTCAATAAATCATGCTCAGAATCCCATAAAATACGACGAATCAATGGTTCTAGACATAGTATAAATAAGTAAGGTGATAAAGGATCCCCTTGTCTAATACCTTTAGTAGGAGTCCAAGATGATGAAGTAATACCATTAACACGAACAGAACATGTAACAGTTCTGATACAGTACATAATCCATGATATAAAAATTTTCGAAAAACCATATTTAACTAAACACACAAAAATGAAATTCCAATTTAGTTTATCATAAGCTTTTTCAATATCAAATTTGAGAGCCATGTAATGTTTCTTCCCCTTTTTTGATTTCATTAAATGTAACATTTCATGAGCAATAAGAACATTATCTGAAATAAGACGATTTGAAAGGAAAGCATTCTGATAAGGAGAAATAAGTGAACTCATGATAGGTTTTAATCGACAAACTAGTATGTTAGAAATAATTTTATATAAAGTATTACATGAACTGATAGGACGGAAGTGATTATGAAGAGAAGGATTTGGTCTCTTAGGGATAACCACAATATTGGTAGAGTTTATAAATGAAGGAAACGAACCTGTTGTGAGAAAACCTTGTACCAAACTTACAATATGATCCTTGATGATATCTTAGTAAAGTATATAAAATTGAGAGTTTAAACCATCCGGACCTGGAGCCTTATTAGGCCCAATTTTTTGTAAACTCTGAAAAATTTCATGCTCTGAGACAGGAAGAAGAAGACTAGCACTCTGTTCAGATGAGATTTTGTCCATCAAAAAAGAATTAAAATCAAGTAGAGATTCTTGATCATGAACAGAATCTGTGTTTATACTATGGAAAAAATCAAGCAACTGAACTTTCATTATGTGAGATTGAACTAATCTCAAGTTGAATCTAATACAATTGGGGCCCATTGCACTCCCAAATCTTTTCTCCAACTCCTTCTGCAGCTCGCTAGTTGATGATGCTGATGAATACGTTCTACAAGAACGCTCTAATTTCAAATTTCATTAATAAATTTGAAATTCTAATTTCAAATCCCACCAAATATATATATATATATGTGTAGTTTGTCTCATTAGTTTATACGTTTTAATTTGCTATTTAATTGCATCTTTATATAGTTGAAGAAATGAAAAAGGAGTGGAGCAAACATATATGTGCAACAAGGGAAGGATGCATTCACCTCCACAAATGGAATTATCACTTCCTTAAACGTGGTTATGATTAATTATTTAAGGTTAATTATAGTAGATGATGATGATGATGATGATGATGATGGGGTACGTAGAGGGGGCCTTCCTCATCAGACAACACAAGTTGTTTGCATCATATGTTAAAAGCGTTAATATAAATTAATAGCCCCCAACTGAAACTCTCTAAGTAATTAAATAACCTTGACTTGTTAAAAAAGGCTATAACACGACTTTTAAGTACCACCCAATTTTTTTTTTCTTCTTGTCACTGTAGAGACTACGGCTGTGGACTGTGGCCCACCACATTTACGGAGTGCCCTTTACGCTAGTTAAGACAATTTCATTTAGTACCATAATCCGAGGTTTTTTCTTTTCATTTTGTGCTTTTATTTAGAATAATTTGCAGAAGCATTATACGTCACAATTCTAAATATATATATATATATACATATATTTATAAATTAATTAGAGTAATCAAGTACTTATTTTATATCACTAGTCGTCGCCGTATGCAATATTTGCAAGCAATATAAAAAAGAATTATGGTGTGGAATAAATAGAAAAAAGAAATTTCTGAAAAGAAATTATCGTGTGTGAAGGAATGAGAAAGAAAGAAATCTGTGGGAGAAAGAAACGTGGAGTGAGGTTGGAGAGAAAAAATAAGTTATAATTGTGGGATTATTAAAAATAAAAAAGTTGAGATAAATGAAAAACATGGAGAAGTAACGTGAGAGAGAAACATGGAGTAGTGGGTTGAGCGAGAAAAAAATTATAATTATGAAATTATTAAAAAAATATTGAATAATTATTTTGATCAAATTTTTCTTTGAAGCGAAGAAATAAGTTTAAAGATAAATTAGGATATTCAAAAATTGGTAGGTCAAAAAATTTTCTTTTATAATAGTATGAATACATACCGTGTGTGTGTAGAGATGAAGATTGAGTTAAACGGTTGTTTGATCTAAAACTTTAAGCAATTAGAGAGAAGAATTATTTAATATTAATATCTTAACACGCCCCTTTCACGTACAATCACTTTATGCGTGAAACCTTTATTTTTTAAATAAGTGATAATGAAATTCGAACTCGAAACTTCTTATTTGGTTTTGATTCTGACATCATATTAATTAATTATAGTATTTAAAACTTTAAATATTTAGAGAGAAGAATGATTTAATTTTAATAAATTGTGTATGCAAGTGTACTAAGTTTTAGAAGGAAAAGAAAAATAAAATAAAATAAAATGTTGCAGGTTGGGGAGGCAGCATTACATTGTGTTATTTTGTTGTCCTGTTTTCCATTTAGGCACGAGGGAGGACAAAAATCGGCCACAACGACGCATAACTACAGACATGCATGGACAAATAATATCTGCATGGAAACGTATGCATGTTCCCAGTCCTCAACTACTAGTAGTCGGATCGGATTTTCTGATGCAAATCGTATTTTTATCTTTTATTGTATTAAATATAGACACATCACATATATATATATATTTAAATAAAATACATGATGTCATTTTTATACACGTGACGTCTGTATGTTGAATGGAATAGGAGATGGGATATGATTTGCAACAGAAAATTCAATCCGGTAAATTGTAGTCTATGTTGTGGTAGATAGGAATGACAATGAAATGAGTTTGGTTGAACTCGAGATTATCACTCGTTGATTCGTCTGGTATCTAAATATAGGATTTATTTATAAGTTAGTTTACTAGACCGAAATTTTATGATGTTCGAAATTGATTCGTCCCATTCGAATTAATTTAGTTGGAATCGGAATCCATTTTGCCCCGATTTTTAGACCCGTACTCAGAACTCATCCCATCCCGCCACGCATCAAATCCATCCCGAACGTAGACCCAACAGATTTAATACGCAAAATCCGATTATTTTTTTTGTTATTTTTCCTTATTGGTTGATCTTTTTTAAAAAAAATGAAATTATTGTTTATTTTCTTTTTGGTACACTACAAAAAAATTTAATTTTTCCTTACACTATAAATCACCATGACATAAAAACCAAGTAAACCAATTCTATCTACCATGCGCGGTCTGGCAAAACGGATGCGAAAATTTAAATTTCGACCACGATTAATCAATATTCTCTATGATTTTTTCTATGGCCAAAATATTTATCTTTTTTAGTTGTATTAAATGTTTTGGCCTCGTTCGCAAAAACAACAGTTAATAGCTGTTACAAAGCCGTGGTTAATTAGCATCCTCAATAGTTTTTTTTTTTTTTTTTTTTTTTACTTTTAACCACTATAATTACTCATAGTAAAAAAATTATATTTCTTCCTGTGGTACTTCTAAAATAACTATATTTCATAAAATAAAACTATTTCTCCAAATATTATCTCAAGTGAAGTAAGATGTTATTACTAACTACAAAAAAATTTACATTTATATTTTTTCAACTTTCATCTAAAATCCCAAAAACCCATTAAAATTAACCAAAGTTACAGGAAAACCATTCGGCTAATGTTATAGGCATCTTTGTTTGCAAAATTCGTAATTTTCTAAATTAACACTGTATTTTTTCTGAATAATATGGATAATACGTAAATGTACCTTGAAGCCCTTAAAGGAAAATTCAAAACCAAAAATCCAAAATTACTATAAAAAATAAAAATAAAAACCAGCCATGTTACATACATCCTTTTGCATTTACTATTTTAATTTGAAAAACAAAACATTGATCATCGTACTATATATACAAATGGTACATATATTTTAAGTATTAATTCATATATCGATATTTCTAAATCAACCAACATACCCATACTAAACAAAAAAAAGGGTAAATTACAGCCACCTCCCCTGAGGTTTGGCATAATTACATATACCCCTCATATTGTTTGAAAAATTACAAATACCCCCTAGGTTTATAATTTTGAGCCAAAAACCTAAAATTGATCATTTTGCCCTTAAATTTTTTTTATGAAAATTATAAAAAAAATCAATCGATGCAAATTGCATTATTGTTCCTCTGTGCAAATAACATAAGAAATATTTCCCTGCGCATTATAGCCCAAAAATATTTTAAGAATTAAATAAAATATAATTCAGTGCATAAGGGCATTTTGGTTAGTTCATCATAAAATGGATGGAAATGGATTATTTGTTAGACGGTTGCAAACCTTAGGGGGGTATTTGTAATTTTTCCAACAATGATGGAATATTTGTAATTATATCAAACTTCAGGGAAGGTAACTATAATTTTCCCAAAAAAAAAACATAACACCATTATTAAAAATAGACTATTATATACCACAATCTTTTAATTGAGAGACGTCAACCTCACCACTTAAGTACGACCTCATCGTCATAAATCGTACGTACATGCACACATAAGATTGTGTATTAGGGCCGTTAATTTGATGTGGACAATTATAATTTCTAACTAACAAACTAGATTTTAGGCCCTCGTTTTTTCCTTCTCAGGAGTCGATGGTTCTATGAATAGGTACGAAGTTTATGACACATGCTTCACCTCAATTGTCCATCATAGCTACCAAACTAGACATGAAAATAAGGGATTATTGTTATATTACTAAATAGTATTAGGACAAGGTAGTTAGTGCTTCTCTTTTAGATATATGAGAAGGTAGGAATAACACACTATAAACTTGTCGGAAAAGATTATATTTGCGTCAAATGTGTCGGTCAGAGTCTTTTTATTAGATTTATCACCGTTAAGAATTAAGGGTTCACAACGAGATACTTAACATGTAATCAGGACGTGCGCGTAACTCTACTCTATTAAATATTTTTGTAATAATTCGAACTGATATTGCGGGTGCGACGACATTCAATCTTAACCAATCAATACAATGGGTGGGTGGTGGTACAAGGTGGCTATCAATAGTACTATAAAACATCCTAGAACAGCTACTTGCCTCTGTTACGGATCCAAAACATGTTTCTCATGTGCTATTTTTCCTGTTTGCAATAAATATAATATTGGTATTTTTTCATTTCTTTTATTTTCACTTTCGGTTTTAAAGTTCATGCTTCATCTTTGTTGTCTTTTTTGTTTTCTAATGAATTATGTTTCTTGTTGTCGGATCTGAGGTTTTCTGTTCCTTTTATTTCCCACAGACTAAGTCCGATTTGCTTTCTGACATATATTTGTACAAATTTGTTAATATTACGCTTAAATCAACGCTATAAAAAATATAACATTTAATTAATAGCAAATAGTTATAGATGATGGCTACATAATGATTGTCGGCCTTGATTTTTACGAGGATAGCTAAAACATTTGTTATAGCTAAAAGCCATAATGAATGTTTTTACCATAACTCTTAGTCATGAAAAATAAGTTTTTCATAATGAAAAAAGTAGTTTTTGCACCGATTTTTATTTAGTCGTAGCTAATAATAGTTGTTTACCACAATTTTTTTTAATCATAGCAGTTAAAAATACAATAAATAGTGATTTTTTTTCTAGTGCAATAAATTTGAAAACAGGAGTAAGAACAAAATGAAATAACTGAATTTAATTATATACACACTAAGAAAAAGAGAAAAGGAAATTAACAACAAAAATAATTAAGTAATAACTTTAATATTATTACTAATTATATGTATTGAGTGACAAGAATTTTTGCCTATCACAATAATAAATTTCATAGTTTTAATAGGTAGAATTATTTTGTAAAAGTTTTGGTTATTCTTAAAGTTGTCACTTAAAACATTTAATGACACATGTATAGTAACGACCTAATAATAACAATTATTGGTAGGGCTGTAAATGATTCGAGTAGAGTCAAAGGCATCATTGTTTAGGTTTGTTTTAATTATAATTGAGCTTCAAAAATTATATTTAAATTTAGTTTAATTATTGAGCTAATCGAGCTCATACGACCTTTAATTTATCAAACATAAGTTGTATTCGAGTAATTTGATATTTTTACGTATATGTTATTATTCTTGCACCAAGCGAATCAAGCTCAATCCGAGTTTAAAAATTTACCGAACAAAAAATTTTGCTCAAGTTTCGTTTGTTAGTTTCACAAATCGAGTTCGAACGAAAATCGATTTCAATCGAATATCAAATAATTTAATTTATTTTCCAGCGCTTATTATTGGTTGTCACTACATTTATGTTGTATCATTATTTGTATATGGTAATAAATTTATGAATAATTCTTGTGATAACAGTTAAATTATGATAAATTTAAAATTATTTGGAGAAAATATTAAAAATTATTACTTGATATTTTGTTACTCATATTATTTTTTGTTGCAGTGAAAATGCAAATAATTTCTATGAACAAGTGAAAAACCGATATATACCTCCAATAAAAATGAAGTAGAAAATGAGTACGAGAAATGAAAATGAAAATTAAATGTTGATGGGCACACAAAAATTGTTCCATCCACCACCTCATGTCTAAACTCGGAAAGACAACAAATTAAGACAGGGTTCATCAGGTTCTCAAGAGAACATCCGAATAATTCGGACACAAGACTTCCCTATAGAAAATTTTGTGTTCGAATCTTAACGTGTATCGGGTGCATGATTTAAAAAAAAAAAAAAAAGGGCTCATCAGGCTTATTTATGTCCTTTCCTAATTTGGCATAAAAGGTCAATAATTCCAGCAGCAAAAATTTCCAGAATTTGTGACCCCTCCTAAAAAAAATTAGAAAAATTAATTAGTTTCTTTGTATTCCTTAAAAGTTCCAAAGAAATGGATCCTGTGAAGGGAATTCCTCGTTATTGTCCGGGTAATAATCGACGCTTGGTAAGAGCGGCGCCATAAAATCGCCTGGAAAATCATCGAATCCCGGAAATAACCCGAAGTCGGGGACGTTATTCTCCGAGCCCATGTTCAAGAACTGGTCCATAAACGCATTGTCCAGTGGCATTTCCGTAACTTCACTGTCGGGCCGAGCCGGCTCGTCCGACACCGACGGGCAAGGCGACTCCGCATGCTGCAAGACCTCAGAGGAATCCGACACCGAAACATCCGGGTTTTCGACCCGACCCGCGCACGCGTGCGCGAATCGGGCGGCGGCGGCTTGAATCTCAGGCGGCGTCAAGGACCTCCCGTTGACTATATCCGGTGGGTTGTCGGGGAAGTTAAACTTAGCGTTCCTGCCTCGGAGGCAGAAGAGGGCGGCGTCGAAAGCACGCGCCGCCTTCTCCGCCGTGTCGTAGGACCCCAACCAAATCCTCTCCCTACAATTCGGCAGCCTGATTTCAGACACATATTTACCCCACTTCCTCTTCCTCACACCCTTATACTTACACGACGACGAAGACGAAGCTTCGTCCCTCCTCTCCGCCGCCGGCTGCGTCTCCGATGACTTCACCATTTCAAGAACCAAACAATACCTGTATCTAAACAGCTGGGTTTGTTTTAACTTGTACAAATTCTTGTTTATCAATCAGGAAATGGAATGTTTGGAGATGGGAGTTGGGGAGAAATGGCGGCTTGGGCGCTTATATATACGAATGGCGGGGGGAGGGAGTGGAATGAAACACTCGGGTCAACAGAGGGCGTGTTTGGGGGAGAAAAAGAAGTGACACGTGGGAGGAAAAGCAGATCGATATAATAATGATCTTGGCTTGGTTATACGCGGTGATGTTTGGATCTTGAGTTAATAATGTAAAAAGATGAACACATGTGGAAATTGAAGCTCCCTCGTGTACAAAATTGAGATGGGTCGACGAAGGACGACACCTAACCTACAAATGCAAGTATTGCAACCAAACAAACATGTCGCTACTATGGCCCATTCTCCGCTTCCCTGGGACTCCCCCCCTCACTCACCTCACTACAAAATTAACTATAACAATCATACTAATATATGGTGAGACTTAATCTAAAGTTGTCGTTAAAAATATATATATTATTGATAATGATACATGTATTGTTGCAGTATAATTTTTTTTTTTTTTTTTTTTTTTGGGTTAGTGATAGTTATTACTATTGATTTTATATATGTATTAGTGGATATAGTACGTCATTTTTACATGCATATAATAAATATTTTATATATATAAATCAATATATTACGTTTCAAAAAATAAACCAATTTAGGGGCATTTGGCATAACAAAAATTGGTATCGTTGCTCTTTGTGAGTAAAAATGGAATTTTCGTTTTATATTAGTATAGATATAATTTTTGTTACTATTAAATTTCTTTTTATAATTGTTATTGTGATAAATCAATTTTTTTTGTTATTGATTTTTTTATACTTTTGTTATACATATAAATAGTGATAATTTTTGATTTTACCAGCTAATCTTTTATTACTAATATTTTATCTTTTGGTAAGGGGTTCATGGTTCTCTGCATAAATAATAAATGGGTTTAAATGCAAATTAACCCCTAAGATATGAAAAATATTTTAAAACTTTCCCTGAAACAGGAATTTTTAAAAAAAAAAGGCAAGACACCCTATCTTTTTTAAAAATTAAGAAAAGAACCCCCACATATCACAGGCCCTAGCTTAATCTTGCATTTTTCCCTATAATTAAACTCTGAAACCAATGATTAACATATTAAATACTAAAATTGAAAGCACAAAATTACCAAAAAATTGTCCGAATAGGTCCAAATCTATATATTTTTACACAAGTTAGATTGAGTCGATGAAATGAACATGTGTATTTAGCTACCACGATATACATATTGATTAATGGATCAGTCTAGTACTGCAACTCACTTTAATACGACTGAATCAAGTTGACAACTTACATAAACAGCTAAATAAACACTTATCATCAAGTACTATGAGATTTTTACTTCTTACAATAGTAGTTTTCTTTTATTCCGTACCTTACTAATTTAAACATCAGATAGCTTCTAATACGACCAACATGGGTGTAGATTTTATATTAATCATAACGGATACGAGTTGAATCTTACAAATATAGCCATGTAAACCCTCAAAATAAAATCAACGTTTAAACTTTTGCAAGAAGGAAAATAAAACTATATTTAAACAATAAGTATTAAAATAAAACCATTGTTCTTATAGAATTAAGGGTCGATCAGATTAGCTTTATTGACTCTCAAATCCAAAGAAAAAGCAGAAATTGAATTCCTTTTTTCCCGAGTCAAAATTTCAATGCAAATTAACGCGCATTTTGAAAGGTAAAAGAACCTTGACTTACAATATTATTACTATGATATTTATATATATATATATATATATATAAATATGTGATGCATTTTGACTATCTACGTACATGAGAAGAAGAAGGGGGAAACTATATATTTAAGGAAAGACATGTATCATGACTTAACTGCTGAACTCATCTATGACTATACTTAGACTCTTATCATACGTACGCAGGATGTCTGAGATTCATTCACATGGACTCAGCAATTTCCACGTGCTGACCATTGAGGAGACGTATGGATTGAATTTTCTATTTCAAATACTATTGTATTTTTTACGTTATTTTACTTTATACATTTCATGATGTGTATAACTTTTTTTTTTTCTAAGTGAAATGCGTAATGTCATTTTTATACACATGAGCCTCGTTTGATTCGTGGGATAGGATTAGGCGTGATAAGATTGAAGGGGATGAGAAATGGAATGATAACTAATCTCATGCGATAATATAATATAGTTTTTAGTTGGAGAGATTACAAAATATGATTAACTGTAAAAAGATCATTAAGGGTATTATTTTGTAAGTTATTTTTATTTTAATATTGTAGTTTTTGAATAATTACAAAACATAAAAAAATATGTTGAAATTTATTGAGATACAATTTCTGAAATAATAATTCTTGTGAAATATTTCTATCTTGTGTTCTACATTCATGTGAAGCAAAAATTCGAAATAGGCATTCAATTAGAAAAAATAAAAAGGGAACGAGGGTTTAATTTTTGAAAAGAAATATAAAAAAGTATGGCGAAACTTCTACTTTTTGAAATTTAATAATTATTCAAACGTAAATATTTTTTCAAAAGTCCCAATAAAAGATGAAGTAATTTTTTTTATTAAATTTGATGTGGGGTAAAAAGAAACCCTCGTATAAAGCTCCACCCCTTTTTCTCTTTGTCATCTTTTTCCTGTTAAAAAAACTCCACGAGGACAAGGCCAAGCTTTTCGAACGAAGACGAGGCCATCGTATAGCAGTCCACAAGACCGGGGATAACTCCCGAATACTAGGTCATACCATACAAGGCGGGACTACGAGGCTCTTTCTTCTTGCCCTCAGAGAATCCACGACCAAAATCCACAAGGTTATCTCTAAAGCAAAAACATTATCTACGAAGCCATCTCCGCAGAAATCTACGAAGCTATCTAAAAAAGAGATTTGGCCATACGAGGGAATTTTTCACCCACTCCATATAAAACTCACCTTTCCATGATGAAATAAGGGAGGAGAATGGATCCACACTTCATGCACTGAGTGGTTGAACTCGTAAAAATTCACCCACACATCAAAATTATTATAATTTAAAGCACAATCTTCTAATCATACATGTATTTCACAAGAAAGAAAAATGCCAAAGTGAAAAAAGTAATTTTGCGTGAAGAAGTGAAAAATAATCAACCAACTTTATACTAATTAAATATATGGACCATAAAATTATATCAACTTTAAGCAGAAGGGCATATAAGCAGAAAATAAAATTAATCCTAGCTTAGACGTACTAATCAATGGGCAGCGTATCCCACCTCTTAGGCAAAATATGTTACCGCATAAATTAAAATTGTAATATTAATCATGGTATTAATTCCAAACAGGGGAAATAGCATTTTTGGTCCCATAACTTAGAGTCTTTTCACTTTTGGTATCATTCGTTACAGGATTAGTAGTTTTTGTCCCATAACTTACAAAAATTAGCATTTTTAGTCCCACCCCATTTTTCCGTTAATTTTTTAACGGGGGTTGAGTTTTTGCCGTTAAGTTCTTGAAATTAAAGGTAAAATTGGCGCATTTGTGCTTGGGATAATTTTTTGCGGGAAAATAACTACTATTGAGAGCTAACATAAAAAAATTAAAAAAATTAGGACAAATAAACTGTTATAAACACAATTAATGAAATTGACTTTTTGTCAAGTGTACTTACGTCGCATTACTTGAATTTTGTGGTCATCACTTGTTTTAATATTTATAAAATTCATATAAAAAAATAAATTGCAACATAAATAAAATGAAAGATTGTTTTTTGTGAAGGATGATTAAAATAGAATATTCAATCCGTTCGAAGTATCACAACTATACACGTGTCAGCATGGGGATCTGTACGTGATCACTGATCTCCCATATCCATCTCAATCATCCATCTCTTTGCTTACGTTGCCTTTTCTTCGTACGTACAGCATATATACAAAAGATATGTATGTATTGAAATAATAAAAGGTATAAAGCGTTATTTCCCATTAGCACGATTATCGGCTGTTATGAGTTACATACGCGTCCTTCAAACACAGATTTGACTGCATGCTGCTGTGAAGAGGGTGGCTTCAATCAAACACTTTACGTACGGTTCGTATGGTCCATGTGGACGAATATTTTTTCCTAATCACGTGGGGTTCATTGGTTGAATTAACTATAAAAGTTTTTTCATACTTATAATTTTTAAAAAAACAAAAGAATATTCGTAATTACGTCACTATAATCCACCCTTAAAATGGGTAATTAAGCGAAAAATAATAGTGGTGGAACTGAAAACTAGCAATTTGTACTGTAACTTTTATTAGAATGTGAGATCAATTGAATTTTAATAAAAAAAAAGTGATTATTGAAAAGGACCAAATAATACGAAAAATTATATTTACACTTGAAATATAGGTTCAAGTTGCTCAATGGTACAGCCAATCGGAAGCTATAGGTCGGGATGGATTCAGAATAGTTTCATGACCGTTAATCTCATAAACATGAAGGTGTCCGAATTTAGATGTCTTATTTTGGTGTAATTAGTACATTTGAACTATATCCATATCTATACTTCTATACTAACTAGTTAATGCGGCACGTTGTTTCTGTGTGTTTATAATAAATAATATTTCACGTTTTAAAATATATTATCGATGGAGAAAAACCAAACTTATGAAATGGTAAATTAAATGGTAGTTTCCTTTATTAAGAGATTAAATGAGATATGGTAAGTAGTATGATTGTTTTTAATGTATAAAACCTAAAAACTAGTCTAAGTTTAAGCGAATAATGTATGAAATCTAGAAATCAGTCCAGATTCAAGGAGACAGTGAAGCACAATTCAAGCTCATCATCAATGCAACAATAAATGATCAACCACTATATAAGTTTTACCAAGAGATGGAGAAAAGAGGAGAGACTTATATTATAGTGTAATTGCTTGTATTATAGTAATTGCACCCCCAACTATTTTTTGTTTTGAGTTTGAGATATGGTGGGAAATCCCAATGAAAATAATTGGCACGATAGATTATTTTCAAAGAGGTAAAATTCATTCTTGTTATTTTAGGGTTTTAATGCAATTTACCTCCCTATGATATTGCAAATGAGCAAATTACTCCTCTATGAAAAAATAATAACAATTTACCTCTCTATATTCTTTAAAATGGAGCAAAATAATATGTTTGTTTGATACAAGAAATAAATCATTGAAGACAAAATGTGATGCTTGCTATTTTATACTAATTTGATTGGAACTTACACATCAAATAATTTTGTATTTCTTTTATAGGTTAAAATTGATCCTCTTAAAAAGCGAGAATATTAACATTAATCTCTATAATATCTTGTTTCTCTAAGCTATTAATATTTTATATTATTGAACTGAAAATTATGTATAAAATACTATAATGGCAACCAAACATATGCTTTGATAATATGATTCCTCAAATCAGCCGACAATAGTTGATAATGGTTAATATTTTACCATCCTAACCAATCTTATGGCTGTCTGTCCTTATTATACAGCTTTTAAACTCAAATGTTATTCATTTATGCTTTTTCACATTACCTCAGTTGCATTGCTCATGCACAACACTTTATGTTTTACACTTTTTTATCATTATTGTACCTAATTAATGTACTGCTCACTGTGGAATCACCAAATATTAGTTACATATTTTGTTTACATTACACAATAATATATTTGAGTGACACTGAACACTACGGCGATCAAATTACACGTGTATGAAAGTGTTATAAATAATTATATACAATACTTGGGAATAAGATTCAGCAACAGTATAAATGGAAAATCATACTGTGCAAAGAACGAATTTGCGGAAGAAAATGATGACAACAACACACTTATAATAATTCATACAGACATTTGTTGGCTATTTATAATAATTAATTAGTGATTTGTATTGATTAAATATATGATTTTTCTAATCCTAAGTTTATGTTGTATGCGAGAAAATGTCTTGAGGATCCTACATGCTCAACGAAGGCCGAATCAAATTTAACCGTGTGGAGAAGTGCAAGAATTCTCATAAGATTCGATCAAGCTCCCGGTGAATACAAGTTTCCAAAGGAAGAAATATTTTTAAGGGAATTAGTTATGATTTTTTTTCCTTACATATTTGTTAGCATAGTAATAGCCAGAACGCAAGGCAATAACTTGTATAGGAAAAAAAAAAAAAGCGAGAACGATTGGCAAAAAAACATAAAAAAAAGAAAAAGAAAAAATAATTTGAGATGTGATGGAGAGATAAGACGTAGTTGTCTAAAACAACCTCTGTCTTAAGGAGTGCGCCAGCATGGCAGGACAACACATAATAAAAAAGTTACTTTTATTTCGAGAGAGAGATGGTACGGAGATTGGCCCGACTCTCCCCCCTGTGGTCGGTTTTTCAGCTCTCTTTTTCTATATTCCCATAATTAAATTTTCAAAAGGTCGAACTGCATAACTTGGCGTTATTAGCATGACGCTCTAAAAATATTTGAGCTAACACACGTATCGTGTAAAATGTTCACTACAACAAACACGCCCCCAAATAGGGAGTAAAAAAAATAAAAGAAGTTCATAAATGTTCCCTTGAGGCGTATAAAAGAAACTCCCCGAAGCAAAGGACAAACAAAGCTTTCTTGAGGCGCATAATAGAACGCCCTGAAACTAATGACAGACAGACTTCCTCGAGGGGCATAATGGAACGCCCCGAAGCCAATGACAAATAAAGATTCCTTTAGGCGCATAATAAGACGCCCTAAAGCTAATAATAGTCAGACTTTCTTGGGGCACATAATAGAATGCCCCGAAGCCAATGACAAACAAACATCCTTGAAACGCATAATAGAATGCCCTGAAGTCAAATAAACTTCCTTGAGATGCATAATAAGACGCTCCAAAGCAAGGAGTGAATATGAGAAATCCTAAAATTTCTCATACAAGAGATAACCACAAAAGTTTAAAAAAAAAAAAAAAAAGTGGTAAAGTAGCCCATGAGTGAAATATAAATAATACTTTTTATGAATATTAAATTTTTAAGCCTCAAAATAAGGTTAGAGTAAGCAAAGCTTCTAATCATTAATATAAACTTGTATTAAAAATACCATCGCAGAGACATTATCTCACCCCCAGTAGGGGAACCTGAGCCCTGCCATTGTGCCATTTATAAAACCAAATTAATGAACTAGCTTCTGAGGAAGCAATATATTTTTTACTATTATTCTATAATGGATCTAGTTACAACGATCAGGCTAACTCATTTCGAATATATTTTCATATTTAACTTCTAAAGGTTTTTCATCGACACCTTAAGACAGAAAAGGCCTATGAAAGAGCCTATGATCTGATTTAATTCCTGAATATCCTAAGGATATCCAGGAATTGGGGGGTTTGCTGATGGATAAAAGTCAAACTTATGAAATGGTAAATTAAATGATATTTTCCTTTATTAAGAGATTAAATGATGTATGGTAAGTGTCATGATTGTCTCTAATGTATAAAACCTAGAAACTAGTCTAAATTCAAGAGGATAATGTATGAAGTCTAGAAATGAGTCCAGATTCAAGGAGACAATGGAGCACGATTCAAGCTTCTCATCAATGAAACAATAAATGATCAACCAACAATATAAGTTTTACCAAGAGATGCAGATTAGAGGGGAGACTTATATTATAGTGTCATTGCTTGTATTCTAGTAATTGCACCCTGACTATTTTTTGTACCATCAATTATAAATAAGAAAATATATATAAACCAACACATCATCTTTACTAATATAAAAAAGAAAGACCCTCTTCACTCACAAACGACGGTATTTAAAAAAGAAGAAGAAGAAGAAGTAGAAGAAATAAATAAAGAAAGAATAAACCAACTTAGTGATATTATTGGCATAACAAAAAATTAGTATCACGGAGTAAGTAATCATTCTTTATGATGAAAAATGCTAATATAAAAAGAAAACCCTCATAATTATCTATATATATATGTATATATCATTGGACTAAAATAGTAAAGAAATAAAGCTTTCGGTTGCCCGGGAGAAAAAAACTGTAATGAGGATATCTCCTGGAAGCTGGTATTACATAAGGGGTCAATTTCCGTTAATGCACCTTTCCCGAAATTTCACTTTGTCGAATCCCTGTCTGCATAAAGGTCTACAACAACAATTGACTCAAACAAATCTTTCTTCTTAAATATTATTAATCTAATCTTATACTATATAAGCATGCAATATTCCCTCCATAAACAACTCGTTTTAAAGACATATACAGTCCCTTCTAAGATTCTCAATTTTTTTAACAAAATTTCCCCACACTTTTCATGAATTAGGCCACTGTCCACTAATGAGGTTTTCTCGTACGTACTTAATTTTGTGTGATTGTAATAGAACATAGTACTTTTAAGGCCTCGATTATTAAAAATATTGGACTCGATCGGCAAGTTTATTAATCCGTTCCTTTTTACTTCAACAAAATGCAGTAAGATCACATATGATAGAGTCGAGTCTTATTCATTGGGTCACTCAAAGTTGGATACGATGATAACTAGGATCTTTTGTCTTTTTACACGAGGGTTCGAATAATGTAGTCTTCTTATAAGGTCGTGAATATTGTGAATATGATCCCAAGTCGTTTATGTATTTCTATGTCCAAAAAGGGGGAAAATGCAAGAAATCCCCCTGTGATATAGTAAATGAACAAATTATCTCTCTATGAAAAAATAAATAGCAATATACCTTTTTGTATTTTTCAAAATGAAGCAATTTAACCCCCTGTGTTTTTCAAAATGAAGCAATTTATCTCCCAGTCTAGGGGGATAAATTGCTTCATTTTTAAAAACATAGAGAGGTAAATTACTTTTTTTTTTTCATAAAGGATAATTTGCTCATTTACAATATAACATAGGATAAATTACATTAAACTCATCCAAAAAGTATAGCGAATACTGGGTGGATTCCAATTATAGCCATCCAAAGTCCAAGGTAGTTGGATCGGTAAGAGCAACAAAGGTAGATGACATCAGACAGGCAGGTTAAAAACACACAAACCTTACTTAAATATTTTATTGAAATTCTTCTTGGATCCATCTAAATTGTCTTAAGATGTCGTAGTTGGACTGGGAAATTCCAATACCAATTCATTTCTAATCAAATTTCAAATTAATTATTAGTTGCCTCTTATCAGGGGTGTGAATAAACCGCGCTCAATTCGACCCACCTGTTCAAACAACATTAAATCATATGTAACTTCTTGTTAAAATTTTTAATAGACTAGCAGTCCATGCACACGCAATGTATGATCAAATAAAAAAATGTTACGATAAAAATATTAATATATATATTAGTTAATTTGTTTAAATTACGTATTTTAGTTAATTTTAACACATAGCATTAAGTGAAACGAAATAAAATAAAACAAAAAAAGATAAAATATATGTACATATATCATCCAAAAAACTATGTGATTCGAGATATATAAATCTAAATATATATAAAAACACAAAACATTATTAACAAAATTATACAAAATTTTCCTTTTTCCCTGCGGGTAGCGGACTCAGTTCGGGTTGCGGGTAGCGACCCGACTGCTTTGTGCGTGGATCCTAAGGTTCATATGTAAATTTAACACCCTTTCAGGGTTATTTATGTCTTTTCCATATAGATGGGGTACAACCCCTATCATTAGTCCCCCACTTCTTCTAGTGCAAGTTATTGCACTGGAAGCAGTTGAACATGCATCATGTGATCAGTCGTGTCTTCTTGCTATTATGACGATCCTCCCATTTCTGATAACTTAGGAAGTCATTTGCCCATTTTGCTAAAACCTTCTACCTTGACCTCTCATGGTAGAGTTTAACTTGAATAAATCTTTCTCAAATAATAACGCGACCTCACGGGAGATACACGACCTTCTTGAAGATAAATCTCTTTTCAAATGATAAAGCAACCTCGCGCAAGGTACGCGACCTTGAAGATAAATCTTTTTCAGATAATAATGCGACCTCGTGGGAGGTATGCAACCTTTTTGAAGGTAAATCTTTCTTCAGATAATAACGCGACCTCGCGGGAGGTACGCGACCTTGAACATAAATCTTTTTCAGATAATAGCTTGACCTCACGGGAGGTACGCGACCTTCTTGAAGGTAAATCTTTTCAGATAATAAAGCGACCTCGCGGGAGGTAGGCGACCTTGAATATAAACTTTTCAAGATAATAACGCGACCTCACGGGAGGTACGCGACCTTGAAGATAAATCTTTCAGATAATAACGCGACCTCGTGTGAAGTACGCGACCTTGAACATAATCTTTCATATAATACCGCGACCTCGCGGGAGGTACACGACCTTGAATATAAACTTTCCAGATAATAACGCGACCTCCTAGGAGGTACGCGACCTTAAAGATAAATCTTTCAGATAATAACGCGACCTCGCAGGAGGTAGCGACCTTGAATATAAATCTTTTTCAGATCGTTTTGAGGTGATCTTTCACAGATCACTTGGGACGATCTTTTGCAGATCATTTTGAGGTTATCTTTTGAGGTGATCTTTCACATATCACTTGGATAATCTTTTTTAGATCGTTTTGAGGTGATTTTTCACAAATCGTTTTGAGGTGATCTTTCACATATCACTTGAGACGATCTCTTTCAGATCGTTTTGAGATTATCTTTTTAGGTGATCTTTTTCAGATCGTTTTGAGGTGATCTTTCACAAATCACTTGAGACGATCTTTTTCATATCATTTTGAGATTCTTTTTCAGATCACTTGGATGATGTCACGTAACGCACAGGAGTAAACGACCGCGCACATGACATTAAGTAGCCCAGTTGTATTTAAATGATCTTTCCCAGATCCTTACACTTGGTAAACTTTCAAAGTTTGAGCTAATCACAAAAGGGATCTTTTTCAGATCCTAGTATTCTAGATCTTTCACTGATCGTTTACATGGCTTCCATAAGGGTCCCAAAACCTTTGCCCAAAAGTGTTCTTTCACAGACCATCTATTTTCTGGTCGCATATCACCCACAAGTGTCTGAGACTTAGCACAAAAAGTGGTCTTTTTCAGACCATCTGCCTTCTAATCGCATGTCTTCTGAAAGCGCCTCAAAACTTAGCACCAAAGTGGTCTTTCAAAGACCATCTATTTTCTGGTCGCATGTCACCCAAAAGCGTCTTGAGACTTAGCCCAAAAAGTGGTCTTTTCTGCCTTCTGATCGCGTGTCTTCCGAAAGCGTCTCAAAACTTATCACCAAAGTGGTCTTTCACAGACCATCTATTTTTTGGTTGCATGTCACCCACAAGCGTCTTGAGACTTAGCCCAAAAAGTGGTCTTTTTCAGACCATCTAGCTTCATGATCACATGCTACGCCTATGCGTAAAATTTCTTCCAAGTTATGAATGTTCTGCGGTCGCGGGAGGTCTTTTCCTTCCAGATCTTGCAGCCTGTAAGTTCTTGGGTAGATAGCGCCTGCATTTTTCATGTCAAAAGACATTTCATTATAATAGTAAATACCATTTTCGATTACGAAAGACGTCTTATCTCTATCTTCTTCTGCCATGAAAATCTGGTGGTATCCCTGGTATGCATCTATCCGACTGAACAACGCGCATCCTATGGCAGAGTCGACCAACAAGTCGCTTCGAGGTAACGGGTAGGGCACGCTTTGTTTAAGTCAATAAGGTCCGTGCACATTCGCCACTTTCCTGATTCATTTGTCACAATCACCACGTTTGATAATCATTCAGTGTATTGCACTTCTGTCACATACTCGGCTTCTAGCAATTTGTTCACCTCCATCTCGATGATCTTGTTTCGCTCGACCCCAAACGTCCTCTTTTGTTTGACTGGTCGAACTTGTGTTCTCCTTGAGAAGCTCGATCACAATCGTCTCCAAGCTTGAGGTGTGACGTCCATATAATTTTATTCATAATCGATGGACTAATTAGTCATTATTAAGAAAATATAAATTTAATTATAAGTATAGGTTGAAATTATAAATATATTAAAACTTGAAGGGACTAAATTGGAGCTTTATTAAATATTTGTGGTCAATACATAAATATATAGAAGTTGGGGACCAAATTGCAATTTTAATAAAATAAAATAAAATAAAATTAAAAAAAATGCAAAATCTCATTTCAGCAGCACGTGGCTGCTATCCATTGTACCCTCATATATATTAAAATATATGTATAGCTAACTTACTATTTAAGAAAAGAAAACATATGCATTTAAACAAAACACACATTCACACACAATTAATGTGTAAATTTCGGACGGAAACAGGTTAGTATTATTTTTTACTATAAATTACAAATTAATTATTATATTAACATTGTTTAATTAGTGCATTTATTAAATATGATTTGTACTATTCGATTTACTATTTAACCGGAAAATTTATTGAATTTGAGCATTTATACAAATTAGTGTTCGGGTATATATTTAATTGGACTAGAATATTATAGCTAATGACATAAAATTATGTAACCTACTAGATTTAGTAGTTGTTATAATGGACTATTCAAATTGATCGGGTTTATTAACCAAATATATAATTGGATGTATCGGTGTTTAAATAATTATCATTATAGTAAAGAATTGGTAGAATTAATAGGGATAGTAGGGAATTATATTTGAGAAATATTAGGAAAATTGTATTTGAGAAAATTATAATTTTTAAAAAGAAATATGAGATATTTGTAGTAATTTCAATTACGGATGGTATAAAGGATAATAATTATAAAAACATGAGGGGTTTGACAGAATAAGCTTTTATGAGTTAATAGATAAATTGGATGTATACCGGGGGAGTTTATAGCGTCTAAAATTTAGACGAGAAAGGAATGGAGATTTGAATTTTAATATAAATGAAATATTAAAAGATTGATATAAAATATACGCATATATTTAGTAATTTCAGTCGTAACTTACGTTATTTTCAATATATATTGATTATACATATTATAACGCATTATAGGACACGAGGATAAAGTAGAAGACTAATCAACTCCTACTAGCATAATCGTTTTGGGATCGAGGTAAGTATAGTTAATTGAATTTATATATATATATATATGTGTTATATATATATGGATACATATTCTTGTGTTGTATACGAAATTGTGAGTTGTTGGCTATTTGTTTGGATTACTTGTTATTCTGTGAAGTTGTCATTATGTGATTATATGTGGTTATGTTGTTCGGGTTTAGAAGGATGGTGATATGTATTATATGTGATTCTTAAATGAAATTGAATGTTGAAGTTACGGGTGGGATTTGATTGTTGAATGACAATGAGTGAGGAGAATATGGTGAACTGAGATAAGTAATGGCTTACCTAACTGGAGGGCATACTGCAATGGCTTATGTGATATGATTAATGACGAGCTGTGTGCTGTCATTGATCGAGGGAGATGATGTAACATATCATACGAGCTGTGTGCTGTGTGATATGATGAATGACGGAATATCATACGAGCTGTGTGCTGTGTGGTATCATTGATTATGGGGTATCATACGAGCTGTGTGCTGTGTGGTACCGAGGGAAAGAAAAAGAGATATTATGATTGAGGGGTTGATAGCCGGCATAGACCATTGAGTGATGCACTCCAGCAGGGGTAAGCAGGGCCCTAAGGAAATAAACAATAAAGTCGAGTATTATGTGTAATTTGATATATGATTGTTGGTATATGTTATTTCTTATATTGTCGTATTGCATGATACTCATTTTATTATGTATGTGCGTGTATATGTATAAGTCAGTTAGCTATACTTATTGAGTAGGCAGCTCATCCCTTGCCAATATTTTTCAGGAGATAGCTCACGGTGAACTAGCTACATTAAATTGGAAGTCGAGAAATGGATCTGAATAGGTGGGTCAGCCGTGACATCTGAAGCCGAGGGTTCTGTCTATATAATTATTAAACCTCTAGCCTTTCGTCGGGTTTGCATTTTGGATTCTGTTATAGTTTGAAACTTTCATCTTTTGGAGTTTTTGTACATAAGTATATCGGTGGCCTAGTAAATATAAACTTTTGATGATACTATCGTGATTTAAGATATATTTATAGATTTATATTATATCGAGAGAAAAATAGGATTTATCTTATTAGTTTAAAATGGAAAATCTTATAAGACAACTTATAATTTCGAAGAGTATAATGATTAGTAACGATAAAGTGTTGTGCCGTAGGGGGTGTCACATGAGGTCATACGCGACCCAAATCTAGTCGTCTTACTTACTTCTCCTTATATCAGTTCAATCGTCTTATGCTCTCGTACTGGTTCTATTCACTGGAGCTTTGACTTCTTTATGGTGTCCATTTTCTTAACCGGGTGCCTAATCACTATCTTTCTTTTGGTCTTTATGTCATCACGTTCACCCCTTTTCAGAATAGGTTGTAACACTTCCTAGTCTCCCTCTGGTCGCACCTCACCTCACCTATTTCATGTCTTGTTGGGAACTTCATCTTCAGGTGATAGGTGGACACTACTGCCATCGACGTTCTCCTCCTTAGCTCATAACCCTTGTCAACTAACACCTTATGCACCAAAAAATTTGTAATGTCCATCTTGATCATCATTGGATCGTTCCGCGACTCCATCTCTAATGACAAGTCGTTTCTGCTAGCGGTGATCTCCTCTTCCTGCTCAACTTTCAAAACCATCTCACTCTCTTTCAAAATAGTTGTTTCGGGCGTACCTCTTTCTCGACCTCGCGGGGTCTCCTCCAGTAGGTTCTGCAATTGTTTGAATGACTCCTTTCACAGGAGCGTTATCACCTGCCTCATCACTTCCTCTGTGTTCTCTAAAGAAATCGTTCCCTAGTCCTTGACCTGTTTCTTGATCTCTCCATTCTCTCTTTTCTCAGATCTCGGTCAGGGTCACGGGATTCCGTTCTTTGAAGAATCCGTTTGTCTCTTTCGCAATCTCGACCAGCCTCGCGACTTCTACTCGCCCACTTCCCATCTTTCATTGTGTTCATCTCTTCCTCGTCTATGTATTTCCACGCCATTTTCATCAATTGTTCTATGTCCTCAGGTGGGTCCCTTGCAAGTGCTGATGCGAACGGTCCTTTCTTCAACTCATGGATAAGAATGTTTATCATCATGTCAATTCAGAGGTCTTGGACCTCTAAGGTCTCGTTATTGAATCTTCCTACGAAACTTTTCAACGACTCATCCTCCTTTTGTCTTATGGTGAACAAGTAGGTAGCTGACCTTTTCTGCTTTTTCTACCTTGCAAAGTGGAACGTGAATTTTTAAATCAACTGCCTGTACGAATCAATCGCACCACTTGGCAAGTTGGTGAACCATTCTTGCGTTGTTCCCGTCAAAATGGTCACGGAAAGTTTTGCGTTAATTGAATCAGATTGACCATACAAGTCCATTACTAGGTCAAACGCTGAGATGTGTTCCTGTGGGTCCTTGGTCCCATTGTATTTTGGTAGATCGGGCATCCGGAAGCTGGGATCCACGACCTCAATTAACACTGTTTGAGAATGGTGAATTTCTGTTTTGAGCCACGATCTCTCATTTTCTCTTAAGTTCATCAATCTGCAACCCCGATCTCTCGATCTGGCGACCTATGTTCTTAACCTCAGCCCTCGATATTCCGAGCTCTTTCCTTCTAGCTCTTCCTTTCTCACTTGATGCTTCGTCCGAAAGTTCTAATTCAGTGCCTTTCTCAAGCATCCCCTTTCTAGTCACCTCCTTTGGGTCACCTTCCACCTTATTTCCCTTAAATAACTGACGTTTCATTGAATCATACGCACGTGGGTCGCAGTTCGTCACTCGTATTTGACTATAGCGTTTCTAATCACGTTCCTAGTTTCTTCATCGATCATCCTTTGTAATTCGCTTCTTGTGATCTGAAGAATTTGCTCTCCAGGTCGCGGAATGGCTTTATTAAATTCGTCTGGTGTTTGTTCGCCTTCTGATGGTCCTTCCATCTCGAATCTTAAGTGCTCTTCTCAGAGTTTTTCCACAGATGGCGCCAACTGATCCGGGTGGCGGGTAGCAATCCTTGATGACGTCTGTGCTTGACTGATTTGGGTAGCGGGTAGCGATCCGTGATGACGTCTATGCATGCGATCTCGACCTGTCACCCCGAAAATAGTGGTACCTGAGAAGAGAGCAAACGTGAGTCTAGCTGGGATTGTCCCCAATGAAAATCCTCCGATGCTTAAGTCAGCTCAAGCTCAAGATATTTCTACACAATAATTTCCACATTAAACACAAAAAAATATTTCTTTTATAATTAGTATAGATAATGACGGTTTTTAAATATTAAAACCCGTTATATTTCAATTAGATGGTGAGTTCAATAATTACAATCCACTTTAACTTTAATTCTTCTACTACATCTATCATATATACATGATGTGGACTAAATATATGAAGCCCAAAGGGGCCCAATTAGGTCCCTCGCTTGTGATAAGGAGGGGGCCTCCCCCTACAAATGGGATAGGCCACCAGCTCAGTTCGCAGGAGGGCCCACCAGACATGGTAAGGACAAAAAGCCTCAAGAAGTGAGGATTGGCTACACGTGGCAACATCTTAGAGCTTTAGGTAACACCTTTCGTACAAATAGTATGAGGGTATAAATAGCACCTCATTCAACAGTTATTATCATTAACCACGCATTTACTTTCTCAACTACCATCTTGTAAAGGCCAGATCTGACTTGATCATCGGAGTGCTCATACTGGGCTCCGACCCAGCCTGTTTGCTCCTTGTGTAGAATCAACAAAGTTCCAGGAAATTCTCAAGTTGTTGGAGGCGACCGTCGACCCTCAGATAGTCAACCATTGCCCGATGACAATTCGTATCATTTTGGTGTCGTATGTGGGAACTTTGTTCGGTTTATAACTCAAGCAGGAATGGACGAGACACATAATACCATAGAAAGGGAACTGATTGAGGTAGGGGCTCTCGGCCCAGCGACTTGGGAAGGAGATGGCCAGCAATCAAGAGATACCTCCGGGGCCTATGTATCACTTAACAGAAGACGCGCTCCAAGACTTGCTATCCGCTAGTGAGAGATGCATTATCGAGGGTGTGAACCACCGAAAATGTAGCCACCCCGGTCCACCCCCGGAGGCTTTCTGAAGAATTTAATTGTGAACGCATGTCGGCTACGACCCCTACTGCCCCAGCGCCAGCGCCCACCCTGACATTCGACCCATGCGCTTCGAGAACGATCCAGTGCCAGCTATGCGCAAAGAATCACCATATGCAAACAATATCTTGATAGGAACAGCCCCACCAGGATTTAAAGTTCCAAATACGATGGCAATGAGGACCCACAAGAGCATGTCACGCCATTTGAACATGTGATGCAATTGTATGGACTGTCGAATGCCATGAATGTCGCCATCTTCGTGATGATGCTCCAGGGAAGAGCCCAAAAGTCGACATCCCTATCCAACGCCTCGATTACATCATTTGATCAACTGATTAGTAAGTTTTTATATCAGTTTGCCAGTAAGAGAAGATCAAAAAGGCCCGCCACTACCTATTTACTATTAGGTAGATGGCAGGAGAAACTCTAAGAGGTTTCATGGCCAGATTCAACAATGAAATGTTGGACATTCAAGACCTAAGGATTGAGATGGTTAACAGTATACTGATTCATGGGTTAGGGAAAGAGCCGCTTGCATCAGCTTTAGCACGCAATCCTCCAAGGAATATGGAGGAACTGAGTGAAATCGCGGAGCAGCACATTAGAGAAAAAGAGAGGTTGGCTATGAATGAGGATTAGACTGAATTGCAGAAGTTGCATCGAGAAAGAGAAAGGCCCAACACCACGAAGCACCCGCGCATGTAGGAACATATAGCGGTCGAAGAGGCCACTTCCCAGGAAAGTATCACACATGTACGCCCTTCAATGCACCAAGGGGCAGAGCATTAACGACAATTGAGAGGGAGAAGTTCGTAAGGTGGCCTATGCCCATGAAGGAGGGCCAAACTCGTAAGAATTTACATAAGTATTGTTATTTCCACAAGGATGTAGAGCACGGCACGGAAGAGTGCTTCCAACTTAAGGATGAAATAGAACGACTCATCAGGCAAGGATACTTGAAACACTTTGTGGGAACGAGAGAAGCTCCAATGAATTACACGAGCAAACGTATGCGTCGGGAGAGGGTCGACAGATGAGCCGATCTAGGGACCCAGAAAGACTGCGAGCCAATGGGCCTGGAGAACAAAGATAAGAGAATGGTCAAGGGCCCAAGAAAGGAGTGATCAACACAATATCCGGCAGTTCGACCGGAGGGGATTCTCAAAATGCTCAAAAAAGGTACGCTCGACACCTTACATCTCAAGATGTTTGTACCTTTGTTGTTCAGAGGGTACAATGTAGAGACCCGATAAATTTTGATGATAGAGACTCAATGGGGGGTCGAACCCCACAGGATGATCCTCTCGTAATAGCAATAAAAGTAGTGAAATTTCAAGTTAAGAAAGTACTGGTGGATAGTGGAAGTTCAGTAGATGCTATACTATTAGATGCACTAAGAAGAATGGAGCTTGACCTAACGGTTCTCAAACTAGTGCGGACACCCTTAACAGGTTTTGGAAGGTCGGAAGTAATGCCGTTAGGGACCATTGACTTACCTATAACCCTAGGTTTTGGCTGTAAGCAAAGGACAATGATGCTCAAATACTTAGTCGTGGATGTCCCGTTTGCATACAACATAATACTAGGAAGGCCCGGCCTGCATTACTTTCAAGCGGTAATTTCTACTTTCCATCAAAAATTGAAGTTCCCAATTAGACAGGGTATGGGGATGGTCCATAGGGATGAAAAGGTGGCTACACAGTGTTATAATCTGACAGTGTCAAAGTTAGGGTCGGCATATAGATGAAAAGCCGGAAAGAATGGAAAGATTGATGCCTGTGGACTGTAAGGAAATTGAGTTGTATCTAGGAGATGCGTCGAAGGTTACTAGAATAGGTCTGCAACTGACTGGGGAAGACGGGCTAAGAATGGTGAATTTTTTTAGAGCCAATGCCGACATGTTTGCATGGAAGCCAGAGGATTTACAAGGAATCAGTCCCAAGGTGATAGTACACAGGTTGAACGTTGATGGGTCGGCTTGACCGATCCAGCAGAGGAAAAGAAATTTCAGCAGCGAAAGGAATGCCATCATAGCTATGGAGGTAGAGAAATTACTAAGAGCACAAATATCTTATTGAAGTACAATATACTGAATGGTTGGCCAATGTGGTAGTCGTACCCAAGGGATCAGGGAAATGGTGCATGTGCACGAATTTCACAGACTTAAATAAAGCGTGACCCAAAGACCTTACCCCTTACCGTGAATAGATGCTTTAGTGGACTCCACATCGGGATGCTCATTGTTGAGTATGATGGATGCTTTCCAAGAGTATCACCAAATAGTAATGGCAGAAGAGGACCAAGTGAAGACTTCTTTTATCACAGAATAGGGGACATATTGCTATAGGGTCATGCCATTTTGGTTGAAAAATGTTGGAAGCACGTACCAGAGGCACATAAACAAAATGTTCAAAAAGTTGATTGGGAAATCAAGGGAGGTGTACGTAGATGAAATAGTGGTGAAGAGTGAGCATGAGGTTGAGCATTTACGGCACTATCTGCTAGAGGCACATCGTCCTGAGGAGGTTTGTGTACCTCGAGAACCTCATGTACAACACGAGGTTCGACCCTCGCGGCTTCATCCCTATCCATAGGTCGGCTAACGTCGAAAAGGAAGAATTCGACCATGAACTACTAGAACCGGAGCTCGTTGAATCGCTAGACTCACTAGACATGCAATAAGAGATAGGAGCCAGAAAAGTTACTTAATGATGAACGGAACGACGAGAGGGAGTCGACGGGAAGTGAGAGTAACAGTAGGTCGAAGAGTCGGAGTTGTATTCTTTTTTAAGAAAAGTAAGGAAGATCGAAAGTACGTAAGAAGCCTTATTTATAGAAAGAGATGGTAAAAAAGGGCGGTTAATTCGAGGGTTCGAATGCGAGAAGATTCTCGAATTGGGGGCTCAGATTGAAAGCCTAAAACATTCGAATTTCCACGTTCTCGTTCAAAGGAATACTTAGTCTTGAGGGAGTGAATGATGTGGGCTAAATACATGAAGCTCAAAAGGACCCAATTGGGCCCCTCGCTTGTGATAAGGAGGGAGCCTCCCCCTACAAATGGGATGGGTCACCAGTTCAGTTCGTAGGAGGGCCCATAGAGCCCATCAGGCATGGTAAGGACAAAAAGCCCCAGGAAGCGGGGATTGACTACACGCGGCAGCATCTTAGAGCTTCACGTAAGACCTTACGTACAAATAGTATGAGGATAAATAGCCCCTCATTCAACAATTATTATCAATAACCACGCATTTACTTTCTCAACTACCTTCAACTACTATCTTGTAAAGGCCAGACCTATTTGAACGTTGGAGTGCTCACGCTGGGCTCCGACTCAACCTATTTGCTCCTTGTGCAGAACCGACGAAGTTCCAGGAAATTCTGAAGTTGTTGGAGGCAACCGTCGACCCTCAGATAGTTGACCATTGACCGACGGCAATCTGTATCAATACACATACATAAATGTACACTTATATATTTGCTTTTTTTTTTTTTTTTATCTATGTATTTTTCTTAATCAATAAAAAGAAGTTAATCCTCAATAGTTCTTATAGTGGGAATTTAATTTCCTCTCATGCGGTCTGCTAAATCATTGGAAAAAAGGACAGGGTTGGTGAAATGACAGGATGTCTGCTTACCAGTTTCAATGGGGGGCCTGGGTATACGTAAGTTATCACTACTAAATCTTGCATGCTTAATGAAATTGACTTGGAGGTTTCACAAACAGGATACCTCCTTGTGTTTTGAGGTTTTCAAAAACAAATATTTTCCACATGCTTGTTTTGTTACTGCTGTGAGGAAATCTCATCATAGTTATATATGGAAACACCTACAGAGATCTATTCCTCTTATACAAAAATCAGTTTCTTGGGTTCTGGGGGATGGTAAGTCTATTAATTTTTGGGATCATTACTGGTTATCGGAATACTCTATCCGTTCACAAGTCCAATCGGTTCCTGATTCACTTCAAAGTCTGAAAGTGGCTTCTCTTATTTCGCCTGGTAAGACCTGGGATCTTTCTGTAGTGGAACACATTTTACCTCAACATATTAAGGTTGCCATTTCATCCCTACCTATACCTCAATAGCCTCAACCAGATGATATGGTCTGGAGATGGGAGAACACAAGTAATTTTTCAATTAAGAGTGCGTATGCTTGGCTTATTCGTGAACAGTTAACTTCTGCCACGGCGAAATTACCTTGGTTTTGTATCCAAAAAATGCGAGTTTTACCTAAGGTAAGGTTCTTTATTTGGTTAATGAGTCATTGCAGTCTCCCAACTTCCTCCTTTTCCTTTTATTCGTCACCGCTTATCCCAACCCAAGTGCAGTTTATGTGGGGATTCCTGGGAGGACATCCCACATACTTTTGTTTCTTGCTCTTCTTTCGCATCACTTTCGCACTGTGTTTTCCATGAGTTGGCGGATTTGAAAAGCACAAATGTTCTTATTATCCTATATAAATTACGCCATAATCCGAGTAGACAAGCTCGTTTTGCGAACTTAGTATGGTTAATGTGGAAAGCTCGTAATGCATCTATTTTTCAGGGAAAACATATTAATTGTTATCAAATATGGAAGGAAGTTGGACAAGTGACAAAAGATTTTGTGCATTTTGATTCTCATACTGTGGATAACAAAATTGATGTATTATGTAAATGGCAACCACCTTCACATCCTCATTCGTATAAACTCAATATTGATGGTTCTTCCTTAGGAAATCCGGGACTCGCTGCTTGTGCTGGTATTATTCGGGATTCATGTTCTCATTTTGTTGTGGCTTTTTCGCAATACATTGGGATTAACTCAAATAATATGGCTGAATGTTGGGCGTTGCGTAATGGTTTAGCGTTGGCAAGAAATTCTAACATAAAAAACCTTCTTGTTGAAACAGACTCTAAGTTTTTAATGTATCTTCTTGGCAGGGTGAACCAAATACCGTCGAAGTTTATCCCTTTGATTAGGGACTATAGGAGGTTGCTGGAAAGTTTTGATGCAGTAGCGGCAAGTTTTTGTTACAGAGAAGTTAATAGAGCTGCTGATGTTTTTGCTCGCCATGCAGCTAAGGAAAGATCATCAAAACAGACTTTTTTGCATGCTCCACCTTTTGCACAAGATATTCTCACTTCTGATCTTTCTTTTGAATGTAATAGACGCACTACTTCTAAGTTTGTAATGACGTTACGGTTGAAGTAATATATATATATATATATATATATTTATAAAAAAAATCCTCTCATGACACCCATTTTCTCACTAAAGTTTTTATTTTTATATTGATTTAGTTTATTTAAAATTAATTTATTATATTTTTAATCAATATTACGTTTGAGTTACAACTACAAATAGTTACAAATACAAAAATATACATCTATATTAATATAAAAAGAAAACACTATTTTTACTCACAAAGAGCAGTTAATTATACTGCTACACTAAATTTTTGTTATACCAATAATATCCCTAAATTATTTTTTTATAATATATTTTTAAAATAAAAAATATTATTTATTATATATACACGCAAGTACAACATGCTATGTCGACTAATTTCCTATCATACAAGGCCCCAATTTTATGGTGTTTTTGAGTGGGCTTGGGGTACAAATGTAAGCCTGCATGAGTACTACTGTATGACCAAATGGGCCACCACCTATACTCTCAACTCCAACAGTCCAGTTGGTGGTGGTGCAAACTGATTCAGCTAACGATAGTAAAAGTGCAAAATTAGTCTCACCATTTAGTATTATTTTATATTTGTTTGATAGTTTATAAAATTTTAGAATTAATCTAATATTTCATTAATATTTACAAAAAAGGTTTAAATACGTCGCAAAAAATACCCTTTCGTTGTAAAATGTAGGGTCTTTTTGGCAATATTTTTGAAACTTTTTTATAATTTTTAATAAAATATGATATTAATTTTAAAATTCTATAAAATGTAAAACTAAGTATAAAATAATTTAAATTATGAAACTAGTTTTACAGTTTTGCCGTTGACTACCTACCAACAGTACTCCATCAAAATGTTTCTAGAATCCTCTTATCTTTAGCCCCCACCAAAAAAACCAAAAAAAAAGCCCCTCTCTCCAAGAACTTTCTAGGGTTTTGTTATCCTCTTACTTAACCAATTTGACACCAACCCACCACCCATTTCTTCTCTTGATACACTCTCTCTCACTCTCCCACTAATTTTTCTCACTTAAGGTATTACATTTTGTCTTCAATTCTCCTTTCATTGTACTGTTTGATTCTTTGAAGATTTTTGATGGGTTTTGATATGTCCAGGGTTCATATTCTTGAGTTTGGTGGCAAGAAATGGCAGCTGCACAGTTGACTTCCGCTGCTTCCTCAATTTCAGGAAAAGGGTTTGTTTCATTTGAGGGTCTGAGAGCTTCAAATGCTGTAAAAATCTCATCTTTTTCACCTCTGAAGCAGAATGCACTCTCCCTCAGATCATTCCCCGCCCTTGTTGTCAAGGCCGCTACAACTGTTGCTCCTAAGGTATAATTATGTTAGTTTCGATTTCTAATCTATGTTCTTGAAATTACATTTACTGTCTCCATTTCATTTTATGCATCTTCTTTGATTTTCAGTGATGTAATTTCTCATCAAGAATGTATTTGTTTTGAACTTGACTTTTACACTGTTGGCGGTGAAATTTACACCAGTATAGGTGTTTAAAGTATGAATTTCTTTTAGTTAATTTGTTGTCTGGATTACCTTGTTGTTCTGTTGAGTTGTCTTTGTATGCTTATCCGCGGTTATGGTGTAGGGAACACAAATGTAGTAGCAGATGTCTTGATTTGTGTGCTCTAGCTACACAATTACATAGATACTAGACTTTCCGTAAATTTGTATATTAAATGTGAGTTTCTTGCGAGATGGTATGTATTCACGGAGGGGGTGCTACATTGGGCGGTATCACAAATTCTATTATGAGTGCTAAAATTTTATTTGCTCCCTGGAATGCTTTTCCCGGTGACTGTTAAGAGATTACGAAACACGGTCCATTTTTATTTAGCGGTGGATGAAGGAATGTGTTTAATCTTTGAGGCAAAATGCAGCTTGTATGCTAGCTCATTTATTCTACCATTGTAGTCCAATTGTTTCGTCGTTTCTTCCCGCGTCTTATTTAACTGGCACATGGATTTTGTGTGAGTTGGAATCTTATAGATGTATTATTTAGCACTCTGAATTGTGAAGCTGAATGATGACTTGACTAGCACTTCTAATGTCTGTAACATGTCGCTTATGTGAATTTGTGGTTGTAACTTATAAATATTAGTTTGAGTGAGTGATCGCAAAGCTTATTTACCAAATATGAGAATTGGGTCACGGCCAATTTATTATCTCATATGTGTAAGTGCAATTATGTTATTTACTGATCATATTGGCTCTGAAATTTGATTTCAGTACACTGCTCTCAAGCCATTGGGTGACAGAGTGTTGGTGAAGATTAGTACAGCAGAGGAGAAGACTTCAGGTGGTATTTTACTACCAACAACTGCGCAAACCAAGCCTCAAGCGGGTGAGGTGGTTGCTGTTGGAGAAGGTCGGACAATTGGTAAAACCAAGTTGGAAGTTAGTTTGAAGGTATCATCAGAATTCAATCTCCGTTTTGGTTGTTATGCTTATTTATACCAGTGATTGGTTTGACTTACGAGGCGATACCTTTGTCTAGACGGGCACCAAAGTGGTGTACTCAAAGTATGCAGGAACAGAAGTGGAGTTCGACGGAACAAATCATCTCATTCTGAAGGAGGATGACATTGTCGGTACTCTTGATACTGATGAAATAAAAGATTTGCAGCCCCTGAATGACAGAGTTCTCATAAAGGTCGGTCCTGTTTCCAGCCATCTGATTCTGTTACCAATTGGCCCTGATATTTAGCTATGAATTATCTGTATCCTTGCATGTTTCTGGAGAGACTTCGGGTACATATTTTAGCCAGCAGTCACGGGAGCAATTGTTTCTTTTCAGGTTGCTGAAGCTGAGGAAAAAACGGCTGGTGGGTTGTTCTTAACAGATGCAAGCAAGGAGAAGCCGTCAATTGGCACAGTAAGTTACATTCCTTAACTCTACCTCGGCCAAAATAGTGCCTTACCATGTAATTTTGTTAGAGATATTTCGATCAAAGCCCGCCTAGTCTGCATTCATCTGGCTTTGTTTGTTCGCCTCTTTCCAATTTGTGCCCCCGAGTTATTAGAAATGGATTACCGTTAGTAGTTGCCATTCTTGAATTACAGGTAGTTGCAGTTGGGCCTGGTCCCCTTGATGATGAGGGCAACAGGAAGCCGTTGTCAGTTGCTCCAGGAAACACAGTTTTGTACTCCAAATACGCAGGCAACGATTTCAAGGGCAGTGATGGCTCAGACTACATAGCGTTAAGGGCATCAGATGTCATGGCAGTCCTTTCTTAGATAGTCCGATTCTGCACGTTAAATATGTCGAGCAAAAGTCATAAGCGGAACCGTTCTTGTAACTTAGGCTTGAGTACGCATTTTTTGCAGCTACATGAATGTATTCAAGTGTAATGAGTATCGGATTTCCCCGAGAGTATTTTCAATAGTTGCCTGTACCTTTCCCTTGTGGAGGTCATTTTCTTTCTTACATCCGTAGGTCTTGAACTCATACGCAGTCATGTTGATAAGACTTTTCCAAAACAATAGGCAAGCAGAATATGAAACTGGGCTGCACTGGTTTGTCCGTGTGTTTTTACCTTTTTTTTTGGAGAATTAGATTGAATTTTCTGTTTCAAAGTCTGCATGATCTTTTATATTATTCAATATACACATGCTATATATATAAAGTTTTTTTCAAGATAAATATATGATGTTATCGTTATTCATGTAACGTGTATGTTTGAATGGATTATAAGATGGAATAGGATTTGCACCAGAACATTTACACGTATTTTTGAGTTTATGTAATTTGCACGTTTTGTTGTAACATGCAACCAAAAACGAGTTTAGTTTTGTAATCGTGTATGTCAACTTTGATGCCTTCAAGGAGATACGTCTGTTACTCAATCTATGCCTGTCATTCATTTGAGTTTACGAATACAAACGAGTAGAGCTCGAGTCGAACTTGTGAAAATTTTAAACTCGGGTTTAAGCTCATCTCTTCGAGTTTCAAAATTTAAGCTCAAATTCAGACTTATTTTGAAAACATCGAGCTCGAGCTCACCTATATAAAAATATTAAATAAAAAGCACTTATATTAACATTAATACTATTGTTTCAATTATTTAAATACTCTTACTATATGTGATTATCATTAGTATTTTTTGGTTGTGGTGTACATGATAATAAAAATATAATCATGTGATTATTAAATTAAAATACGTCTGATTGTTAATGATTCATATTATTATCTATAACTAATAAAGGTATTACCGTTGTCACTATTGCTGTTAATTATAGAACTCTTGCTATAGATATGACAAATAAAATTATAATCACATTTATTAAGTCATGCGGTTATTAAACACTAATATCTTCATCAATAATATTAACAGTTAATAAAATTATAATATCAGTAATGATATAATAAAATTAAAAAGGGTGAATTATAGCCACCTCTCCTAAAATTTGACATAATTACAAATACCTCCCTAAGGTTTGTAATTTTTAACAAAAGACCTAAAATTGACCATTTTACCCTTGAATTTTTAGTTCAAATTGTAGAAAAATCAATCGAGTCAAATTGCATTATTGTTCATCTGTATAAAAAACTTAAAAAACCTCTCCCTACGCATCCAAAAAAATTCAAAAAATTTTAAAAATAATTCAGTTTGCATAAGGGCATTTTGATCAATTCAACCATAAAAATAGATGAAAATGGGTTATCTATTAGACGATTGCAAACCTCAATGAGGTATTTGTAATTTTTCAAACAATGGAGAAGTATTTATAATTATGCCAAACCTCAGGAGTAGTTGTAATTTACCCGATTAAAAAAATTAAAAAATACTCCATCCCGACGTTTTGAACATGTATCTTCTGGTTCAAACTCAACAACCCAAGCCCGAATTCAAAAAGTTTGAGTTTGAGTCGACCTCAGACAAGCCGGCTCACTATGCTCGTGTGCAGGCTCGACTCATCTTGCACCCTTACTTGAGCCACAAGCTCACTCGAAGCATATTGAAGAACAAGAAACAAGAACAGCCAGCCCAGTTCAGGTATTATGGCTGGTATAGTTCCTGTGGTTCTTTCACATTCATGTCAGGAAAACAGGTTGTAATAAGCTAGAAACCTCAACTGAATTCAAGATGCTGTACAATGTTTCTCTGAAGTTTATCTTCAAGAACACATCAGCTCGTTATAGACCTATATGTGGAAGCTTTCCGAAGACCTATCTAGCCTAAAGACGTAAAATTTACACCAATCGGCCCTTTATACTTCATCCTCGGGCAAGAGGGTCGTCATTTACAGTGCACTTTCGTTGCAATATAGCTCAAATCTCAGACAAGTCAACTAGCACGCTACGAGCATTGCCTATCTATATTCAGCTGTGGTCTTCGAGCAAGAATTTGTCGAATTGCTCAGACTCAGACCACTTTAAGCAAAAACTAGTGGTCCATATTGACACTAAAAAGGAAAAGCGACTTGGCTAAAGATCAATCTGTGCCGTGTTGTCTGAAGATTGGAAGCATGGAACGCAAGTGTTTAAATGGCTTTTCTGCGTGGACACAGTCGCTGTCTGAATATTTCAGCGGTTAAATGAGGTGGCTGAATTATCATCGTACTGTCCTCTCCATGCATTACCACTATCAGTTCCACTGCAAGCTTGGTTTGGGACGGGCAGCTGAGCTAGATCTCCGTCCAAACTCATCTGCTGTACCTCGGCAGACGACAGTATCTTTATGCTCTGGACACAGCTCACAAACTCCCTGTAAGCAAGAAGAGAATTAGGATTACAGTTACAATGTTTTTCGCAAAATCAGAACAAGATTCATAGCAGGCTGCACGACGCTTACTCCCATGGATCATCTCCAACAAGTAATATATCATTTTCATGGTCAACGTAGACGAGCTTCCACTCAGTCCGTTGTGGATCTTCCAGTAGCCCTTCGATGCCAAACATACGGGCAAGATCGTGTCTGAGCTCATCATACCCCTTGTAACGAGTAACGTCTATGGTTCTCCCCACGGAGCCACGTTTTTGAACCTTCACAGTTTCAGAAAACATTAGGTACGATAATGCAGAACAATAAGAACAGGAAAGATAATACACTACAAAGTTCAACCACAGCTTCTCACTTATCTAGAATTTCAAGAAGTAAATAAGACACACATACACAGACAGTGTTTTATCTCTATATTTTTTATATATGCATATTTATACACTATCATAAGAGTGCATATGAACATTAAAAAGCATTTCAATTTTGTTACCTTTTTCTTAAATTATATCGCACTTCCTCAAGAATTGTTGAAGCTAATAAAATAAAATAAAAAAAAAATTGCAATTCTAAACATATTAGTAAGATTACTTTTACTTGATGCATATAGTTATATCTTCTTTTACTAGCATAATTGATTAGATGTTTTCTAAAGAAAGAGTACTGCGAAAAATTTGCAATTTTGAATCTCAGGATACTGTTAAAAGAGTTTGGATTTTAAAATAATGATAATAATAGAAAATTGTTAATTAATTGTTCAAATTTTAAATCATAGTTTAGCTTGATCGTAAAAGAACCTACATAAATGAATTTGACTGAGTTGAGGTAAAATCGAGTAAAATGCCGAAACAATGTTTATTCTTATTTATTTTAATGACATTTACTTAAATAGATTGTTAAAATTAAGAACATATTAATGCTTTGAGCTTGATGGTTTCTAAAAGGAAGAATACTACAAAACTTCTGCAATTTTGAATCTCAAGACACTTTTAAAAGAGTTTAGCTTTTAAAATAATGAGAATCATAGATAATTTATTAATTAATTTTCCTATTTAAATAAAAGTTTATCTTGATTAGAAAAGAACAAGTATAAATGAATTTGATCAAGTCAAAATTGAGGTAAAATCGAGTAAAATACAAAAACAAAGTCCATTCTTAATTATTTTTAATGTCATTTACTTGAATCGATTGTTGAAATCAAGAGAATACTAGTGCTTTGAACTTGGTTTACTATGTCAACAAATTGACTTCAAACGAATCAAATACATAAACTGTAACATGAATTTAGCTACTAGAGAAAAGTAATTGACACCCCCCCCCCCCCCCCCGAAAAAAAAAAAGATGATAAATCCGGTAGCAAAATACATATAATTTGCTACAACTCATGCAATCAAAAAAATTTATTTTTCTTAAAAAAGGTCATAGAAAAATCAAATTAGAACTATATTTCTCAATAATGGAACGAAAATAATTGACTTAGTAATACGAAAACAAACAAAAGTGGAGAGAAAATTAAAAAGGACTAACATAGAATAAATAAAACTCACAGACCAATGAAACTACATATTCATTAAGGACATCTCTTAAAAATCTTAATATTTGCAGTTATTATAAGCTTAATAATTGATATATTAGTACTTATCACAGAATTATAATTAATTATATTTTTCAAGACAAATCAATGTTTGTAACATGTTCGTAATTTCTTAACAATCTTTCCAAAAAATTGAAAAAAGTTAAGATAAATGTTAGTTGTTCGCGCACAACGCGTGTGCACCTTACTAGTATACATAAAAATATGTACAATTCATATATATGTATGTGTATGTATGTATGCGTTATGAATGTGTGTTTTATTTATATTACATACAATGTATAGGGTACGACTCCAGAATGGGGGTGCGGGGGGAGGGAGGGAGGCAGAGAGATGCACCTTTGTGTATGTTCGCATACGTTGAGTCTGGTTAGGCCACAACCCACCATTCAGAGGGGCAGTCTCATTGATGGCAGCATCATTCGAACAACCTGGTTTAAAAGACATAGTTGGCACGCCGAACGACTGAGAATTGATTCCAGAGGACAAATCTGTCTCGATATCCCTTGGAGTGCCACTGTAGTTAGAGAGTAAATTATGGATATCCTTTCCAGAATCATAACCCCTAGACAACAAAGCATCAGGCGCCAATCCATCCATACCAGCAGTGAAAGGAAGACTGTTTCTGGTATGTGATTGGACATCGCTATCCAGGCCAGTCAGTGGAAAATTCTGCTGGAGACCGCCCGCATCCAAGCAATACGAGGTTGCAGATGACGTGACGTCCATGTGATCAGCAGCATTAGTCTTGTATTTAGGCTGCTCGGGCGCTTTAGAACAAGGCAATTCATGCTTTATTCGAACATCTAACTTGCTATTACTCTCTTGCACCAAATTAGGAGGATGAACAATCGTACTATCTAGCAATGCAGCTGGACCTGTTTGGTTCTTGAGGAAGTTTTGCTGTGAAACCTGCAAATTGTTTTTAGAAGGTGATGTTGAACATGGCGGAGTATCCCCGTCCGTACGGCCAGAGTGTGACCTGCCCATGAGTGGATTCTTTTGCTGGCCCTGAAATTGGTTGACTGGAAATTGCGGCGATTGCACCAGTGTAGATGCAGAAAAGCAGCTTGTGTTCAACTGTTGAGGTAGAGACATGTTTTGAGTCTGCTGGGCTTGTTGAGCTTGCTGTTTCTGAGGCAACTGAGACTCCAACAAGGGATTCAACGGGGACGATAATTGTTGCTGTTGCTGTTGCTGGTGCAGTTTCTGGAGAAGTTGCATTTGCAGCTGCTGCTCCGGAAGACTTTGTTGTGGTGTTTGTTGCACTTGAGGCCTCTGGGCTAAGCTTTGCTGCAGCACCTGTAATGGAGCTTGTTGCAATTGTATCTGCTGCTCTTGAGGTCTCTGCAATGGTTGCTCGACATGTTGCTGGAAGGGTAAGTCCTGAGGTATGGATGTCATGGGAAACGTAGTTCTGTTAGTCACAAGATCATTTTGCTGCATTTGTGCATTTCCCGTCAGTATGTGTTGCTGCTGAAGTTGAGAGTATACGGCCGTTTGCTGCAAATTCTGGTTTGCTGTCTGGTCAGAACTTACGCTGCTCGTCGAAGGAGGCAACAACATTGACTGTTGTTGCTGATGCTGGTGGGTTTGCTGCAGGAAACGCTGCTGTTGTGATTGCTGAAGGAGATGGGGCTGGTTTTGCTGCAGCGGCAACTGCTGCGTCTGTCGAGTATTTGAAGGAGACTGTAACATTTGCTGCAGCTGCTGCTGCTGCGGCTGGGGCCACGAAATATTTGACTGCATGAGTTGGCCAACTTGTTGATTTTGATGATTTCCCTTGTTCACTTGAAGATTAGGTGAAACTAAACCAGGGGATTGGAAGTTCAAAAGTTTCGACTGATCGTCATTGCTGAGGTTACCCGTTAGAGCATTTGAAGCAGCCATGTTCGGAAGAAATCCCGATTGATTAGCCGACAACTGATGGTTCTGTTGCATACTCATCCACTGGACTAGACTCAGGCCAGGAAATATTGAGCTCGAAGCATCTTTTAAGCCAAAGTCGTCCGCTAGCCAGGGCATGCCTCGCTTAAACATATTCTCCACATCGGAATCATCATCTGTGTAAAAAGAATTATGTGAGGAGAAACACAGAAAATAATTGCACTGAGTTTATGCTGCACAAAATATGCAGAGCATAATTTATATAGTCTAACGTCATACTTCTGTAACAAATGTTTTTTTACCTGGGAGACCTGGATGTTTGGGGAACCTGGGCCTGAAAAACGGAGGCGGACAAATGTAGAATGGAGTGACGACAGGTTCGATGTCCCATATTGAGACTCGGCTAGGACGTTCCCCCGCTGTCGATTCATCCCATCCAACCTAATCAATAGAAACATTAATTTGCTGTGGAACCCGAATCGAAGTTCAGATCGTGTGAAGCACACATTTACTTAAATAGTTATCAAGGCTTGAAACACCCGACATGCAAAACCTTGAAAACACCGTTCAAGAGTTCAAAAATATACACACAAAGCATTAAAACTTGTAATAAATTGGTTAACTTCATAAGTTTGAAGCCTTCAACTTGTCAAGAGCCAAACTGGTCAAACTTATCTTGAAATCAATGTACTTGAAGCTTTCAAGTCAGCAAGAAAAGGGGAAAGAAACGGGAAAGACTGTTACCTGAAGATTACGCCACTGAGAATTTTTCCATCTTACAGGATCCAAATCACTTACACCAGTAATTGTTCCCATGTACCTCCGAACTCCGGACTCCTCCGTCTCAAACATCATTCTAAACCGCATGCCAGGTGAAACTTGTGTGTACATTGCTTTATTATACTTCGCAAACGGAATCACAAACTCTGAAGGGCTAGCCCTGTCGGTACCATTCAAGATGTCATTCCCTATCCCAAAATTAATAGAATGCCGATTCTAAGGTCACCTTCATTGTACATGCTATGCTTCGATAATATATTATACATAAGTATCATCGCCAGGTAGAAAATGGCAAAGATTGTTGGATGAAGAAGCCATCCCAGGTTGTGATACAGCAGTCTAGACAGATGAGCTTCATTTATAGTTCCTTGAAAAGACTGTCTTGTCCTCAATTCCTAACTTGGTAACAAATAAAAGTGATGATTTTTTAAAGAATTATTCGGGTAAGGCTATTTTGGTAAAACATGTTCAGTCACTTTAATAAATCAAGTTTACTAGAACCAGATGAATATCTCCTAAAATTGCACATTTTTAAACCATCTTACTAAGCATAACAAGCCAATAATTAAAGAATCAACACGAGTTTCCTTATCCCTCCAAATAATCGTGTGGGCTTTCGTCACATCAAAGTGAACATGGCCCCCAAATATAGTAGTAACAATACATCATGTTATTACCTTGGATTGTAGAATATGGTAAATGGGCTGTTATTTGCAGCAGCATGAGCTGCAGCGGCAAGAATTCCAATATGCATACTATCACTAGATATGACAGATGAGGAAAGAGCAGGCTGCTGTCTATTTGCTCGCCGTATACCCAAGAGAAGCTGTGATTTTTCGTCCCTACACAATTATGCAGGCCGAGTTAGGGCAAGGACAACATCTAATTTACAAGTTGCTTGAAATCTTATTGTACCTTATAAAAAGGACGGCGTCACCAGCTATCAGTCTTTTGGAGCTCACAAACACACTCCAACCTGTTGTCAATAGGTGTCGTTTGGGTTGACCTGAAATCAAGCATGAACAATCTTTCTGAACATTTTTCCAAAACTATTATTGATGCCAGAAAACAGAAACAAAGTATGCTACAGTGTTTCAAGATACTCCCGTTATTCCAAAAATATGTGGTACTCAAATCACATGTATTTTGATGGCATGTGTCTGAGTGCGGCTAGCTCTCGTCACATATGACAAGAACGAAACTCGAAACGGATAAAACAAACTCCATGAAGTAAATTCAACATGCATACACCCAAATTTTGATAAGTTAACTTCTATATGTGATTAATTGAAGCTACATCAAAGTTTTGGTCCTCGTCAGCATCCAACGCACCAACATAAATCATCTTTTGACTGCATGTCCATGTTTAGCCATGGATGATAATCAGGCTTTGGAAGTATTTTTCATTCTCGTTAAAGTAAATCAAATTAATAATGAACAAATGCACAGATATCTGTAGAACAAAATACCTCTATAAATATGTCTAAATGTCCATGCTTGGTCGTGCAAGTCTCGAGCTACTAGCTCCTGAGCAGGAGGTTGCATTGAGAAATCCTGAAAAAAATTTCTGTGGTAAGCAAAAGAATGAGACTTATCCCCAAATCAAATTCTATAACATAAACGCCAGTGAACAGCATATACCAGCGGCGGAAAAATCTTCTCAGCTGCTCGACGAGGAACAGAAAAGCCACCATGAGTGCTTGTGTCGCTTGCCGTTAGAGTTTTGCAGAAAAACTCTGTAGGTTGTCTGCTGTGCTTAAGTCCAATATCAGATACAAGCAACGCTTCCTGGTCATACTGGACGATATATAAGTTCAGCGTCAGTTCAAACCAGTTATGTTCAAGTACATTACCTTCGACAATATCATAGTGCAAAATTTTCGATAAATGTCGAAATAAAATAGCTTACCTTGGTCACTGGTTGAAGAGTCATTTGAGCATAGACCTCATCAGTTTCACCATCAGCCTGATGAAAACAAATGTACTATTAGTACAAATTGAGTCACGCGGTTAAGTAATCGTATTGAAATGCAGAGTTATACTAGTAGAAATATTAAACGCAGATTCACGATGGTTGCTAGTATTGCTCATTCAAAACCCACTCAGAGGAGGAAAAGAAAGACACGCATTAAATGACTTTACGAATTGACCACTTTGGCTCTTTGGCAATTTACGCGTGGCCGATCTCAACAGCACGTATGCATGTGCACACACCTAAATTTAATCACGATTGACAAATCATTTATTTCAAACTTTTGTAAGAGTGCCATAGGACTTGTCATACATGTAAGGTGACATTGTGGAGCATGCAGATCAACTTGGACGGAAGATTGGGATAACTTGGGATGCCGTCAGCCTCTTTCTGCATGGATGCTGCTACCTGTATATAGAAAAACATCTTTCAGCATATCTTTACATCTGAAAATAAGGGAAATGACTCTAGAATTCACCAATTGAGATGAGCCCGAAAAAAAGAGAAAAAGAAAAAGAACGGAACGTACTTGTTCACTGTGACCTTGAGGGAAATAGACAACAAGACTTCCAACAGGGGGCAAAGAAACCAATGGTCCAGCGCAAGCATGCCATAACTCGGAATTTATCACTTTTTTTTCTCCTGTATAGAATAGAATATATAATTTAGCACAGAACTCAAAGATCGAGAATTGTTGATAAGTAGAAAACAGAATTTCTTCTATATTTATTTCATCTGAGATTCAACACTGGACAGTAGGAATTTGTTTCAAGGAAAAAAAAATCGTTCATAAATCAATATTCTAAGCAAAAGGCAATCAAGTGCATTTTTCAAGCTGGCAGACATCCCATCATATGTTAGCTTCATCACTTAATGCAGCAATAATCGTGCTTCCAAAAAGTTCCAGACTATAGGAATAAATGCTAGGACAGGAAAGCACGAAGTATCAAGCTAACAAGCAACAGAAGAATTTGTCGTGAAAGCCTTTATTTGATACTCGAAAGGCATCCAACATAAACATGAACATCAGCCGATCCAATACTTCAGTCTAGATTAAAGATCACAAACTTCAGACAAAATACCAAGCCTGGTTTTCATTAAAGCTTCATGAAGTACTTGAACACGTGAATGTGATCGAGAATCAGCCAAGAACATGGATCCAAAGTTAATTAGCAAAATTTACACTGTTCTCTAACCGGCTATCTCAATAATTCAGTAAAAGAATTAAAATCCTGAACAAAGCACACAAAAACGGATAGAAAGAAAGCTAAAAGTTCTTTCGTTGAGATTTTCACTTAAACACTCTTGATCTAGAAGAAGTTGCTAACTATTGCAAACTCTACAAACAGTTTATGGATCACAAGATGCTAATGTTTAGACTCCACAAACAAGCCTTTAAACAAGAAAAACAAAAAGAACAGTGCTCAAAAAACGGAACAGTTACGAACAAAAATCCTTCCTTGCATCCTTCTGAACCAAACAGAAGATATATATCTGAAAGTTAATGAACACAAAGTCAGGAACTCTATCCTTTATCCCATCAAAGGAGTCACGGAATCGGCTGCGAAACAGTGATGCTTTTCAACATGATAAACAGAGAAATCAAAGCACTTGAAGTTCATAATATGAAATGATGGAAAAGTTAAAAAAAAAAAAAAAAGGCTGGAAACAATCAATATGAACACACCTTCTCCTGAATTTGCCAAAAATCCACTAGAGGGCATCTTCATTGCTGCAAAATTCACCTATACACTCTTCAATTCAACTCAAAATTATCTTCCCTCAGAATCACATCCACTCAAGAAATACTTCTCCTTTGAACAACTCAATAAAGCTAATTAACTAAGTTAAATCCTCTAAACTTTTCATCAACACAATCCCTTTGAAATGACATCAAACAACCAAAAACTCAAAACACTGAATCAAACTGAACCACCATTGTCCAAACTTCACCAAGAAAAACCATTACAACATTTTCCCTCCATCTCCCGGTCTGAATATCACATTCAAGAAAACACCCTTTTACTCTCTTGGTTTCAATCAACCCTCAAAATCTCCCAGACCCGAAAGCGTCCTGTCCCAAAACACGTGTTTGTTCTCAGAACCCACCACCCAATTCAGAATGAGCTGGCCCATCAAACGCTGGAGGCGACCGTACAGTACCGCGTCCGGCAAATTCTTGAAACCCAGAGTACCTCAAGGAACTTACTGAAAATGGAAACCGTGTAGCCCACGTGGGGGAAGCAGAGATGCCGGGCAGCACCCAGAAGCGGCGGAGCAACCGGGATCAAGGCGGTGCGGCAGGGGGAAGGAATCTTGGGACTCGCCGAAAAACCCGTCGTTCATAAAAGCCCAGCTTCTTTATAGCATCAAAGTATACTGTACGGGAGCAAGTTTTAATATCATTCCATCATACTATAGTTGTAATAAATACTAATATTTAAAAAAGAAAGTTGATGCTCTGTATAATCAAATGTACGTATTTTTGTGTGTGTGTGTGTGTATAAGTGTGTGTATTGGATCAGGTATAGTAGGGAGGAGAAGAGAACAGGCCGACATAAAACCAACCGGAGAGGGATTAAAGAATGTAGAAATACATTGCGTGTTTCGCTCTTACATGACATTTTTCTTACATTAACAGTAATCCTTAATTTGTTTTATCACTATTGCTGGATTGTAATTAACATTACGTAGACATCATTCAAGATTTAGTGTATATATCCAATGTTTAACTCGTAAATCTATTATTTCGGAGATACTTTATTCTGATTTGATATTTTATTTTACTTAATTCAATACTCTAAAATTTACGTTCAGTACGTTATTGAAAAATAATCAAATATATTAGATATGTACTCGTAATTTCTCTCATTCGCTATGATTGCAATTAATGTACTAATTTTATGTAACCAACTTTCAAAAATAATTATAGAGTTTGGGTTCGAAGAATCACAATATTTATCCTTGAATAATGTTGTTAAAGAAGTCTGATCTTTTGTTATAAAATGGTATTACATCTTATAGCGTATTTGTTTTTAAATCGAGGATCAAAATTGATTTTCCAACTCTCCCTGGATTCAAACAGGTGACCTATTTTTTACAGAAATAAGGTGTCGTTATTGGATTACGTGATCGTCTCTTTATTATTTTTTTTTTAACATACGTAGCATTTGTATATTAAATAAAATAAGAGGTGTAATACTATTCTATAACAAATAAATCAATTTAAATTGTGTAGTTTTGTCTATAAAGAGTGTAGCTATACTAAAATCATAAGATTCAAATTGTTAATTTGCCAAGGAATATGCAAACCCCCTTCCCCCTCCCATAATAATAAAAAATAGAAAAGAGTTATATTATTTAATAATATAAACTATATTTTAGGTCCCACTAGAGAATATTGAGTAATCATGTGGTTGAAGCACTAAATTGAATTAAAAAAATGGTGTAGCAATAATGTCATTGTGGTGCCAAAACACATTTATGCACTTCATTTAAGTTCAAGAATGGATTGATATTCATTTTTCCTAATTCAATTCCTTTTTTTTTTTTTTTTTTCATTTTTGCCAATTCTTACACCTAAGTTTTCGGTTTGAGTATGCTTGTTGGACTGATCTTAGGTTTTTTTTTTTTTTTTTTTATTTAAATGATTTGAAATTAGAATTTTCAGATACATTATAACACATTCCTTGATCTTGTTTGGGCTAGCTATTCACATAGCAATTACAAATGATTTTTAGATTCTTGAATTGCTGCTTTGAACTATAATTTATGAAATTATCGTAATTCTTTTTAATACAAAGTTATTTAAAATTATTTTACCGAATTTTTTTTTCTTATTTAAATAATTTCATCCGAATATAACACTAATGTTGACTATAGTTTTTGATTAGAAAATCATTTTCCTAAACATAAACTCCAACCTCCTAGGGCAATATGATGAATAAAGGGCATAACGAGAAAAGATACATGAAGCGATGGTGTATTGTTTATTTTTTTATATAGAAAACAAAAATAATATGTAAAATAAGTATATAAGTATGATATTTTAAACGTTATAGTGTGGAATTTTGTCTTATTTTATATTAGCATAAGTGTTGTTATTTCATTATCTATCGTAATTAATTTATTTATATATATAATAAATTAATAATTTATTTTTTGATATAATTATATAAATAATCGTCTTATATTGAAAAAAAATGTTTTCTTCCCCCCTTCCCCCGTCAAAAAGGAAAAAAAGTAAGAAGTACATTATTTTTTTTGAACTACATTATTCCTTTTATTTGTACAGTAAGAAGTACATTATTCTTTTATTTGCTGATGATACGATATTCCTAACTCCCAAATAAATATTTAATAAAAATATATTAATGCACTTTTTCTAATAAATAAATACTTAGGTAGTACTAGAACTTTAGGTTGAAGCCCACAAAATACTTGCATTTGTGTCCAAGTAGAATAAGAAAAGCACAAAAGACGCACCAAATTTAAATACTATAATTAGTTATAACATATTTATTTATCTACGAAAAAATAAATATCGTTACTTAATTTTGCTTCACAAAAATTATTGGGAATCTAGAAAGAGTTGCATAATAACCGATTGTATAAAATAATAAAAGAGCGTAAGATGATTATATTCGCAAGAAATAGATACAAAAGCCTAAGCTTTATTTTGAGAATTTATTTATTCAATAATTGATTCGAATATTTAATTTTAAAATTTTGAGTTTAGTTGAAAAGGGAGCCAAAAAAAAAAAACATAAATATATAGTTTTTAAACTTCGGAGGTAAAAAACAAGCATTTTAAAAATTGTGTCATTTTTCATTGACGCCTTATCCTATATATAGATAGATATTAATATTATATTGGGTAAATTACAGTTACTTTTCATGAGATTTGACATAATTACAAATACACACGCGTTGTTTGAAAATTATAAATACTCTTTTGCGGTTTGTAATTTTTAACTAAATGCCTGAAATTGACCATTTTGCCCTTGAATTTTTTATTAAAATTATAGAAAAATCAACCGAAGCAAATTGTATTATTGCTCCTCTGTGTAAAAAACTTAAGAAACCTCTCTATGTGCATTGTGGTCCAAAAAAATTTAATAATTAAATAAAAAAAATAATTCAGTGTATAAAGGCATTTTGGTCAGCTCACCCATAAAATGGACGAAAATGGGTTATTTGTTAGACGGTTACAAACCTCATAGAGGTATTTATAATTTTTCAAATAATGAGAGAGTATTTGTAATTATGTCAAACCTCAAGGGAGGTAGTTATAATTTATCCTATTATATTTGAATTAAGTTAAACATACATACGTGGATTATCGAGGTATATATATATATATGTGCATCGATGATTAATAAATAAAATGCAATTTTAATCCAATTTTAAAGTTTTGGACCTATTTTTTCTTTATTATTCTGCAGCAATTATAAAGCAATAAGTATTAAAAGAAAATATATAAGAAATAATGGAAAAAGAGTAGGGGAAATGCAATAATAATAAAATAATTAATGATGTGTCCACGATGAAGATCCAAAGAACAAGAATTTGATTAGCACGCTGGTTAGACCACTAAGCCGCAAAAACCGGAGAATTTGCACATGCCACGAAAGCATCAACCTCATTAATTATCATCTCAACATTCATTAATTACTACTTTCTTTTCATACAGTGACCAAAGTCAATACGTCACCACAATAAATATGTTTGTTCAACGTGGTTAATTGTCGTAGTTAAACGTAAAAAATTATAGTGAATATTAATTAATTATGATTGCGCATAGGTTATTAGTTGTTGCATCCGCAAGTGAGGTCAAAAACATTTATTACGATTAAAAATTGTAGTAAATTTTTTGATCATAGGTAAAATCATGATTGCTAAATTACCTTTTTCGTCCCACAAAGAAGGGACTTTTCCAATTCAGTCCCAAACTTTACGAGATTTTCAATTTAGTCCCATTTTTAGACGAAAAGTTGCCAACTTAGTCCCAAACTCCATTTTCCGTCAAGTTTTAACGAAAGAATGGAGACTCCGTTAAGTGCAGTTGGGCTAAATTACCTTTTTCGTCCCACAAAAAAGGAATTTTTTCAATTCAATCCCACGCTTTCCGAAATTCCCGATTTGGTTCCATTTTTAGATGAAAAGTTGCCAACTTAGTCTCAAACCCCATTTTCCGTCAACTTTTAATGGAGGACGGAGACCTCATTAAATGGTTGTTAAAGTTGGAGGAAAATTACACACGTGATTCTCACGTGATTTGTCTGCTTATTCCACCCCCAAATCGAACATCAGGTCATCAGATTCGTGAGATCTTGTGCTTTCTTGAAATCAAACCAGTAACTGCACGCGATTTGGAAGAGAATGACTTGAGAGATTTTTAGATTTAGGAGGGGATTACCTGATGTTCGATTTGGTGGTGGAATGAGCAGACAAATCACATGAGAATCGTGTATAATTTTTCTCCAACGTTAACAACTATTTAACGAGGTCTTCGTCCTTCCACGGAAAATTGGGCCTGGGACTAAGTTGCCAACTTTTCATCTAAAAATGCAATCAGATCAAAAATTCCGTAAAGCGTGGGACTGAATTGGAAAAATCCCTTCTTTTGTGGGACGAAAAAGGTACTTTAGCCGATCATGGTGGATATTGATTGATCATGGTGAAAACTTAAGTTTTTGTATCAATTTGCCTGATTATGGTAGATAGTAGTAATTTACTCTATGCTATTTAAAGTTGTAGGAATTTATAATGCATAGAAGAATAAATTTTTTATAGTGCACGTATATATTTGTTATTTCTTGTTTCTACACTTTATCAAGAAGACAAGAAGGGATTCCCAATTTTAGGGAAGCAAGACAACTTGCAAGTAAATGGATGTTCCTTTTAGTTAGTATGGATGGAGTTTAAGGCAAACGTGCGAGGTCGTGGATTTAAGTCTCATCTGTATGTGGGTATTTGTTGTTGGATGGTTTGCACATATAATTTCTTTTATTTAACATGAAATAGTTAATTAGATTTTAAATTTTTGGATTGCTTTCAAAAGCCTCTGATCAGGAAAAACACATTTTCATAGCATTTTTCCTGAGTTGTTTTTCCAAGCATCTGATGAGAAAAGACATTTTTCGTAAGATTGCAACTTTTTGGGTTAAGGATTTTCTTGAAATACATAAAATAAAAAAAGGTTTTTGATCTGCTTTCAAAAGCATATGAGATGCGTATTTTTTTTAAAAAGAAAAATATAAAAATGTCAATACATAGATATTTCGAATGTCAGATTAATATACTTAATTCTTTCATCAGTTCTTTCAATTGTGTTAATTACATTTTTTGAGTTGTTCTTGAAATTGTTGTTTGTTAAGTCTCAATTAATTTCGTCATATCCTATAAGTGAACTTTGCATTCATTCAACATCAACCATATAGCGGGAGCAAATTTCACTTTAAGAAAGTAAAATTGTGGTTCAAAACCTTTTCAGAATCACATATAATTCCCGGTATTTATTTTCTGTATGTGAATTTATTGTAAATTATCGTTTTATTACTTTTTATAATTCAAGTGTTATACGATGGGCAACCAAACGATGGCGAGGCAAGCATCCTAGTTGGCAACTTATTGACAACTTTGAAATAGGAAAAAACATTGAATTAACTGGAGATGAAGAAAATAACTGACAATAATAAAAGTTGTTGAAATCCCAAAAAAAATAATCAAAAGTTTTAAGGAGTGAAGGATGAGGTCATGCGGCAAATACATTAGCATTTCAAAAATTGTATCATTTTTCAAGGTTTCGCTTAAACTCTTTAGTGCTTTGACTTGTTTTGTGTTTTTATTTTTAAATTTAATTTTAGTTCTTTTAATTGTTAGAGAATATCTATAAGAAGTTAAATAATATATAGTTATATGAAAAACCATAGTAAGAATTAATTACAATATGGAATGATGTTATTGTTGTAAAATAAAATTGTGTAAAACAAAATCAAATGAACCACTTGAAATTATGACAGTAAAGAGCAAGTTTTTGTTTAATTAAAAGAAATGAATAATTCCAATTCTAAACATATTAGTAAGATGATTGCTACTTGGGTTCTGAATTTTCTGATGTATGATTAGTTATATCTTTTTTTAATAGCATAATTAATTAGTTATTTTCTAATGGAAGAGTACTACGAAACATTCACATTTTTTACTCTCAAGATTTTCGAATAAGAGTTTGGATTCTAAAATAATGAGGATATATAATAAAAAATTGTTAATCGATTAAAAAATAGTTTAATTTGATTGTAAAGAGCCTATAAAAATGAATTTGGTTGAGTCAAAATTGAAGTAAAGTCAGGCAAAAGGCATAATTTTTTCTTATGTATTTTAATGATAATTACTTAATACCTTTGACATTAAGAGAATATCAATGCTTTAACTTGGTCTAGTAAGTTATTAAATTGATTTCAAATATGTAAATTATATCATGAACTTAGCTACTAAGAGAGAAAAAATACTTGACATAAGTGACCAAAAAAAAAGAAGATAATAAATTTGGTATCAAAATATATATAATTTACTACAACCTATATAGTCAAAATATATATTTTTCTTAAAACTTTTATAAAAAGGTCAAATCAGAATTATATTTCTCAATAATTGCACAAACATGACTGACTTAATGATACTGAAGCAAACGAAACTCAAGAGAAAAAGTCGAGAAATAAAAATCAACAAAACTCACAAACAATTCAATGAAATTATATACTCATTAAGAGTGTTACACAAAAAATCTTAATAGTCGTAATTATTATAACACATATAATAAATTACTATATTAATACATAACAAATAATTATTATTTATATTTTTCAAAATAATTCAAAATTTGTAGTACTTTTATAGTTTTTATAATTATATATTCAAAAAATTAATAAAAAATAAAATAAATATTAATTATCTACACGCACTACGTGTACACTTACTAGTAGCAAAAAAATATTAAAAAATATATATTTCCTTATTATAAAGATAAGTATTATAATTTCATGCTATATTTTTATTTTGCGTACATTTTTCATTTTCTCTTATTCTTCATCAAGATTCAAGATTCAATTACAATATGTATATATGTTAATCATTGTTATACAATTTACTCGTATTTTTGTATTATTAAAATAATTTTTATAATTATATAAAAGACATAAATAATTTATATAAATATATCGAGGAATGTAATATATAATTATCCAAAAAAAATATATGAAGGGGGAGACATGCATGAAGTGTGCAGACAATAGAAATGGTAGGCCGCACGCTCCACGGCCTTGTGACGGGTTGCAGCTTTTGTCGGGCTACCTAACCTCCCCCCACCCCTCCATTTTCTTACACCTCCAAACTCTTTTAACCAATGTTTTTAGAATTGGACTGGAGATCGAATCGATCAAGCTATCAGGTTATTGGGTCACTGGTCCGATCAGTTAAATTGGATTAAAAAAATCAATTAACCTGGACCCTAATATATATATATATATGTATATGTATACACACATAATATACCAATCATTATGTATCAATTAACTATGAAAAAATATGATAAAAACAAAAGCAAACTTAAATAAATATATGTAAAAAAACTAACAACTTTAACACATGTAAAAAAAAAAAAGGATTGGATACATAATATTAAGGAAGAGAAAAGAAAAAAAAAATATTTGCTTACATAATATTGAAAGGATGGAAGGAAAAAAAAAAAAAGGGAGACAATACATTATCCTTTAAGATTTGGGAGGAGTTGAATTTGATTTTAATCAAATAGAGGTAGCAATCGGTGTCTCCACATAATTTTTCTAAAAAAAGTCCAACAAAAAATTAGAGAAGTTTGGAGAAAAGGAGAAAGGAGTAGATGGAGAATAAATGGAAGAAAAACAACTAGAAGCGATGTTCCACATTGAAAAAGTTTAGAAGTTTAATAACTTTAAGTATAAATATGGGAAAGTTTGAAGCTTTAAGCCAAATTTATTGTCCCACATTGGAAAATTAGAAGCCAAGTGTGGATACTTTAGCCTATAAATAAGGAATAGCTTAAATCAATTTTATTGTCTCATATCAAAAAATCATAAGCCAAGTTTAAGTACTTGAGGCTATAAATATGGAAAAGTTTAAGCCCAAAAAGTATTTATATTTTATTATGTTTTTCAATTTTTTTTTAAAAAAATAAGTCAAAATTGATTTTTACCGGGCCACCAGGTCATCGGTTTTGACTGGTTTTCCCGGGTTTTGACCAGATCACACCGGTTTTAACCATGCCAGTTTTGAACATGTGAATCGGCCCGAACACATGGCTTGTTCCCAATTGAACCGGTTGAATTGATTGGTTCGGTCCGGTTCTTAAAATATGGCTTTTAACTACTGCTATATTGTTGTTATTAATTAAAAACGCGACTTTTCCAACTTCCAAGTACTATTCATTGAAAAATTAATGTTCGAATTAGGTTTGATCGAATTGTATACCAATCACAAGACAAGTGTATTGAATTTTCTTTATGATTAGTTCATGTTTGATCGAGTCGGATTTGGGTTAAAATTATCCCTAATCATTATATTTGATTTGGTTTTCAGGAATTTGTTTCGTGGAGATAGAGAGAGAAAAACAAAGATAAATAAGTGTGTGTTAAAGATAGGGTGTATGTTTGGGTTTGTTTTTTGAGTTAATTTTAAATAGTGTAAAAATATATATTGTATATGTTGTGTCGTATATTGAGAGACAAAAATATTATTCATTGTCAAATCACCCCTCTTTTATATATTTTTATATATGTATATAGTAATATTTATTTTTTTTGTATGTACATATTGGGAGATAAAAAATAATGTTCATTGTCAAATCATATCTCTTTTATATATTTGTATAAATATATATATGTATATAGTAATATTTGTTTATTTATAAATGGATATATGTATATTTTAGAGAATGAGCTAAAAACTACCCAAAATACCCAGTAAAAGTATTGCAGGTAATGTTATGTTTGGTTTTGTTTTCTCAACATCTCGAAGATGGAGAAAAAAATAAAACCAAACATAACGAATCTTCTTTATACTTTCATATAAAATTTAGAGTTCTTTTCATTTTAATTTATAAATAATTTTATTTAATATTGGAGACGAGACTATTCCTATTAATACACTGATCGACAATATCAAACCTCTCTCTAACATAAAAATCTAAAATTGCATACACTTCACATTGCTGAGATTCATTCCAATCAATTCGTAAATAATTTGCTAATAAGTCCTAAAATCCAATGAAATTGGAAAAATATCAACCCAAAAATTAGGCTTGGAAGAGGGAGTGAGAGAAAAGAAAATAGTAAAAAAAAAAAAAAAAAAAAAAGGAAATTTGTGAGATCGGGCAGCAGCCCTGACCCGCCAACTCATCACTGCTGCCCGTGGCCGTGGCCTCTGGGGATCCGACGCATTACCTGTACGGATTCCGGACATTTTTATTCACTGTATTTTTTTTTATTTTTCTTTTCCCAAATGCTTTGTATATAGTATGCAGATTCGAATCGCCTGCCACACCCCTTTTCCAATTCTTTAAACATTATATGAAAATGATTCCATTTCTCAAAATAATTTCATTTATACTCGTATAAAAAGAAAATGACACTTTTATCTCAGTTTATGATATTATTATTCTAAATTTTTGTTGCGTCCATAATACTATTAAGTTAATTTCTTTTCTTTATTTCTTATTTGCACAAACGATGCAAAAATATGAACATATGTGGTATTTTTACTGTATAAGTAAGTATTGTTTATAAGTAATTGATATGATATTGTTAATCAGTTAATGATTGTTGTACTTGTCTTTGTTAGATTGACATTCAATATGAATGATTGTAATTGATTTATTTCAAATAATAATAAGTTGTTACTTTCACTTTGAAGAAAAATTAAATAGAATATTAGAAACGAAAAGTTAGAGATGGAAATAATTTTTTCTTGAATTATTAATATAATTTAAATCAAAGACGGGTTTAGCCACAAGTGTATTCTTTCGCAGAATAACATTAGTATCGAAACTTTTCGTTTATGATTCTGAAACCCTATTTTCTTGTAGTGGTTGCAAGTTATTGATGCATTTGATATACATACAAATTTATAATTTATTTTTCTTTTTATTGATATAATTACGTAATTCTAGTTTAGGGAAAATATAAATTATTATATTTTTCTAGTATTTTTTTTGGTCTAGCTCAATAAAACTATTCCATTTAAGCAACACATTCAAGTCACATCTTGTCTCATATTTTTTATATTAGCCATATCATTATACTCCTATTTAATATTATATTATATCTTATCTTATCTTAGTAATATCCATGCTTAGAATCCATATCCATTTTGAATAATTGGACTCTAAGCATGGATATTGTGTTCCTGGTTGTAAAATACTCTTGGAAAAATATTAGACAAAATGTGAACTTTAAAATGCTTATAACTATCAATATTGAACCCTAATTTAGCTGGCGGAATTGAAATTTCATGAACATAATAATGCCATCAGTTCAAATCTTGTTGTGTGGGTACTGTTTTACTTTAATAGTTGTTATTAGTCTATTTTCATAATAGTTGCTGATAAGGCTGAAAACTAAATCAAACTACTCGATCTTCGATTGAAATCGACCGATAAAAGCTCTTTGAATTCAATTTGTTAAACTTAACAAACCAAATTTAAGCATTTTTTTTTGTTCGATAAGCTTTTAAACTCAACTCGAACTCGATTCGATTAGGGTAAAAATAATTAAATATACTAAAAATATCAAATTACACCGGCTCGATTCATATTTCATCCAAGCAAAGCTCATTTGAGCTCGATTAGAGTAATAATCACACCGAATACAAATGCAAATTTTCAAATTCGATAATAATTCAAATAAGTTTGAACAATGACGTGTTCGGCTTAGCTTGAACCGTTTACAACCCTAATTGCTGGTAATTGTATATTTGATATTAATCACTGTAATTATCTATTCTTGAAACTTACAATATAATTGATAAAATATTACGACTTACGGGACAAAAATATAGTAGATCGCCAGGTGAACGGTAAGTAGGACCAAAACAAATATATAAAATAAAGAAAAATGGCGCGTGTATTTCATCACTCGCATGAGGGGACATTTTGCTTATTTTCAAAAATACATGGAGGTAATTTACTATTTTCGTATATCATAGCAGGATAGATTGCATTTTCCACATAAAATAAATAATTGATTAATCAAAATATCAGCCAGTCTTATCCATTTTTTGCCTTTGGATTCTAATTAAAAGGAAATTGAGATTGCAAAATACGCATAAATAATTTTCAAGTAGTGCTGGTAACTTTTCAACTTTAATTCAAACACTAATTTGACATAAAGCAAAAATGATAGCACCAAGCAGACATGATATGACTATTAATCCTTCATTTCTTGCGGCGTATGTATCTTTTCCCCCACGGCGCCATTATCATTTCTTGCACGAGAAAATGCTTTACAAATTTACTATGCTTGGAGATGAACATCATTCTGTTTGTGATTTTACTATAATCAGTATTTATATAATATCAATATTATATATTAAGTCATTTTTTATTTTTGTGAGTCGATTAAAATTACATCATAATTTAATTATCAATAATTAATATATGTCAATTATTAATAATTACACATAGATTTTTTGGGAATGCAAAATTATACTTTTCGCCAGAAAAGTTTTAAAAGTATATTTACACCCCTGCATTCGGAAATTCTCGTGTCACAACTAGCCCACTTTCGTTAGGGTTGGACGGAAAATGTTGATATCAACAAAAAATTATATAAACTTTCAATTTTACTCATCGATCAGCATTCCCATAATAATATTTTTATTCTGGTAAGGGGGTAATTAATATATATATATATATATATATAAAAGTCAAAAGGGTGTAATTATAATAAAATATTATTCCCAAATTATAACCATTGGATAAAACGTATCCATTTATCAATCGAAAAACTATTAATTTTTTTTGTATTTTTGTTAGTTACTCTATATGGGTGAGGTGAACACTATTGTTGCATCTGTTTTGACACACTAGATGAAGTACTTGAACAAGACATTTCAAGAAATAGATGCAATAATGGTATTCACCACCCCTTATATAGGAAGTAAAGAAACACCGAAAGATTACTAATTTGTTCATTCATCTATGGTTAGTTTTTATCCAATGGTTGTAATTTGTGAGCAATATTTTATTATAATTACATCATTTTGACTTTATATGTATATATATACTAGTTGTTGTTGCACGCGGTCCCGGCGAGCATATAAAAACTAAATGTGATGTGAAATGAAGAGAGAAAAGAAATTTGTGAAAAAAACAATTGTAGTGTGAAGAAATAAAAAAGAAAAAAGTTGGTGAGAAAAAAAAATGTAGACTCGATTGAGAAAAACGTGGGTAGTGGGTTATTGTGGAGTTATTAAAAGATAATAAAATTACTATTATGACCGTTTAAAAAAAATAGAATGAAACAAAAGGGTAAATTGGGGGCATTCAAAAATTGGTACAACAAAAGGGCTTTTATATATATACATATATAATAGTATAGATATTACATTTACCCCTTACAAGTATAAAAATATTACAAGGGAATATTGAATGAGGGATAAAATAGAAATTTACATAAGTCAGCATTTTTCGTCAAAAAGCCTAACGGAAGGGGATCAGGTGTAAATGGAAAATTTTCAAAAGGTTTGTAAGTGTAATTTAGAAACTTTTTGGGAAAAGTAAAATTTGTATTTTCAAAGGGGGCCCAAGTATAATTAACTCAATATATATAACTAATCAATAACTATTATATAATAGTATAATTGTACTATATTAAAGTCGACAAATACCTACACATTTGTAAAATCGATGTTCGAATAGATCGAACCCATGACTCAACTTCGTCAACTAAGGAGTCTAAGGTAGGTCTAGTTTGCTATATATATATATATATATATACTATATATAATTGAAAAGGGATGAATTGGTGTCTCAATTATTTTGGCATGTCAATTTTAATATTTAACTTAATTTATTAATTTATTTATTAACTTTCCATCACCCACTCTTCAAAACCCCCACCCCACTATCTCCAACTATAAAACTACCTTTGTAAATAATTATTTAGTGTTAGCTATCTTTATTTTCTTTCTCCTACTTCAAAATTGTCTCTTTCAAAATTATATAGTTTTATTTCAGACATTTTTATATTATTGTTTTTTCTTAACATTTATTTAATCTCTCGAATACATTTCAATATTATATTTATTTATAAAAAAATCAATTAAATATTTTCGCACACATATCGAGTGTGCCACATACCTCTAATATATATTAAGCCTGAAAACAAAATGTGAATTGATTAAAATACCTTTATACTTATTTCTTCCATAACTAACTATTTCTTTAATTAATTAGTTACATCAAGATCTTTATTCATGTAAATTCAATTTTAACTTATTTTATTAATTTTGATTGGTTATTTATTCTATTTATATATATATATATTAATCAAGATTTTAGGAAGGAAAAATTGATAATTAATATAGCATGTTTCCAAAATCCAAATTTGAGGGTAAATAATCCCATCGATTGTTGCTCCGAGTGATGTGGCAAAGGGTATTCCACCATCGAACTTTTGCGTCATATTGTATTATTTTGGTGAATTTTAAAGTTGAAATTTAATATATTTAGATATTAAATATTGATTAAATATATAAATAATATTATATTAAATCAAATACTTAGAAGAAATAAATAAACAATAATGTACTTAAAAATATACTTATACCTATATTTATGGATTATGAATCCACCATCTCTTCATTGTGAGGCTCTAATCTTTCTGCTCGAACAACAACGAACAAGACTTCCTTAATTAACCTTTCTACTCGAACAACAATGGAAGAAAAAAGTATATATAACCAAGGACATTTTAGGCAATTCATATTTTCCCAACCATGGTAATTATTATGGGGGTCTCCCTCCTAATAAATAATATAGATATAATTATTATTTTATTTGATCTTTTTTTCTATGCTTTTGGATACATCATAGCCTTATTTTTGGTTTAAAAAAAAATAAAAACGAATTTTTTTTTGCTCCTGGTAGTACATGATTAATTATATTATTCAAATTCAAATATTAATTCAATACATCAATGATCTAATTCAACGAATACATTCAAACAAGACAAAGAAACATAAAACTATTATGAAAATAGACATATATCCACGTTCATGGACTCGAATCTATAATATTTTTATTATGAAGTCAGAGCCTCCACCTTATCAATCGAGCAAAATCTTGTGGCCCTTATGTTTGCCCTTGGAAGCACTCAAACGTGTAATTGAAACGAAAATAAGAGAGGAAACGCCGTTGTATGTCACCATATGCTATAAAGCGCGACAATAGCACTACATGAATGACACTTGATGACGATTTTTTCACATAGATTCCTCACTCACCCTAATAAATCTACAAGAAAAGAGACACGCTTTTCAAATGTAGAGAGAGAAAGATGTAGATAAATAAATCGTGTGGTGGGCACTTGACATGCCACTCTAATGATGTCGGGTTAGGTATGCACATGCTCATCAATATGCTCATTAAACCCTATTCCAATAAAGAAGAGATAATTAAAAAATAATAATTAATGACGCAGAAAGAATAAATCAGTTCGTACGTACCCTTTGCAAGATCAAGAATCTTGATAATTAAGAATTTAATCATGGGATTATTCGCTTCTTAACTACGTGTTAGTTATTGGATCAAGGGTTTGGACATGATGTGGGAGTTTAAGGATATCAAGTTTAAATATTAAAAAAATTTACAAATATAAGATTATTATGTGTCTACGTGATAGGGGTTGAACAGGCAAGCTCCGCAAAGATAAATTTGCCCTAAAATGTCAGAAATTGTGAAACAGAATAAGAATTTGTGTGTGTGTGTGTGTGTGTTTTTTTTTTTACTTGAATCGGATGCGACCTAACCTGTCTAATCCAATAATCCACTATGATATCTGTTGATTCATGACTCATCCAAAGGCGGGTTGTGACACATGTGATCAGCACGATCTCCGACATGTGGACTCTTATATATATCAAGGGACTCCATAGTACATGTATGTATTTATGACTATCAGATCTAGCTCTTCGACCTCAATTATCACCTAAATGAACTCTGACTTAGGCATCGGACACCTCAGCAAGCCTAACAATTATGTTGCAGGGCAATCCACCATTACGGATCGAGGAATTCAAGTAGACCCGATTCTTGTTCATTGGCTGACATGGAGATCGAATCTAGTTTTGTTTGCCACCTCAACCAACCTCAAGCTGGATCATCACAGTTGTTCAAGATCGACTTCTACGATAGTTTATGTGCATTATAATAAAGTATCACCCGTTAACTCTACTTATATTTAGATGTTTGAAAAATACTGTAAACTTACAATTCTACTCGAGGAAAAGTTACAATTGTATGGATAATGGATCCATGATCGTTGGACCTGTATATAATGCTGATCAAAACAGACTTTCGTCATCTCGTATATCAAAATTTCGAGGAAAAACACATAGTATTGTTTTAATAAAACTCTGTGTATAATTAAAATTATCCGTCCTCACTAATTTATAAAATACGGTAATTATATCATCCCGAACGATAAATTCACGATGCAAAACTAATTAACACAACTAGAACCGAACAATTCTCAAGTTGAAATAATATATATAGAAAATACAGGTATGTATTCAATTATTTTAGTAATTTATTTAATTTAATTTAATCTCGTATTTGAGTATTGAGATCTACACACACATGCATGTGACCTGGTGTAATATTTTTAACCATGATTGTGTGCATGATTGTATGTTGATGTTAAGTTAGTGAGGGAGCCACCAAAGGTCGACATCCAGGTGATCCAACAATATCTCTTAGCTGGGATCGAAGTTGAAGAATTCTCTATGTGTGTGTGTTTTATCCACCAAGAATAAACTAATTAAATAAATAAATAATTATATTTATATCTCTGATCTATAATTTATTTACACGAAACACTTCTGTCTTATGGATAATTATACATGCATCCACAAAAAATGTTAACATCATTTACACAAATCAACCCTGTTGTTTGAAAAATTATACATACACCCTCCAAAAATATCGACATCATTATACAATTTTTTCCTTTTTTTAACTGTTAAAAGTAATTTTTATAATTAAGCATAAATATAATTGATTTGTATAGACAGATTATAGGTCAGGATTTAAATATTAAAAAAAAAAAAAGACAAGTAGAAAAAAGGGCACACCATGTACATGTTCCTTTTGTGGGTCACCTGATTTTTATTGCACCATTTATAAGGTGGGGTTCAATCAATCATCTTCCACTCTGTCTAGCTACCAAGTTGAGCATCCATACCCCTCCTTCACCTATCCTCTATTATTTTTGTTTTTGAAAAATATATAAAGTTAAATTTGATTGAATACTAAAAGATTTTCTTGATGTGTCTCGAGATTTTAATTTCTAATAAATTAATTTTTTTTTGGTAAAGTTACGCTTTTAATTCTATAAAATAAGACTAGATGAGTTGAGCCCCTATTTCATGGAAGTAAAAATATAATTTTATCTTTTTCTTAATTTTCATTTGTATATTAATATTGTTGAACGATCACCACCTCCGAAAGGTTCAAATTCGACATTTCTAAGACCCCCGTGCAGGCAGTATTTTCTTTTGTCAAGTATTCCATGTGAAACTCTTTCTTTTTAGTAAATGAAGGGTCGTTGTTCGGCCCGACTCTTATATCATGTTGAATGATCATCTCATTTAAAAATTTAAGCTGTCGGAGAATTTTTTTTTATATATATTTTATATCTTTAATAGTTATTATTAAGTAAAGAGTTGGGCAAAGAGTGGAATTAACTCATTATGAGCTCTAATGGGTAAAGTGGTGCAGCTTAAGTTGCTGGAAAGTAGCAATGAGTTGATTACTTGGGAAGAAGCGTGGGTTCTAAAGCAGCACTTTTCCCTTATTTTACATCTTTCATTAGTTAGAAGCAAAAGTTGTAATATATACAAACATAGTCATGAGATCCCAATGATACTAACTTTTTACGAGGTTTTCAGGATCAGTTTTCATACAGGCTACTATACTCTCTAGACTATATATACGTATACGACTACAAGAAAATATGATATTAATAATAAATTATCAAGAAATAATTTTAAAGTTATTACTAAAATATATATTAAGTGACAATAATTTTATCTTGTCTTATGTAATTATATATTAGTGATAAAAAATGTGCATAAAATTGTCACTGAGTACAACTAGTGACACATTTATAGTGACGACATAATATAGCGACAATTATTGGGAAAATTGTATTTTATGTCCCATAACTTACACCGTTTGCGATTTTGGTCCCATTAATTTTTGACGTAGCAATTTTAATTCCATAAGTCTACAAACGTTGCAATTTTGTCCCAATGACAAAATCAGTTAAAATTTTAATGGAAAAAGCACGTGTATAGCACGTGCTCCATAAGTCCATAAGTCACATCTAATGAAACATTGCAATTTTAGTCCTATAAGTCCACAAACGTTGCAATTTTAGTCCCATGCACGTGATCCTTCCGTTAAAATTTTAACGGATTTCGTCAATGGGACTAAATTGCAACATTTGTGGACTTATGGGACTAAAATTGCTACGTCAAAAATTAATGGGACCAAAATCGCAAATGGTGTAAATTGTGGGACGTAAAATGCAGTTTTCCCGACAATTATTATTTGTTGTCACTATAGTATTTAGTGATAACTTTATGTACATTTTTTGTCACTAATTCACGTTTATAGCAATTTTTACAAAATAATAGTAATTATTAAAAGCGTGAAATTCATTCTTGTCACTAAATTGTCATAATTAGTGAAAATATTGAAATTGTCAATTGATTTGTTTTGTCACTATTCTTTTAATTTTTTTTTAGTGTACGACCACTATAAGTATTTCAAAAATTACATAAATTTATATAGGTTTATAGTATTTTTGGTCATGTAATTATAATCATTTAACACTTTAATCCTATGATTGCTAGAGTTGTAAAATAGTTTTTCACCTTTTCTAATTTCGTAATTTTAGGACAAAATTTTCAAAGTTGGTCTTTCACTTTCCAACCAACTTTGAAAATTCCAGTCAATTTCATCATAAAATCGCGAAAGTACAAGATTAAAAATACAATTAAATAGTTTATATAATTGGTGATAGTTTTAGAGGAAATAACACTTTTCGTCCCGTAACTTAGGGCTTTTCTATTTTTGGTCACATTGGTTATGAGATTCTCACTTTTCGTCCCGTAATTTTTAAAAATCAGCACTTTGGTCTCATAACACCTTTCTGGTTAAATATTTTAATGAAAAATGCCACATGCTTAGCACGTATAGCCGTTAGGATCGCGTTGCACTTTCAGTCCCATAACTTCAAAAAAGTACCACTTCTGGTCTGTGTACTTAACGATCACGTGGTTGTTTCAGTTAAACATTTAACGAAAAAGTGTTATGGGATCAAAAGTGTTTTTCTTTTAAATCTTCGGAACCAAAAGTTGAAAGATCCGAACGAAAAATACTATTTCCCACACTTTCAAATTTTAATTAATGGTTTTGCACTACGAGGAAAATGGTGATGAGCATGATTTCCAAAAGTGGTATTTGGATCATAAACTCGCGATTTCCCATCTACAAATATTAATTAAAAACGTTAATTGTCGTCCATCGTTGACCGCCAGCTATAATCGAAAGAGACATGGTGAATAAAAGGAAGGGGTACAAGGTTAATGAACTGAGACTTGGAAGGGACAAACAAGAATCGCATTTCACGCCGCCAACGAAATGAACTGCGACTTCGAAGGGACAAGCAAGAATCGCATTTCACGCCGCCAACGAAATGAACTGCGACTTCGAAGGGACAAACAAGAATCGCATTTCACGCCGCCAACGAAGGTTTGCAGGGACAAGAAACTTCTTCTTGTTTTCCAACCCACGTCACCCTCTTCACATTTATTCCGAGGTATCATCAAATATTCTGATCCAAATTAAGTTTGACTGCACACAAATAATTATCCGATGCTTTTTCTTAGAGATAATTACACTATTCTTCCTTGATGTTTGGTGTAATTACACGTAGACCCCTTATGATTTAAAAAATTACGTGTAGTACTCCTGAGGTTTGCTTCTATTTAACAAATAGGTCCATCCGTTAGAGAAAATTTATCGAAGTTGCTGATATTCGCAAAAAAATGAATTAAAGGTGATATTTACCATCGATTGTCTTATTACTGACTTATTGTAGGTCAAACGAATCTTTTTATGACCAAACTACCCATATATATCGTCATACGTTAATACATGATAGGAGGTATATCTTCACCATTATAAGAGAATATAAATTGTTTTATTTTAAAAAACACAGTGAGGTAAATTACTATTTTATTTTTCATAGAGGAGTAAATTATTCATTTACAATATCACATAGGAGTAAATTGGAATTTTCCCCTTAATTTTGTGTACTTTCCAACTTTAACAGACCTCATTCTTTGACATATTGGGATTCGAGAAAAAATAAGACTAGGTGTTCACTAAATATTCGGGCTCTTATAACCAGCAAATAAGGGTAAATTAGCTAATATATAAATCAAAATATGAAACCAATTGCAAATTATACGATTAAAGAATCCAACAAGATAAGTGAGGTAAATTACTATTTTATTTTTTTCAAAATATTAAGGTGATTTTTGTATCCTTTTTCTAGTTCAGAAAATTCTATGTCTTATTTCAGTTTTCACCCATTTTTATAATAAGAGTTGTTTTATTACATTGAAATTTTGAGGAAATCAAGAGCATGTTGAATTATGACCGACATTATGTAGTAAAATAATTGTAGATGGTTTAATTCACCTCATTCCTGGGCAGCTTCCTATCAATCTGCTATTATTGCCCTCCATGTGGGAATATACACATTAATTTCCATTTCTGTCTATGCCCTCACTCCAACAAAACAATACCAAATTAAATACTCATCAAATGCTAATTGATTATTATGAATATTTACGTCTCTGATCTATGGTCTATTTTAACAAATTATCTATATTTTTTTTGTATAATTATAAATATTACCCTTGATAGCAAAAAAATAGGGGTAGTTTGTATAATAATGTTGATGTTTATGGGATGGATGTGTAATTTTTCAAAAAGTAGGATCGACGTTTCTGATGGGTGTATGTGCTAATTTTTCAAAAAGTAAGGGTGGTTTGTATAAATCATTGACAACAAAAAAATAGGGGTAGTTTGTGTAATGGTGTTGATGTTTCTGGGGTGGATGTATACATAATTTTTCAAAAATAGGGTCGATGTTTCTGGTGGGTGTATGTGTAAATTTTTCAAAAGGTAAGGGTAATTTATATAAATAGACCATAGATGAAGGGTGCAGATGTAATAACCCCTTGGATAATATGTATTAAATGACGATAAATCTAAGTTATTAAACAAATGAATTCTTTTTTCTCTGTATGTACTGCTTTCGGAGAACTCTAAGACAGAGATCAGCCAATTATGATTCAACTTGGTGATTAAGGTTGAAGTCTGATATATAAATTTGAGGTCGTGGGTTCGAGTCTCATAAAGATGTGTGGGTATTTATCATGTTTTTACGTGAGTTCATTGCAATTTATTTTATTATCCTTTGCTATAATGATGTATTGAAGTATACGACGTATTACTCAATTATTGTGATATTGATGTAATCTTATAATTACGGCCACCAACAACCAGATTGGTTTTAATGCAATTGCCAACATACAGAGCTTATGGTGTGAGAATCTCACCAACAGATTTCAATCAATTTGATGAGAAAATATTTTGGTCCCAAACGAATGTGATCAAATTAAAGACAATTTGGTGCAGAAATGTGTGATTTGAGCTTGAAATTGACGTCCCTCTCAAGTCGTGAAATGTGATTGATACGAACCCTAATTTAATATTTTGGTCCATAAATTACTATCAGGGAATGTTGGGTGAGTCCCAATTATAATTTTTCGATATACAAATCGTACCAATGTTGTTGGTACCAAAAATGTTAAAAAGATATAATACGCATCATACGTCCATATCTTTAAATACGATAGATATAGTATGAATCCATTGGTCCTAATCTTGCATAGTAGTATTGGAGTTGATCCGACCCGATCCAACCGGACCCAACTCGATTGAGACTATGAGATCTCCTCGTCTCGTTTCAATATCTCCACGTTCTCCAAGGAAATTATGGTTTTTTTACGTATTAATGTGAAATGTAACTTTTCATGTGATTCATATACAATTTAAGAAAAGTGATCAATCAATACTAAAAAAATAATCTGGGATCCCAATTGTTATCTTTTAAGGCTTCGTTTACTTTTCATTATTCAGTTGGATAAGTTGTTGAATACATCCTTATAAGGTGTTTACTTTGCGTTATAGGAGCCCAATTTTTATCCCCAAATTGACATAAATCACTATTCCTCTTAAATAACTCAAACAATCCAAATAAATGTAGTATAATTAATACAGAACTTTTTTTTTATCCTGTCGTGCAAATACCTATATCACAAAGCAACCAGAAAGAAATATGCATATACAAGATATATATCTAATTCTCCATACACATATATACATATATTTTCATGCAGTTTGCAATCTGATTTGTGAGGTCTTGTCCATTCTTACTTCGTGTGAAGCTTACAATTTTATTTTGAAAAGACGCCTCACTAGGAAGTGGAAGTTATGATGGGACTTATAAGCCACTCAAATTACTCACCTATAATTAATGTCGGACGTTTGCATACAAATACCTAAAAATTTAGGGTAAATTACAGTTACCTCTCCTGAGGTTTGGCATAATTACAAATACCCCCTCGTTGTTTAAGAAATTACAAATATCCCTCTAAGGTCTATAACCGTCTAATAAATAACTCATTTCCATCCATTTATGGGTGAACTGACCAAAATGGCCTTATGCACTGAATTATTTTTTATTTAATTCTTAAAAAAATTAACAGCAATGCACAAGGAGAGGTTTCTTACGTTCTTTACACGCAGGAGCAATAATGCAATTTACCTCCGTTGATTTTTCTACAATTTTAATAAAAAATTTAAGAATAAAATGATCAATTTCAAACCTTTGGTTAAAAATTACAAACTTCAAGGGGAATATTTATAATTTTTTAAATAATAAAAAAATATTTATAATTATGTCAAATCTCAGGAAAAATGATTGTAATTTAGCCTAAAATTTAGGAGGTGGAAATGGAGGCATACTGAGAAGGTGGGGCAAGGGGAGAGTTAATGGCCTGCAAATTAATGCATACAAAGGCCCACTAAGAGAATTCTGCACGTCCACGTTGGGGCCCATTCTTTGAACCCAAACCAGGGAATGCTAAATTGACCTGACGTGGATGAACGCAGGCCTCACTATCAATTTATGGACGTCCAATCTTCAAAGTCTTGACGTGATGTGTTTTCTGCTCCACTGTCCTCGCTAATGGTTGACTGGATTAGGCTTCACACCCACGTCTCTTTCCAGGTGTTGATACATATCTCAATTTTATTATTATTATTTTTTTGTATACCATCGTAAATTTTATTGAAATTGGAAATTTACCCTTGAGATAAAATCAGATTAGAATAAAATAATTTTTTTTTACAATCTAAATAAATCAATTATATTGACATTGTATTACAAATATTACAATTATCAATAAACTTTTAACAATCAAGAAATACTGACAGATAGTAATAGAAGTATTTGGTGAAATTCAAACTCAAGACTTATGATGAGATATAATTGTGATAGCAAAGCAGGTATTGTAATAGTGTAATTAATGAGTGATTGTACCACCACTTTAGAAGAGGTCGATGGATATTGACTGCATTGGTAACTATATGAAATAGACGATGGAATAAGATGAAAACTTGATGAGTATTCGTTATTTCTATTACATAACTTCATGTTTGGTACGATGGGCCATGTAGAGGTTACCGAGTTATGGAATACGCACTTTGTCTTTTTAAAATGAGAGGTATGTGACAATTATTCGTGCATCCAGTACATAAATACCTGATGTAGCATGAATTTAATCCAAGTGCTTTAACGCTTGCATGTTTGTTCCTCCCACTCTTATCAAAGCAATCGTCAGGCTTCCGGACTTGTTGATTTGGTTTACTTCAAAGGCCCAAAATACCATTGATAGCAGTGGAGTTACTTTAGCCCACATCAACTCCTGTGATTGCACCTGTTCCACTCGTCCTCTCCGTTTAACAAACATCCCCTCACAATAGTCTACTGTAGGGAGTTATTTGTTAAACAATCATACATTCTATAAGAATATTTATATTTTTCAAATAACAAAAGAATATTTATAATTATGACAAATCTCGTGAGCCCTTTGTAATTCTCCAGTTTCCAAATGCCAGTGTACCTTCTGGAATTCGCTTATACTGAAAAGGGAGGCCTAAAAATATCTTCCCGTTAGACTTTTGGCTTCAATTTCATCTTTCAGCACATCGTTTTAACAAAGAAATCCAATCTGAATCAGCTTTAAAACTTTGGTAAGTCAAATACATGATGCATTATGCATCTGGCATCTAAACGCATTCCTGCGCCGACAAAACTTGTTGAGAAGCAGAAATAAATTGATACATGTGTTGAGAAAGAGCGATTTACATAGGTCGAGAAGAGATATAACTTGTGCATTTTCAAGTCCCTCACCTTTCTCCGTATGCCGGTTCTACGCCATCTGATCAGCAATACTCTTGGATGCAGCTTGTGCACTACATCAAGAGGTTAAATGGACAGGGCAAAACGCAGAGCTTCGATGTTTCCTGTCTTCAGAATTCAGGAATCAAGATTTAGTGATAACTCTCTTCTTCGGTTTGACTTTTTTTCTCTCGTCCCTCTTCCTCTTCTTTATCTGCTTCTGGATTGATTTGTTAACTAGTGAAGGTTGTTCTTTCAATGCAAAACTTTTCGCCACATGACCCAAATGAAGTTTCTTCACCATGAAAATCTGTTTCAGCTCACCGCGATGGGCAGTATATGCACGGACCCATGAGCAAAATGCATCCTGGGCTAACTTCTTCAACTTTGGCTGATAATACAGAGGAATATAAAACTATTACTAAAACATCAATCATCTTGGAATGGAAATTAACACAAATACAGTAAGAGTAAAAGAGATGTCAAAACCTTGAGAGAGATGACTAAGCATTGGTTGACACAGCATTATATAAAATGATAAAACTCAATGAATCATTACTGCTGGCATACTATAGATAGAAGAGGAATCCTATGTCCTAAATGAAGCAAACTCGGGATGTTAGAATTCTAAAAATGATCTTTGATCACACACTAAATATCACTCGTCATTACAAGGGTTCTTAAGATTCGGCTGCTACTTGGATTATTCTCTGCCGTCTCTTTATACCAAGGTACAGCATGAATGCAGTGAAGAAAACAGGAAGAAATGTATAAATTTGATTAGTTATCTGGGCAAAGAAGTTAATTCACAGCCAAAAGTAATCCACAAAGCATGGCATTGAATAAAATGCCCATAGGCATAACTCTAGTAAATAAAAACATGTAAAGCTTGCATCATAGAAGATGCTAATAAATGTCGCAGTAAGACATACCTCCGCAGAAATGAAGGATTCTAATGCTCTCTGCAAAGTAAGCAACCATGGATGCATCTCTATTGAAACGAACTTCTTGACCTGGTGCTTCAGTCCATACAACGGGAAGCTATTCAGAAGTTTTAGAAGAGGATACTCTGCTAGCGTCACTCCATGTTTTTCCAGGTCCGTCAAATAATCTACTTCCACTGGTTGTAGGAACAGGATAGAATCTCCCTTCTCACCCAACCTGGCAGTTCTTCCAACCCTATAATGGGCAACAAAATAGCATAAGACTGGTGTGTTGACGACATAAACAGTCGGAAAAAATTTATCTAATGTGTCAGATCAGGAATTCCATTTGGTTGTAAGAGGAATCATTCAGATAGTGCACCCAAAATGCAAAGTAAGAGTAGATACATAAGACTGCCCCAAGTCAGTACCCATGCTTCCCAAGAGGAAATAATATCATGAACCCCTCAAGGCGTGATTTTCAAGCAATGTTATTCACCCAAATAAAACCAAATCACAGATTAGGGGGAAGGATGTACCTATGAACATACTCAGTTGCCTCTCCTGGAGAATCATACTGTATGATGCATCTGACTTTTGGGAAATCCAGGCCTCTGGCAGAAACATCTGTTGATAAAAGAAGAGCTGATTTTTCTGTTTTAAATGCCTGGAATGTTGTTTTACGATCCTCATGATTCATGTTCCCATGTAGCCGCAAAGTTTTGCATCTCAAAAATATTTGCCTTAGTTCTGTTTCTGATTGTGACATAGCAGGCCATTGAAATTCACTTAGCAGAGAATAATGGAAATCTACCGCATCACAAGTCGAAAAAAATACCACCACCTGTAAAATAGAAGGTACTGCCAATGGTTATTTAGGAAAAATTAGAAAGGCAAATAAATCATACATGGGCCAGCACAGGGGAGGGATTTTGAAGCATTTTGGATAAAGTTGTCTATGGCTTTATCGATGCATCAGTTTTAATTTTTCTACCTCACGAGAAGCACTTCCAGATATAGAAGTTCTAAAAGATCATAAAATAGAGATAAGCAACAAAATAACATCAAAGCACAAGTTCTTAACTCTCAGAGAACAGCCTTACCTTTTGGGAAGCCTCTCTCTCAAAGAGATGCTTTAAAATGGAAAGGAGCACTACAAGTCGAGAACCACATGGTACTGTCAAGAGATAAGTATTAGAATATAGAGGTGCAAATGATTAGGTTGTCAATCAACAAGTCCAGATATTTCATCATACCTTTAATATACTTCTGAACTAACTGAGCAGGAAGCTTGTATTCCTCAGGTGAAGAACTCAACATTTTTCTGGATTCTTCTACTCTATCAGCCACATCAGGTTCAAGTGAAATACGATTGTGATTTACATTTCGTAAGATCTTCTTGTCATCAAGACCAATCATCACTGGATTCTCTAAACTAATTTGAGCAAGATGATTTACTTTTTCATTCAAGGTAGCTGATAAAAGCAAATTCTGCTTCTGAACTTCAGGAGTCACAGCTGAATTGCCCTTGGTGACAGATTTGTCTTCTGTTGTGCCCAAACAATTAAGTATCTCTTCTATGTCTTTCCCATACCCTAGTTCCAGAATCCTACCAAATAAACAAGCACATTAGGAATTCCAAGCGATGCATCTAAAGCCCGTTTAGATAAGATTAATATGCAATACCTATCAGCTTCATCAAACACTATCCACCGAAGATTTGTGTGTACAAATGATGAAGTATTTTTCAAGTGGTCCAAAAGGCGTCCCGGGGTTGCAACAAGGATAGATACACCTGCAACAAAAATTGATCAAATTAGATATGAAAAATGAAAGAAGGATGAGTCATGTACAGCTACCTTGTGAAGCCTAGAGCACAAATTTCTTGCATATTGATTCATAAAAGAGGGAATGAACCCCAACTATTTATGTTACTCTTTTACCTAGTGTCAACATGCTTAACTGACCACCTATGGTGGCTAGGGCGTATTCCACACAGAAACAGGTAATCAACACACTATTTATATAAATTTTCAAGCTCGTTTTAGGTTGTCGGGAACAACATTCATTGTAGATAAGAGGTATCAGCAGTGCTATTTCCATCATCAAAGTATAATAAGTCAGGTAATGCACTAATGCTAATCAAAAGACAAAAGAAAATATCTATAAGCTTCACAATAATATTTTATGCAATAATAAGCAGCATTTTTTGCTTCACTTGTTTATAATGTTGAAATTAAATATCAACACCCATCACTCAAGACATTACCTTTTCAGGATGAACATGTTACACAATGTGGAATTAGGTAAATGGATACTTTGTATTTTGGAAACTTAAAATTCATCCCATACCATCAAGCTGAAATCGTCAGCATCAAGACATTAAGATCAGAAACAAGAATATCCAACCTCAGCATCATGACATCAAAAACAACAGCACGTACCTTTCCTTAACCTAGCTTTCTCCTTCGACCTGTTTTCACCACCCATTATATAGCCAGGAACAATCCAATGAAAACGGTGTAACAACTTCTGCAAAATTTCATACACCTGCATGCATAATTCACGCGTTGGTACAAGAACCAACGCTAACATTGAAGATGTTATTACATTAGAAAAATTTGTAGGGAAGACAGGGAGATGTGAAGCTGGATACACAAGCAGAAAAAGGAGATGCATTAAAAAATAATACTAATTCTTAATGCTTTTCACCCGAAGCTACATCAATTATAAAGGAAAGCTCGATAGTTTTAGCCCGAGCTAATATAAACTTTTGCTTGAAAACTTGCAGCTCAAGCCCCTGGAATTGATAATTTAAACTTACCACCTTCCACATGCAAGTCTATACTCCCAAGTCCTAAATACGTTGAAGATAAAATGCACTTACTTTCCAAGCAGTCGAGACTGCTACAGTTTTGCCATTTTAATTCTGGATTCATATTCTACATAAATCCTAAAAAGTACATACGCAGCCTATTTTCTTTCGGGGAGAGAGAGAAAGAGAGGGAAGATGAAAACCAAGCACTGCGAATTTTAAAGCAACAAATGGAAACATACCAAAAGTACCATCCGACCGCTGAATTCGTTCATCATAGTTCTGCAACAGATGAATAATCGGAGCTAGATATGCCACAGTTTTCCCAGTTCCGGTTGCTGCATTCACAAGCCTAATTTTGCATTTCCAATAACAAATATCAAAAACTCCCAAAGTACCACCAATCACCAGCAACAACCACACCCAGAAAAATCAAAATACAAAACAACGAGGGATAGCAAACTTACACATGTCGCCCAGAAAGCACGATGGGAATCGCTTGCGCCTGCACCTGCGTCGGAACCTCGAACCCCAGCCTCTCTGTTAAGCATTTAATAACAAAAGAAAAAGGAGAAGAATCATAATTCAGCATACATTTTAGCTAATAATAGATACTGCAATATACAGAAACAAGAAATTACCCTTGAGCTGGTCGCACAAAGTCTGGTGGAGCCCTAGGCTAGAGAAAGAGCAAGAAGCGAAAACCTCTGATGAATTCTTGCTCTCTTCTTTCAATTTTCCACCACTGCTCTTACTTTTTTGCTCCATTCTTTAGCTCACGTCAATCTCCCAGAATCCAATTCAAAGTTAATTGCTCTGTTTTCACAGAATTTTGATTCCTGCTACTGGTTTTAGGGTTTAAGCAGCAGTTGGGAATTGGGATTGCTGTCTGAAACTATAACAGCGGGCAAACAATTGGGCCTTTTCCCTCTCTCTTGAGCCCATTTATCTATGGGCTTGGATTTATGAAAGCTAAGTATAACTTTCACTATTGGGCCTACTAAGACTCTGTATATCTTCAAACTGCATTTTATATTTAATTATTGGGTAAATTACATCTACCTCCCTTAAATATTTGAAAATTTAAAAATATCTTTCTCAAATAGAAAATAATTTTATAGCCCTTAGACGGTGTTGTGAAAAATACTAGTTTACCCTTATTGATTTTTTTTTTTAAAAAAACATTTGGTTTAGAAAATTCTAAAGATATAAAATTATAACTTTACAATTGAAACGGGCATTTTGGGCAGTTCACCACAAAAATTTGGTGAAAACCCAACGATGGCTAATGAAATTGACTTATTGTTAGATGGACGTTAAAATTAGGGAGTATTTTTCATTTTCCAAACAACAAAAAGATATTTTAAATTATACCAAAACTCAGGAGAATGTCTATAATAAACCCTTAATTATTAGCTAGGCTTACAATGCCTACGACTAACTCAAAGGGCTGTTGCGATTTTGCCAAGCTATATTTCATTCACATGTATGGGGTTGATCTATTTAAGAGAAAATTTTATGTTCGAACCCCATTTAATCGATCATCACATTAAATATTTATTTTTCCTCACATTAGTAATTTTCCTCACAAAAGATAATTATACATTATTAAAAGTGACCAAGTATGCCGTCACATTATACTATGTCTCCTCGCAAGCGCAAACATTTTCTCATATTAGATTTTTATTCAAAATTAATATAACAAAATTAATGTGACAAGAAATTTTCAATTTAATTTTTTTTAGATGTTATTTGTGAGGAATGCTTCCTCATATCAATCAGTATCTGTATTTCAATTACAATTATTTTAATTTCATCACAATAAATACTTTCTTTCCATATTCCTTTACTTTATATAACGAATAATTTTATTACAAAAAGTTTTGCTTAATAGGACTCATATTTTGCACCCCTTTTACATTCTTTCCAACTTTTAATACAAAACCTTACAATATTTTTTCAGGAAAACTAAATTTTATGTCAATAAGATAACAAATTCCAACCAATATAATGGCACTGCAACTCAATATCTTCATTAATTACAAAATAAAAATTAATGTGTTTTTTTAACATCGAGATAAAATATTTAGATGTAAAAATATACATAACATGCTCAAGTATTTGAGTAGCATTTAAACTAAAAAAAAGGGTAAATTACAGCTACATCCGTTGAGGTTTGACATAATTACAAAACAACTCCTCATTGTTTGAAAAATTACAAATACTGCCTTGAGGTTTGTAACCGTCTAATAAATAACTCATTTCTATCTATTTTTATGAGTGAACTGACCAAAATGCTCTTATGCACTGAATTACTTTTTCTTTAATTCTTAAAAAAAAAAAAAAAAAATTGGACTACATTACGCATGGAGAGGTTTCCTAAGTTTTTTACACAGAGGAGCAATAACGCAATTTGCCTCGGCTGATTTTTCTACAATTTTAATAAAAAAATTCAAGAGCAAAATGGTCAATTTCAGACCTTTGATTAAAAATTACAAACCTCAAAGGGTATGTGTAAATTTTCAAACAATAAAAGAGCATCTGTAATTATATCAAATCTCTAGAAAAGTGCCGTAATTTTAAAAAAAAAAAAAAAAAAAAACTTATAGTCACATTTCAATCCAATATCTTTCTCTAGTTCTATGTAAAGAGATGGTGAAATTGGAAACTTTATTATGGTAGGGGACCCCAAGGAAAGTTTGAACCAGCACAATAAATTGTGGAAAACTAAGAGTCAGTGTTGAAAGAAAACTGAATAGGCATGGTACAACCTTGCCTTTTTGTATAGGTGTACCAAAATACTTTTATGTATATATCTTTATTCTCTGTATTAGGCATGATGCTCGTAAATTGATGTGGATTGCAACTTTATCCGCGTTTTATTGCGTGATGTTTATTCGCTTTAATTTTGTTTGAGCCTTATCGAAGAGGTTTTGAGGCTTACAAGCCTCTCATACTCCTAATTTGCAACTAAGATGGGACGATTGCCTCCATCATTAGGACTAGGAATGGCACATGACCTCGTTCCCACATACAGCGCTAATTGATGTGGCTTACGTCTCGATCGATACACTATTGCGCGAGGTATTGTTTGCTGACTTCGTATGAGTCTTACGATTTTGGTTTAAAATGCGTCTCTCTAAGGAGAGAAGACATTGGGGTTTATAAGTAGCTCAAGCTCCTTGTCGGTAACTAATGCGCGAATACATATCATGTTATCAAATTGTTGATTATTCTATTAATATTTAATACATAGTAAAATAATTATCAACCTCTAAATAATAAAATAACAAACTGTAAAGTTTTGACAATGATATATATACTGTTATATGTTGTCGTTATACATTTCTCATTAATTATTAATGGTGATAACTTTCTCGGATTCAATTTTTGTTAGTGTTATACACTCATTTTCGATGCCAAACCAAACCTGTTTGTTTATGTTTTTATTTTCAATATAAAATATATATTTTTAGTTTTATATAAATTTTTGTGTGAAATGAGATTAAATTCAAATTTAATTAATGAGATTATATTTTATATTAGATTATAGTGTCAAATCAATATACTTATAATGAACATACTTATAAATAAAAATATTTTCACTTTAACTACTATTTCATAAACTAAAAACTAAGGGTTCATTTGGTTCAAATGAGAAAAAAATGGGAAGTGAAAGAGGGAGAGGGAGGGGGAAGGGGGAGGGGAAGGGGAAGAGTAATAATTTTCCTTCAAGTTGTTTGATATGATTGGAAGGGGAGTAAATCTCAAATACTTTTCCTTGTTTGGTACAACAAAAATAGATTGAGAAGAAAAGAATAATTTTTGTATTTTACTGTTTAACCCTTTTTCTTCATTTTGTATTAGAAAATAAATAAGTTAATATTATTCTAATATAATTTTAATATAACAAAGATTTAAAAGCCTTATTAATAAAAATACTTATCAAACAAGAACAATAATATTTTTAATTAATAAAAATATTCATCAAACGAATATTATTCATTTATATTCAGTTTAAATAAAATAAAAATTACTACCAACGCCCTCAAATATGGGCAATAAAGTAAATAAAAATAAAATATGTATTTTTTGGTCTTTTTGCCCTTATATTTCCACTTTTCTGCCTAATTTTGGACGAAAACAAAATTGGACTCCGAAGGGGTTTCATATACATCCGGTTTTACTTCTCCTTCATCTCTTCCTCCAATCCAAACACTAAACTTTTTCTTATACATCTTTTTTTACTTCCACTTCTCTTATACTTTCACTTTTCCCCCCAACCAAATATACCCTAAAAATGAAACATAATGACCCATTAGGTTTTGTTTTCATTTTTATTTTTAATTTTTAACATTTTCAATGGGATGAAAATACTTTATCAATTTTTGTGAAAAAAAATGAAAATAGGCTTAGATTGTATGTTTCTAAACCTAGGTTTATAGGTTTGAATTTGATTTGTTATATAGGTATTTTGTAAATATTGTATTTTGAATATATTGTATAATATTATTTCTATTTCTTGAAAAGTCAATATGATACGATAATATGTCATGTCATATCCTCTTTTACCTGGCAATGACGAAGTTTTGAAAGGTAGTGTGATAAGTGTGTTTTCAATAGTGAAAGTTAGAACCATAGCAATTATATGATTGTTATGGAGATAGAATCATTTTTAAGTCCAACAGCTTTAGTTGATTAGTTTCATTGTAGGGAAGGTCAGGTTGCAGCATGGAGATTTGGAGGGCTTTCAAGCAATAATTGCAAATTTAAAAGTAGATGTAAATGCAATAAATTTAAGAGCAATCAATGCAAAGACTGCAAAAATTATCAAACTTTTTATGGGCTACAGTAGACTTTATTGAAAAATTCTTATTAAGATAAAATTTGATCGAATCGAAAGAATCATATAACATGTATAATGTATTTGCCGCTCTCTTTGAATCGTATATCAATTACAGGGTAAATCCATTATACTTTTTATTTGGTTGGTTCAAATTTGATCAGATCCAATATGGATTAGAATTTACGACCTTTTTATGCGTTATGGTAGACTCTATAGAAAAACTCTTTACCGGATAAAATTTGAACGAATCGAAGTAATTATATAACAAGTGTAATGTACTTATCGAAAAATATGAAATAGAATTTTACAAATAGTCCCTTCTTGTACTACTTGTTGGTTGTATCATAAATTTAGCCTTTCAATTTATAGAAAAAATATGGTGAAATTTGGATAATCCTTTTTCATGGTAGGGGACCCCAACAAATCAAACTAGCCAGCATAAATAAAATGTGGATATTTTAGAGTCTATCGTGTTTGGTTTTATTTTCATTCTCAATTTTTAATTTTCAATGAAAATTATATATTTTTTATTTTGTATATCTTGAAGTTGTCTTTAAATTTGAATGTATTAAATGTTGTGGAAATCATACATAAAAAAAAAAAATAATTGGATTTTAAACAGGGGTACGAAAAGACACATATGTAGCTTCTTGACTCCTTAGATTAAGCACGATACATTACCTTTTTTATTTTTATTTTTTTCCATCAAATAAAAGGTTAGGCATGGTGCTCATAAAATGCCTATACTTTTTCATAGAAACAATAAATATATTATTATATCTAAACATATTATAAAACAATCATTAGCCTCTAAATAGGCCAAATTCCATTTACCCCAGGTGTTTTCTTGGAATAAAAAATTTCTTTTCTATGTTTTAAAAATAGGCTAAAAACCTCTCGCGAAACTTCTATTATGTTAGGAACTTACAGAAGGTGGATTTCTTGTAGACTTAGTACGAAATGGACTAGCTTTTGACGGCTTTTAACCCTTTTTTAACTCAATTCCATTGAAATACCTCAAGGTGCACAGTGGATCCAGTTGGTCTAAGATCGGCACGGACCAACCCAAAAGAGCGCGGCCCAAGACTGCCCCCACTACTATTCATGGGTGGTCTTGGGCCATTAAATGGGTCCCAATCGGGCTCATTTGTTAACCCAAGCACAGCCCTTGAACTTGGCCTGATTGAGGTTCAAATCTGGCCGAAACCAAGCCCAGCTGTGTCTTTTTTTTTTTTTTTTGAAATTGATGTCTTTTTTTTGAACAATTACTTAAAGTTTTATTATCTTATAAAATAAATAAATAATAAATTAAATCACACAAATTTATAACTAGAGAAAATAATAGTTAAAATAATAATTCGACTAACAAGTTTATAATAATAACTAAGAATATAATAAATTCAAAAATGACTTCAAATACACTTTAAAAAATAATAAGCAAAGAGTATTAATGAATTAATGTACTAAAAATTTAAAAGTAGAACAATAAAGATAAAAAAAAAAATTAGAGTTCCAAAGTATCAAAGATACACTAAATAGTCAACTTTTAGAATAATAAAATAAAAATTATATGTCATGTATTGTTAAAAGAAAAAAAATGAGCCAGCATACCCAACCCAGGTCCGGCACGGGACCAGGTGGTCCTAGGCCACTAGGTTGGGCTGGTCCCAGGTATTGATACCTGGGACCAACCCAGGATCAACCACTCCCAAGTGGGCCTGAGCTGAACCAACCCATTTTTTTAGTTGGTCAATTCGGTCCTGGGCCGGACTGGCCCAACCCGGCTCACTGTGAATATTGATAAATATCCTTCTTGAGCTTATAAAATTACCCTAATTTGTTTCTTTTATTCTGAGGTTGTTCCTTGTGAGTTTTTTTTTCTTTTGATATTTTCATTCCTCCTAAAAAAATATAATTTTTGTTCTTAAATATATTTATTTAAATACCAAATATCAAAACAAAGTATAATATGAGTAGATAACATTTCTTGTTTCCCTACCGTTCGATGAAGAAATAAATTCCACGAATTAATGTGTTAATCTTTATTTATTTCAATAATAATAATTACCAATCATAAATTATTATTGGGTGCTGATAATTTATATGTTGATTAAAATTTTGCATGCAACTGTATATGTAATAGATTCAGAATAAGAATAAAAATATTTTATTTTCAGTTATATTTATGTTTACTCATTTTTTCTCAATTCTTTGACATAGAAACAACAAAAGTTATTTTTGTAATATTTTTTATATTTTCTTCTCTGAAATCATTGTACCAAACATTCCTAAACAAGTATATAGGATTTAAATGTATCTTTTGGCTAGCCCAAAAATAGTCCCTTTTTAAATTAAACTGATAACGTTGACCCTATTGCAATTTGTAGCATTTACTTTGAAAAAAATAAAAGTTAAATTACAACAACCTCCGCTTGAGGTTTGGCATCATTATGAATGACCCTCGTTGTTTGAAAAATTATAATACCCCCTTATATTTAATGAAATTATATAATCTTTAGATGGAGACTTGAAATTGTCAATTTTGTCCTTGTTGTATCTTTTTTTAATAAAATGAAAATATATTTAAAAAATAGACGAGGTGAATGGAGAAATTTAAAAAATTATAAGGAAATTATCCACTTAGTCCTAAATTTTTTTTAGAAAAATTAAAAAAATAAATAAGTTTTTAATTTATAGTGCATAAGAGCATTTTGATGAGTTCACTACATAAAATGAATGAAAACCTAACAAGGACTAACAGATTGAGTTAGTTGTTAGATGACCACTATCAGAAAGATATTTGTAATTATGTCAAATCTCAACAGTTGTAGTTGTAATTTAGCCAGAGAGAGAGAGAGAGAGAGAGAGAGAGAGAGAGAATGCTCAAACTGTTGCCAAACAACATTAAATGGGTCCAATCGAGCTCATTTTTTAAGCCAAGCTCAGCTCTTGAACCGGCCCGATTGAGGTCCCGACCAGGCTGAAATCAAGCTTAGATGTGCTTGTTTTATTTTTTTAATTTGGAATTGATGTGTTTCTTTGGAACAATTACTTAAATTTATGTTGTCTTAGGAAATAAATAAATAATAAAGTAAATCACACAAATTTATAAATAAAAAAAATAATAGTTAAAACTATATACTGTTTAAATAATAATTCAACTAACAAGTTTACAATAATAACTTAGAATATAACAAATTCAAAAAGGATTTAAAAATAAACTTTGAAAAATAATAAGCAAAGAGTATTAATGTACTAAAAATTTAAAAGTAGAACAGTGAAGATAAAAAAAAGTTTGAGTTTCCAAAGTATAAAAAACGTACTAAAATAGTCAACTTTTAAAATAATAAAACAAAAATTATATGTCATGTATTGTTAAAAGAAAAAATAATGACCCAATAGACCCGACCCAAGTCCGACACAGGACCAGGTTGTCCTAGGCCACTAGGCTGGGCTGGACCTTGATATCAATACCTGGGACCAACCCAGGACTAGCCGTCTCAAGTGGGCCTAAGTTGAACCAACCCACTTTTTTAGTGGGTCAATTCGCTTCTGGGCCCGCTTAGCTTATAAAATCACCATCATTTGTTTCTTTTGTCTTGAGGTTGTTTTTTGTGAGTTTTTTTTTTCTTTTTTTTTGGGGGGGGATATTTTCATCCCTCCTAAAAATGTAAATAGTTTTGTTCTTAGATATATTTATTTAAGTATCGAATACCAAAAAAAGTATATAATATTTTAAAAACTTATAATTTAAAAAAAAAAGTTAAATTGAAATCACAATACAAGATTAATATGCTCACAATATAAAGACATCTCAATAGGGGATAACCGCACTAACTGCAAAATTTAGGATAAGGCTAGGCTAGCACCTGCAAGCAAGAAATTTATTTCTAAATGGCGATTTTTCCTATTGATATGACTGCTTCAATTCCTGCTCTCGTAGGGAAAGGATAACGTGGCATACAAGTTTGGACCAATGCAATTTCATGAAAGTAGACTTCACCAAAATATCTAAGGATATCATGATCATACTCAACCAACCTCCAAATTGTCTATTTCGGCTCCTATACGTAGAAGTTTGGGTAGATCAAAGGAGGTGACTTGGCTTCAGAACTTAACTTAACACGTTCTTCATACATTCCCTTACTTGTATGCTAATTTTCATATATTTTCTATATATTTTTTCTTGAATCTTCTCCAAAATAATTAGTAACTTTAGCACCAAACTGTTAATCATTACTTCGCATGTTAAACCCTAAAAGATTTTAGGATCCTCAAAGGATCTTTTGACATTTTATGGTGTTGTTAAACTCTGATACGCATCATTATAATTGAATAAAATTTTCTCACTAATAAATTCATAATTATTAATATAAGTGGTTAAGCGTTATTTATGCACCCAACATCACATTAATTATATTTAATAGAAAAGAACTGATTTATGTCAATAATAATGGGCCGTAGAAAGTGCTATTTTTTAGATTTTTCAAGAGAATCAAACAAGCATTAATGACAATAAAGAAAAATTGAAAAGATACAAATTAGCACATTTATTGGCTTAATTGCATAAAATCTCCGTGTTTTAAAAACTCAACTAAAAACTCTCTTGTGTTTTAAAAATAGTCGAAAAACCCCATTCTGTTTTATGAAATATAGCTCAATCGCCTCTCTCCATTAAATAGACTTAACGGTGTTAATTTTTTTTTTCATTTGGCCGTTATTCCCTTTTCATTATATATTATTTTTTTAATTTATAACCGTTGGATCTCATTTGATTATATAATAACTGTGAGATTTAATCAATTAATCTCAATCGTTAGATTTTAGAAAAATGAAGGGTCTAGGTTCAAAAAAATTTAACTTATATTATATATAAATAATTAGAAGTTATAAAAAAAATATTATATATATATAAATTTTAAAAAGAAAATAGAAAAAAAAGAAAAAGAAAACCCTACCCCCAGCCCCGCCGCCTACCCCCTCCCCCTCCCCACCCCGCCGTCTCCCGCAGATGGGGTCGACGGCGACATCGCCTAGTCAAGCTGGTCTGAGCAACATCGACGACGACGCCGTCGCTCTCCTGTGTGGGGGCGACGACAGACTAGTTGTGGGCGATGGCATCGCCATCGCCATTTTTTAATTAATTTAATTATATTCACTAAATATACATTTTAATTAATTAAGAGTAATTTCAAATAATTATAATAATTATTAGATATTTAATTAACCATTTTGTCTGCAATATATTTTGAATATAATTTTTAAAACTATTTAAATTAATTTATAGATATTAATTATACAATTGTTTAACATTTATATTCATATAGATATCTAAATTTGAAAAGTAAAATTTAGTATAATTTTTCTATATTTTTGGTATTTTGATACTAATATAAAAATATTTCAAAATAAAAATTATTTATACTTTTAGGAGATAGAAAAATATAAAAAGAAATGCTTAAAAAGAAAGTCAATTTGGACCATGGTAATTTTAGGTACAATATAAGGGCATTTTAGTTAATAAAGAACAGAAAAAAGGTCAAAACACGCAAAAAAATCAAGCCCAAACGCACTTCAAACTCGTGCACCCCACCTTCCGTTAATTTCTAACAGAAGAAAAATTTTGTGCTGCATTTATTAAAACACATGGAGGTTTTTAGCTATTTAGCGAAAATACAATAAGTAAATTAGAGTTTAGCCAAATTTATTTGGTGCTTTAGGATGGATCTATTAAACAAGGAAATAACAGCAGATAACATTTCTTGTTTTCGTCACCCTTCGATGAAGAAATAAATTCCACGAATTAATGTGGAAATCTTTATTCATTTCAATAATAATAATTACTAATTATAAATTATCACGTGCTCATAATTTATATGTTGATTAAGATTTTTCATGCATTTGTATATGTAATAGATCCAGAAAAAGAATAAAAATATATATTTTTCAGTTATATTTATGTTTACCGATTTTTCCTCAATTCTTTGACATAGAAAAAACAAAAGTTAATTTATGTAATATTTTTATATTTTCTTCTCGAAAATCATCGTACCAAACATTACCTAAAAAAGTAGGATTTAAATGCATCTTTTGGCTAGCCCAAAATTATCCCTTTTTAAATTAAACTGATAACGTTGACCCTGAATTGCAGTTTGTAGCATTTAACTTGAAACAAATAAATGTTAAATTACAACGAGCTCTTTTGAGGTTTTGGCATAATTACGAATATATCCTCGTTGTTTGAAAAATTAAAATACCCCCCGATATTTAATAAAATTATGTAATCTTTAGATGGAGACTTGAAATTGTCAAATTTGTCCTTGCTGTATTTTTTTATTTTTTTTTTAATAAAATGAAAACATATTTCAAAAATAGACGAGGTGGATGGAGAAATTTGAAAAAATATAAAAAAATTATTCACTTACTCCATAAAAAAATTTCATAAAAATTTAAAAAATAAATAAGTTTTTAATCTATAGTGCACAAGATCATTTTGGTCAATTCACTATAAAAAAATGTACCAAACCCTATTGAAAAAACTAACAAATTGAGCTAGTTGTTAGATGACCATTTAAATCAGGAAGATATTTCTAATTATGTTAAAACTCATGAAATGTTGTAATTTACCAAAAAACATATATATATATATATATATATAGAGAGAGAGAGAGAGAGTAAGTGCTTAAATTTGCCAAACAACGTTAAATAGGTCCCAATCGGGCTCAATTTTTAACCCAAGCTCAGCGTTTGAACCGGCCCGGTTGAGGTATGGACTAGGCCCAAATCAAGCTTAGATGTGCCTGTTTTATTTTGGAATTAATGTGTTTTTTTTGAACAAGTACTTAAATTTTTATTATCTTATGAAATAAATAAATAATAAATTAAAAATCACACAAATTTATAACTAGAAAAAATAATAGTTAAAACTATATGTTGTTTAAATAATAATTCGACTAACAAGTTCACAATAATAACTTAGAATATAATAAATTCAAAAAGGACTTAAAAATGAACTTTGATAAATAATAAGCAAAGAGTATTAATGAATTAATGTACTAAAAATTTAAAAGTAAAACAATAAAGATAAAATTAAAAAAAATAGCTTCCAATGCATAAAAAAAGTACTAAAATGGTAAACTTTTAGAATAATAAAACAAAAATCATATGCCATGTATTGTTAAGAGAAAAAAAATTGACCCAACAATCCCAGCACAGGTCCGACAGGGGACTAGGTGGTCCTAGTCCACTAAGCTGGCCCGGTCCTAGATATCAATACCTGGGATCAATCCAGGACACCCAGTCCCAAGTGGGCCTAAGCTGAACCAACCCACTTTTTAGTGAGTCAATTCAGTTTTGAGTCAGGCTGGCCTGACCCGACTCACTGTGAATCTTGAGAACTACCCTTCTTGATCTTATAAAGTCAACCCTCATTTGTTTCTTTTGTTCCAATGTTGTTTCTTGTGAGGTTCTCTTATATATATATATATATATATATATATATATCATCCCTCCTAAAAAAATAAATAGTTTTGTTCTTAGATACATTTATTTAAGTATCAAATACCAAAAAATGTATATAATATTTTAAAAATTATAATTTAAAAATAAAAGTTAAATTAAAATCACAACACAAGATTAATATACTTACAATACAATGACATCTCAATAAGGGATAACCGCACTAACCGCAAAATTTAGGATAAGGACAAGTGTCACTGGGTAAATTTCCGTCTATGAATTTTTGCTCACTGTGCGGTCCAATTCCTCCCAAAATCAGTCAGCCTTTTCCCTCAATCTCACAAGCACTCGTGTTTGATATAGTCCGAATTAGATTTTTAGCAAGTCAACCACACACACATGCAAATTAAATTCAAATTAAATAACGAGATTATCTTTTATATTAGATTATGGTATCAAATCAATATATTTATAATGAACATACTTATAAAAAAATATATTTTCATTTCAACTACTATTTCATAAACTAAAAGCTAAAAAGGAAACATAACAACTAGTTAGGTTTTGTTTTTATTTTTATTTTCAATTTTGAACATTTCCAATGGGATGAAAACACTTTATCAATTTTTGTGAAAGAAATGAAAATAGGCTTGGATTGTATGTTTCTAAACCTAGGTTTATAGGTGTAAGAAATGAGAATTTATTTGAATTTGATTTGTTATACAGGTATTGTGTAAATATTGTATTTTGAACATATTGTATCATATTATTTCTATTTCTTAAAAAGCCAATATGATACGACAACATGTCATATCATGTCTTTTTTTACCCGGCAATGATGAGATTTAAAAAGGCAGTGTGATAAGTGTTTTTTCAACAGTGAAAGTTAGAACTATAGCAATTATATGATTGTTATGGATATAGAATCATCTTTTAAGTCCAGCAGTTGTAGTTGATTAGTTTCGTTGTAGGGAAGGTCAGGTTGCAAGAATGGAGATTGGAGGGCTTTCAAGCAATAATTGCAAATTTAAAAGTAGATTGTAAATGCAATAAATTTAAGAGCAATCAATGCAAAGATTGCAAAAATTACTGAACTTTTTATGGGCTACAGTAGATTTTATTGGAAAACTCTTCTTAGGATAAACTTTAATCGAATCGAAAGAATTATATAACATGTATAATGTAATTGCCTCTCTCTTTGAATCGTACACCAATCACAGGGCAAATGCATTATATTTTTCATATGATTGGTTCAAATTTGATCAGATCCAATTTGGACTAGAATTTACGATCTTTTTACGCGTTATAATAGACTCTATAGGAAAACTCTTTCTCGAATAAAATTTGAATAAATCGAAACAATCATATAACACGTGTAATGTACTTATCGTTTAATGTGAATTGTACATCCAATCACATGATAAATATATTATACTTTTCATATGATCGATTCAAATTTAATCAGATCTAATCTGGATTAAAATTTTGCATATCGTCCCATCTTGTACTACTTGTTGGTTAGTATCATAAATTTAGTCTTTCAATTTATAGAAAAAAGATGGGAAAATTTGGATAATCCTTTTTCATGGTTGGGGACCCCAACAAATCAAACTAACCAGCATAAATAAAATGTGGATATTTTAGAGTCTATCATGTTTGGTTTTATTTTCATTCTCAATTTTCAATTTTCAATAGAAACTATATATTTTTGATGTTATATAAGATTTCGTACAAAAATAAAATATATTTAGATTAGTTGATAAGATCGTATTTTATTTTATTAGTGATTTCAAATCAACATACTTTATTATATTTGAATGAAAATTAATAGTTTCCACTTTTTTGTTAGTCAAATTATAAGGGGTGTTTTATATCAATGCATTATGAAAAAATATATATTATTAGTTTGTATTAGTTATTGAGATGATTGAGATGAATTATGATAAACATATTTTCGGAAAAGTATGTATAAATAAATATATTTTTACTTCCATTATTGTTTTCAAAAAAAAATTGATTGAGGCATTATAAGTCAAAAGATTGTGAGTTTGAGTCCTGTAAATGTCTATTTTTATAATTATTTTGTTATTTTATTCTCTCGTTTGAACATATTCATTTATTTGAATTATTGATATTTTGAAGTTGTCTTTAAATTTGAATGTATTAAATATTTTAAGAAATCGTGTGTGGATGTATATATATATATATATATATATATATAAAACTTAATTGAGCTTTAGATAAGGGTACGGAAACACACTTATTGCAGCTTCTTGACTATGTAGATTAGGCACAATACATTACCTTTTTTATTTTTATCTTTTTTCCCATCAAATAAAAGGTTAGGCATCGTGCTCATAAAATGCCTATACTTTTTCATAGAAACAATAAATATATTATTATATATCCAAATTTCATTTATCCCAGATGTTTTTTTTCGAAATGGCTAAAAATTTCTCTTTTATGTTTTAAAAATAGGCTGAAAATCTCTCGTGAAATCACTATTATGTTAGGAACTTGTGGAAGGTGGATTTTGCGCGCACTTAGTATGAAACGGACTAGCTTTTGATGGCTTTCAGCCCTTTTTGCACTCAATTTGATTAAAATACCTCAAGGTACACAGTGGAGTAGGCTGGTCTAGGATCGGCACTGACCAACCCGAAAAAGCCCGCCCTAGGACTGCCCCACTACTATTCATGGCCGGTCCTTGGGTGGTCCTGGGCCTTTAAATGGGCCCCAATTGGGCTCATCTTTTAACCCAAGATTAGTCCTTGAACTGGCCCGGTTGAGGTCCAGACCAGGCCGAGACCAAGCCCAGATATTCTTGATTTATTTTTTTTATTTGGAATTGAGTGTTTTATTTTAACAATTACTTAAATTTTTATTGTCTTATGAAATAAATAAATAATAAAGTAAAACACACAAATCTATAAATAAAAAAATAATAGTAAAAACTATATAATGTTTAAATAATAATCCGACTAACAAGTTTACAACAATAACTTAGAAATAATAAATTCAAAAAAGACTTAAAATAAACTTTGAAAAATAATAGCAAAGAGTATTAATGGATTAATCATTAATGTACGAAAATTTAAAAGTAGAACAATAAAGATAAAACAAAAAAAAAAAGAGTTTCCTAAGTATAAAAAAAGTATTAAAATAGTCAACTTGTAGAATAATAAAACAAAAAATATATGCCATTTATTGTTAAAAGAAAAAAAAAAATGCCCCAACAGACTCGACCCAAGTCCGACATGAAACCAGGTGGTCCTAGGCCACTAGGCTAGGCTGATCCCAGGTATCAATACCTCGGACAGGTGCCTGGGACCAGCCCGTCCCAAGTGGACCTAAGTTGAACCAACCCACTTTTTTAGTGGGTCATTCCGTCCTTGGCAGAGCTGGCCAAACTCGGCTCACCGTGAATCTTTAGAAGTACCCTTATTGATCTTATAAAATCACCTTCACTTCTTTCTTTTGTTCTATGGTTGTTTCTTGTGAGTTTTGTTTTTTTTTTTTTTTTTTTGATATTTTCATCCCTCCTAAAAAAATAAATAATTTTATTCTTAAATATATTTATTTAAGTATTAAATACCAAAAAAAGTATATAATATTAAAAACTTATAAATTAAAAATAAAAGTTAAATTGAAATCACAATACAAAGACATGTCAATTGGAGATAAGCGCATTGACTGCAAAATTTAGGATAAGGCTAGGCTAGCACCTGACAAGTAACAAATTTCGTTCTAAATGACGATTTTTCCTACTGATATGACAGTTTATGTTCCTGCTCTCTTAGAGAATGGATAACGTGGCACACGAATTTGACCAATGCAATCCCATGAAAGTTGACTTCCCCAAAATATCTAGGGATATCATGATCATGCTGAACCAACCCTCAAATTATCTAATCAGGCTCGTATACATAGAAGTTTGGGTAGATCAAAAAAGGTTTTTTGGCTTCAGAACTTTACTTGACACGTTCTTGAATCTTTTCCAAAATAATTAATAACTTAAGCACCAGACTATTAATTACTATTTTGCATGTTAATCCCCCAAAAAATAGGATCCTCAAAGGGTCTTTTGACATTTTATGGTGTTGTTAGACTCTAATACGTATCATTATAATTGAATAAAATTTTCTCACTAATAAATTCCTAATTATTAATATAAGTGGTTAAGCGTTATTTATGCATCCAACATCACATTAATTATATTTAATAGAAAAGAACTGATTTATGTCAATAATAATGGGCCGTAGAAAGTGCTATTTTTAAGATTTTTCAAGAGAATCAAACAAGCATTATTGATAATAAAGAAAAATTAGAAAGATACAAATTAGCAAATTTATTTGGTGGTCTAGGATGGATCTATTAAACAAGGAAATATGAGTAGATAGCATTTCTTGTTTTCCTCACCCTTCGATGAAGAAATAAATTCCACGAATATTAGTGTGAATCTTTATTTATTTCAATATTAATAATTACTAATTATAAATTATTATCGAGTGCTGATAATTTATATGTTGATTAAGATTTTTCATGCATTTGTATATGTAATAGATTCACAAAAAGAATAAAAATATTTTATTTTCAGTTATATTATGTTTACTCATTTTTTCTCAATTCTTTGACATAGAAACAACAAAAGTTAGTTTTTGTAATATTTTTATATTTTTTTTCTCTGAAATCATTGTACCAAACATTACCTAAACAAGTAGGATTTAAATGTATCGTTTGGGTAGCCCGAAATTGTCCCATTTTAAATTAAACCGATAACATTTACCCTAAATTGCAGTTTGTAGCATTTACTTTGGAAAAAACAAAGTTTAAATTACAACGAGCTCTTTTGAAATTTGGCATAATTACGAATATACCCTCATTGTTTGAAAAATTAGAATACTCCCGATGTTTAATGAAATTATGTAATATTTAGATGGAGATCTAAAATCGTCAATTTTGTCCTTGCTATATGTTTCTTTTTTTTTTTTAATAAAATAAAAAAATATTTAAAAAAATTGATGAGGTGGATGGAGAAATTTGAAAAATTATAAGAAAATTATCCATTTAGTCCATAAAAAAATTAGAAAATTTAAAAAACTAAATAAGTTTTAAATCTATAGTGCACAAGAACATTTTGGTTAGTTCACTACAAAAAATGGATGGAAACCTAAGAAAAAGTAGCAGATTGAGCTAGTTGTTAGATGACCATTTAAATTGCAAAAATATTTATAATTATGCTAAATCCCAAAAGATGTAATTGTAATTTACCCAAAAACAAAGAGAGAGAGAGAGAGAAAAGTGCTCAAACTGTTGCCAAGCAACGTTGACTTTGCATTGCTTGAATTTATCCATGTACCCTTTGTTTTTAATTACCGACCACCTCTTATGCATGGATATGAACAACGATACGGGCTTGACGCGATATTGATATTGCAACACGAAAAATTTAAAAAGTTTAAGATACAACAACATACTACGACTATAATATATATTCTCATAAAATCAAAATATATAAATTTTTGATACTATATAGTAAATAACAAAATTTAACATTAAAATAATATGAGCATACTTTAAGTCTATATTCTTAATTTGAAGTATATATCTACGAAAATTCACATAATTAATTTATTGTTAGAACTAAATAGAGCTTGAAATATAGATTCAGACTTTCTTTTGTTGAGTTCTCCAAAATGGAGAAGAAAGATTGAGAATAGAGAAAAATAAAACCAATAGGAAAAGTTAGGTTTTTGTTACAATCTTTAGGAATGAGAGTAGAATTGAGTATTTTTTTTTTTTTTGGGCAAATTACATTTTTGTTCCCATAACTGCACTTGTTTCCAATTTTAATCACACAATGTCTATCATTCACGAATTACGTCTTATAAGTGGATCTTTTTTCCAATTGGAGGACTCATTGGGGATTTCTGTTAATGAAGTTAACAGAAGTTGGATCTCCGTTAAGTGGACCGATTTTGGAGGGAAATTGACCATCCTTCAACCACTTTTGGAGCGAAATTAACTCACTTCTTCTTGTTCTTATAAGAACTCATTTATTTCTTATTTTTTTTATATTTACCAACAAACAAAACATAAAATAGCTGCAATTTCTTTATATATAATATCTTTCTATTTTCATTTGTACAAATTAAATTTTTAGGTCGAAAAAAAAAAGAAATACAAATGCAAAAGTTAGAAATCCTATACTGAATTTCTAGTGTCAGTAATTAAACATTAAAGTTATATAAATGCAATTTATGTTTTAGTAATTGTTGTGCTACTTTTTGTATTTGTATTTCTGATTTTTTTTTTCCGACCTAAAAATTTAATTTGTACAAATGAAAATAGAAATATATTATATATAAAGAAATTGCAGTCACTTTAAGTTTTGCTTGTTGGTAGATATGGAAAAAATAAGAAATAAATGAATTCTTATAAGAACAAGAAGAAGTGGGTTAATTTTCCTCCAAAAATGGTTGAAGGTTGGTCAATTTTCCTCTAAAATCGGTCCACTTAGCGGAGATCCAACTTCCGTTAACTTAATTAACAAAAATCCCCAATGAGTCCTCAAATTGGAAAAAAAAATCCACTTATGAGACGTAATTCGCGAATGGTAGACATTGTGGGACTAAAATTGAAAACATGTCATACTTATGGGATCAAAAATGTAATTTATCCTTTTTTTTTAGCTACCATTCTTTTTAAAATTGTCAAAAGAAAAAAAATCCAAACATGTTATATTATACGTGTCTGACACGTCAACAATGTGTTTCCATACCATGTCTTTCTTTTTTCTTTTGTATTTTTAAACACACAAATGTCTTGTTCGATATGTGTCGATGGCTCAACGTCGTGTCGATGTCCACATGTTGATAGTACATGGGGTAATTTTTTGAAGTGTCGGTGCATTATTACGGAGCATATAAATAATTTTTTTCCCCAAAATAAAAATAGAGCTGAAACAAAAATATTTCAGCTCATCACGTACGCCCGTGATATGATATCCTCAATTTAGTAAAGAAATTAATTGAAAAAGGGACACCAACGTGATTTTTTCGGTGTTTATTAATTGCATAAGTCCTCAAGCTATTTGATTTTTTACTACCTTTGAAAATTTGCTAAAATTGCTAGTTTTTTTTTCTGCTTTTCATGCTAAATTTATTGAAATTAGTAGAAAAACGTAATAATTAAATTAAGCTTCTTTATTTTAATCAAATAACGTTAAAGTTTATGTCATGTCCTTATATTGGTAATTAAGTACACAAATATATTAAAAAAGATTAATTAAAAGAGATCCGAACTCGATATTTTCTTGTTATGTTTTTTTCTTGACTTGAATAATCAACCTTATTAGCTATTTGATTTTAACCATTTGACAAATTGTCAGTTCTTCTCACGCTAAATATACTGAAAACTAGAAAAAAATTGTAATAATATTAAGGGTAAATTACAACAAATTCTTTTGATGTTTGGTATAATTGTAATACCTGTGTTATCTGAAAAATTACAAATAACACTTGATGTTTGATGAAATTATGTAATCCTTTAATACATGTGTAAAATTCTTAATTTTGCCCTTGTTTTTTTAAGCAAAAATAAAAATTTTAAAAAGTTGGACGAGGTGGACAAAAACATTTGAAAATTTGTAAAAAAAAAATCCGCTTAGCCCATAAAAATTTCAAAAAATGAGTAAAATTATAATTCACAAAACTATTTTGCTCGATTCACCACAAAAAAAATGGATGAAAGCCTAACTAGAACAAATGTATTGGATTAGTTGTTAGACGGACGTTCAAATTAGGATAGTATTTGTAATTTTCAAATAACGAGAGGTATTAAACCTCATGTGAGGTCGTTGTATTTACCCTTGTATCAAATAAAGATTCATCATTCATAAAAGCAAATAAAAAACAAAAGCATATAGAGTTAAACACGGTATGGACAGATCTCATGATGATGATCACCCGATCTTTTATGGATTAATGATTCATGTGAAACTGTACAACTCGAGATATTTATAAACACTACCCCTCCATGCTTAGATACAACTTTTTACACACTGAATATCCTTACGACTTTCATATTCTCTCTCTTACTACATTTCTGATTAAAGCATCGAAAAGTCTATAATAAGGGACTTCCCAATTCCCAATATGGCCCTTTACGATTTCTTGCTTTGCAGGTCAAATTACAGGATTCCCAACTTATCTAAACATATTCGAACCTTTTCTTATTTGGATTAATCTTTATAAACTTTTTAAATTCGAACACACATCAAATTAATAAACAATTTGAGAATAATATTTTCCCGTCACGTTCTTCTCACATTTACCACTCGAACTTACTAACTATTTAATTTTATTCATTTCTCCATTTGTAAAAATTACTGGTTCTTCTCATATTAAATTTATCGCAAAATAGGAAATACGTACTAATATTAAATATAGATTCTTTGTTCATCATAAAACATTATAAAAGGAAAAAAGAAAGTAGGTCAGGGTTGTTTTCGTCATTTCATTTCTTCTACTGATGAGAATTAGACAAGGCTGCAGACATCTACATTTAATATCAATATTGCCGCAGTGATACGACGTTGTTTAATTATTCATTTATCGAGCAACATACGCAGTCCTACGTATAATACCGTAGGGTATACAATTACATACGTATAATATACGCCAGGAATACACTAGTTTTTATTAATTAAACATATCTATAATATAGAATATTAAAATATTAATATCAAATTTTTAAATGAGACGATCGTTTAAGAGTCAGGATAAATAAAAGATAATGAATTTTAATATCATTGATATTGACATCCATTTATAAAATAAACATTTTATGTGCAACGCGTTAAAACATTACTATTAAATACTTCTCGACGTGTTAAAATATTAATATTAAAGTGAGAAGGATGTTCTAAAATATTCATATCAAATGCTTCTTCAGTGTGTTAAGATATTAATATTAAATGATTATACTGTCCATTCATTTAAGCTTTTAGATAATGCGATTATTTATAGAGGAAGACACTACCCTCCTTTGAGATTTATAATAATTGTACATAGATCTCTTGTGGTTCGAAAAATTATGTCCAGTATTCTTGACATTTGTTTTAGTCTAAACAAATTCACAAAATTTATTGATATAAACAAAAAAAAAAAGAAGATAAAAATCCATATTTACATCCTGATTGATTTATTATGTGCTAAACAAATCTTTTCGGACTAAACTATTTTTATATATTTTTTATACGCTAATACATATGAGGGGGTACATCTTCATTCTTATAAAGGTAGTTTGATAAAAAAAAATATTTAACTTATATTAATACACAATTGTGCCCTAATTTATGGTTATGAAAAACATTTTTTTTTGTGGCCGTAGAATTTTGTAGGGATGTATGTACACGCAACTCACAGGTAGAGAGAGAGAGAGAGAGAGAGAGAGAGAGAGAGAGAGAGAATACAGACATCATCTGTGAAGTGGGTGTATGTCTGCTGTGTGAACTAAACACTCAGATATTGCGACCATAAATCATTTTTCTATTTTCAAGAATCTCAAACGCTATTGAAAAATCCAAAAGAACAACACCACTTCGATCCATCATCTCTCTCTCTCTCTCTCTCTCTCTCAGATTCAATCGATCAAGTGAGCCCTCTCGTTAATTTCACCACCACCACCCTCCTTCTAAACCCCTTTCACTCACCCCACCACCACACACACACACACACTGTCCAGTCTCCTCGATTCCTCCTGAATTTCTGTATAAATTACGGGAAGAAAGTCAGCATAAAGTGTTATACAGCATTGGGTTTGGTAGATACGCACAGATTTGTAGACATTCATTTGGTTGAGTAGTGGTGTGAGGGGGAGAGAGGACTGTTGGGATGGCGGCGTCTTCCGTGGTGTGTTCGTGGCTTATGGCCGCATGCATGTCAGTTGCTTGTGAAAAGGACTCTTCCATTTCCATGCTGTCGACGGCGTCGTCTAATTCATCCCGCATCAGCAAATGGACGGCGCGCCGCAGGAAGAGGGCTCTTGCTAAATGTGCACCGCAGTTGTCCGGCACTCGGAATCTCGTGACCTCTTGCTTAGCCTTTGAGCCCTGCGATCGCTTCTATGAATCTTCGGATGCCTCTGAATTTTTCTTTGGCTTCGGATCGAGGAATGCTCTACTGCATCGAAGGCGCAGGAAATTCCAGCGGCCCACGGCCCGTTCTGGTGATTCTTATTTTATTTTTTTATTTTATATATATATATATATATATATATATTACTCTATGATTGTGCGATTGAGTTCATCTATGTCTTGCTTGATGGATTTTATGGCTTGTCTGGAGAAGCTGATTGTCTTTAATTTTATTTCTGTTTTGATTTGGGTTTTTGCTTTCAATTTCATTACTTGTTGCTCACGATGGGTTTATATACTGTATTTCATATTTTTCTAGTGTGGAACGATCCAATTTTAGATTTATAGCCATCGACTCAATTACTCGGGAACTGGTTTTTGGTAGGATTAATTTCCACTTCGTTGTTGTTGAGCGGGTACTTGATGACTGATGCCGAGTTGTTCTTCATAGTTTATGCATGAAGCACATCAGCTCAATTCTGGTACAGTTGTTGTCTTATTTATCTACACGAGTGGTGCTCCCCTGTCTTTCTTGTGTATGTCTATGAAGATGTGTACAAGTTCGTACCTACTTTAGTTTTTTCCCAGGGTGGGTGTGGTTGGGTGCAGTTAGGTCTGCAGTCTTAACTGTTGGCGCGGCCCACTTCTTTATCCCTTCAATCTATGTTTTGCTGACGAGGTACTGATGTTGGATCAATGGGTAGTTCATTTGTTATGACTTTTGTTGCTGCGGCCAGTTCTAATTTTTGATAATGCTATATGCTACATGGATGGCTTGCCTTTGATCTGTTTTAGACATCATGATACATTGGAATGGTTTTACTGGGCCATTAAGTGAATTGTTGGTTTTGATGGTTTGCATTGTAAATTGTAGGAGAAGCAATGGCAATAGCTGTACATCCGGCCATGGAAGTTACACCCAAGAAGAAACCTTCAACCAAGCAAAGGAGAGTGGTTGTGACAGGTATGGGTGTGGAGACACCTCTTGGTCATGATCCAGATACCTTCTACAATAACCTGCTTGAAGGAGTCAGTGGCATTAGTGAGATAGAGGCTTTTGACTGTTCTCAGTTCCCAACAGTATGTCTTGCTTGTAATTTGCTTTATGTTGTTCAAGGCTAGTGTGTCTGTTTTTCACTTGAGTGATGTTAACTCAAAGGGTCTCAATTGCAGAGAATTGCTGGAGAGATCAAGTCATTCTCAACAGATGGCTGGGTTGCCCCCAAACTTTCCAAAAGAATGGACAGGTTCATGCTTTACATGCTAACAGCAGGCAAGAAGGCTTTGGCTGATGCAGGAATTACAGAAGATGTCATGGATGAATTAAATAAAGCAAGATGTGGAGTGCTGATCGGTTCTGCTATGGGTGGAATGAAGGTCAGATGAAATTATTTGCACAAAAGTGAGAGGAAGGAGGGTTGTCAGTGAACTGATGAATAAATATGCAGAAATTGGGTTGACTAGAGGCTCCACTGATTATAGTATTTTAGACTTGTGCATTTGCAAGAAATGTGACTTTTTTTGTTTTTTTTATCAATTCTGCTGCCATTTGGTTCTCCTTTATTAGCAAAATTTAGCATGGGTTCATAAAGTCCATTAGAACTTTTTCCATCTGAGATTACATTGTCAAACCATTTATATGCCTGTGATTCTTTAAATGGAAACGAGAATTATTTTGATCACCTGCCATCAGATCTTATAAATTTATTTCAAACGTAAAAGTTTTGAAATGAAGAGAAAGATAGTTCGTTCTGATAGTTCCAGTAAAGAAATTTTCTGCTTGCACATCATTTTATCTAGTTCTATATTTTTACTGGTGTCTTTTCATTATTTGAACAGGTCTTTAATGATGCAATTGAAGCTTTGCGGATTTCCTATAGGAAGATGAATCCATTTTGTGTACCTTTTGCAACCACAAACATGGGCTCTGCCATGCTTGCCATGGATCTGGTTACACAAATTCCTTCCCTTGCTCATAGTAGCTTGATTAACACATAACATATTGACATATCCTAAGCTTTATTAGCTCTACATTACAGGGTTGGATGGGCCCAAACTACTCCATATCTACTGCCTGTGCAACAAGCAACTTCTGTATACTGAATGCTGCTAACCACATCATCAGAGGTGAAGCTGTAAGTCTCTTGCCGCCTTCTTTCAAGCATGGACTAGAGCTGCACAGACAATTTTGATTTCACAAATATTCAAAGATAGACCAACATCTCGTTTATTTTGGCATATGCTGATGTTTGTTGAGATTTTGCAGGATATGATGCTTTGTGGTGGCTCAGATGCTGTAATCATTCCAATTGGTAATAGTCCTTTTCTTGCTTTACATAAGGTTCAAATGCTCCTGTCTTCAGTTTCCAATCATAAACTGTGGTGCAGGATTGGGAGGCTTTGTTGCTTGCAGAGCATTGTCACAGAGGAACACTGATCCTACTAAAGCCTCGCGTCCCTGGGATAGTGTAATGTTCCATATTATTTCTGACTGTAATTTGAGATGTTTGTTGGATCTGCTGAAAAAATTGAATACTATGTCATATGTTTCATGCACAATGTCCAGAAATTTCCTTTCTCCATATTTCCGTTGTTATCTTTATTTGCTACAAACTAGAGTACAAAGTGAAACTGTCAAATTGTTCCTCAAATGATATATTATCTCAGTAGTCGTCTTATATTTAACTGTTTTGCGTAAATAAGTTATGAACTGGCTGCAATAGCCATAAAATACTATTTCTTTACGGGTCAAGAGTAGCATCATAGCAGCAAATCTATGCCATTGGTAAAACTTGTACTGGAATGTGATCATTACTCTGGTGATATACCTTCAATGTCCAATATTAGCAATTTTCGTCTTTCATGTGATTTCATAATTTCTGATCTGTGAGTTCTGGGTCTTGTCTGGAAGATTTTAGTTTTTATGTCTCTAAGAATGGAAAGAGAATGAGACTTACAAAAATCCATCAAATGTAGAGTCTTGTGCTACTAGGACGGAAAGGGAGCTAGTCAAAGGTCCATATAGCTTTATATCAACTGTCACTTCCGCCATGAACTAATTCTGGTCTTTGCAGAGTCGTGATGGATTTGTTATGGGAGAAGGAGCTGGAGTATTACTGTTGGAAGAACTTGAGCATGCTAAGGTATCTTCAAAATCCTTTGCTTCAGGAGTTACTATTTTTGTTTGCTTATTGGTTCTTGAATGTAATCTTTCCAATAATTTATGAATGAGCAGAAAAGAGGTGCAACTATCTATGCTGAATTTCTTGGTGGAAGCTTCACTTGTGATGCTTATCACATGACAGAGCCTCATCCAGAAGGTTTATCCCTTGTTTTTCATATCTTAGAATTAACATGTGGTCAAGTCAAGATCATAGTGCGTGAGGAGTGTGATTATATTTTTATTTATTGATGAGTAAGAGAAAATGGTTGGAATGTCAATCCTCTGTTGTTATAAACTGCCATATGCACAGAAATTTTACTGACTACCAAGATCATGCAGTGATGGCAATGGAATTGTGGATAGCCTGACTTAGATATATGCATGTCTTGCATATATTTGTTTCGAATAATAGTTTAGTTACCTTCTTGAAAATGTTGGATGCATTCTTAGTCTATAGTTTTTAATCCTCAAAGCATCTGAATTGGTATGCTCCAATCTTATTGTGATTTAGGTCTTTCCTACAAAAGAGAAATCCAGTGTTTCTCCATGTCTTAGAATTCATCAAGCAGTAAATGAAGTTGCTCTTCTGTGTGTTGGCTCTTACAGTGGCCAAAAGCAAGATATACAAAACAAGGAAAGATGTGATTTGTTAGATCTTTTTCTTAATGCAATTTTTACGATATCCGCAAGCAGGAACTGGTGTAATTCTGTGCATTGAGAAGGCCCTGGCTCAGGCAGGAGTATTCAAGGAAGATGTGAATTATATAAACGCACATGCAACATCTACTCCAGCTGGTGATCTGAAGGAATATCAAGCACTTATGCATTGTTTTGGGCAGAATCCAGAGGTTTTCTAACGAACACAAGTTTCTCTTTTAATACATACTAGTAGTTTATTGCAAGAATTTTCTTTGCTATTTGTGGCTAATTTAGCTATTTTGCAGTTAAGGGTGAACTCCACAAAATCTATGATTGGGCACCTGCTTGGAGCAGCTGGTGCTGTGGAGGCGGTTGCAACTGTGCAGGTGCTTTGCCTATTTAATTATTTTGCAAATGAGGCAAAAAAAGTTCAGGATTATTTGTTGACTATGAATTTGCACATCCTCCTAATAATCTCTGCACAAGAAAATGAAAAAAAATAAAATGGGGGGAAACGAGTGGGGATCTGGCTGGGTCCTATTTGGAAATAAATCAGCATTTAAATAAAGTCTTAATCGAAATTATATAGTGCATTTTAAGAATGGAATATTGACTCATTGAAATGAATCAGATTTTTAATTTGTGGGATTCCTACTGGCCGGTATATACTTTGACTTTCACTTCCATCCAATTAATGCTCCTTGGTTCTCGTTCGTTGATGGTGTGTAAATTGATTAAATGTTCTGCTTTATATATTTATTTTAATTTTATTGATTTATCAAAAGCCAAAAATTGTCCATGTAGGCGTTATGTTTTATCTTAAATGCAAATTCATCCTTTGCGGTTCTTGTTATTACGGTTGAGCATCTTAATTTGATTAGCTAATTGGACTTTACTAATGATTTATATTTATTCCTTCATTAAAGTAGATCTTATCTTGTAGGCAATTCGGACAGGCTGGGTTCATCCCAATATCAATCTTGAAAATCCAGATGATGGTGTGGTATGCTTTTTGCCTCCTAATCTTCAGTAATCTCACATGCAAATGGAGCATCTATATCATGTTGTGCCTTGTCCATCATTCAATTATTCAAAATATTTTCCCCCAATTATTAATCTATAACATACAGTTGCAGCTAAACATTAAGGTAAGTAGCTAGGACACTTCATAGAGGAGGAGCATCCAGATAAATCGAATATTATCATTAAATGCGTGCAATCAGATAGCTCAAAACATGCATGAATTGAACTGTGAAATTGGTCTCCCTTTTTAGGTTCTTTCTACTGGGTTTAGTTACCTAAGAATAGCCCTTGCAGCAGTTAGTTCGAGCCATGTTTTTTATTGGTAGCACAATTCTCAGAGATTGTATTGCTGATAGGATGCATTTAGCTAGCTAAGTCAGTTCATCCGTCATCATTGTTCTCATAAACATTCCTTGATGACCACACTTGATCCAGGATACAAATGTGCTGGTGGGACCAACAAAAGAACGACTGGCAATTAAGGTGGCTTTGTCTAATTCATTTGGGTTTGGCGGCCACAATTCATCAATTTTATTTGCTCCATTCCAGTAGATTTCGTGGTGCGTAAATTAGAAAGAATCGTGCCAAAGGTATGTAATGTGTTTATATTGGCCTCAAGCAGGCTGGTAAAACGGCTGAAATGCACAGACCATATTTCTTTTCTAATGATTGCCAAATACAAGTAAACGATCCTTGACAATTTGTAATATATAGAGTTCACTTTTCTGTGACGTTGAGTTTCTTGACGGAGACTTATGCTATTGGTGATTTATGGGTATTTATCGTTCATTGTTGCTTCTTAGCTAATCTGATGGTTTTGCTCTTCTGCAGTGTCTTTGGTTAGCATTCTTATGTTCCATGGGACGATTGATCGGGACGATTGTAGGTCCTCCAGATTGTAGTTGTGGTACTCTTTTCATCGTTGTAACCACTAACCTTGGATTTAGATTGAATTAGCTGTTTTAGATGTACTAGTCAGACAAAGATTCCTAACCTGTATGATTAAATTTTGACTTGGAATTTTGTGGCATCATTGAACTGATTGGAAACATGTCATGTCTGCAATTTACTGAATCCTTGTAATCATCAATTGTTCTGGTGTGGCTTTAATTACATGAATGCTGTGAGACCAGATGGTCCCTAGCAGGACATGAAATGCTGAAAGCTGCTCTATAGAAACATAAAAAAATCTATGAAATTACAAAGTATATGGTGAATGGTTTAGTGGTCTGTGGTAGTAAATTTTTATCTAATTTTGTAAACAAATGCAAGTAAACTTCTGGAAGCGAAATAGATTGCTCAAAACTGAAGCAAAAAATTATAGCTTCAATAAAAATCATACACCTACGTATTTGATACATAAAATCCCGTTGCATAAGATATGAAATCTTGTAATAGTTGGGCAATTAAACAAATACCACTTCTTTTTATAATCCTAAATTTTATGTTTCTTTAATTTTCAATTTTTATATTTGGCTGAAGGCATCATGGGAAGCATATCCGCATATGTGCTGAATATTCTCCACAAAGTCCCGTTCATTGGATACACACACCAATTTGTCGACCCACTAGAAGTTAATAACTTGTCCATAACTTCGTAGCAAGTAGAAGATGGAATAATTATATTTACACCTCTTAATTTATGTCTATTTATATAAACAATTCATATTTTTTGAAAAGTTGCATACACTCACTATAAACATCAATATTATTTACGTGAACCATCTTTACTTATTGAAAAATTGCACATACATTTTCAAAAACGTTAATACTATTACACAAACTATTCTTATTTTTTGCTGTCATGGGTGATTTTTATAATTATATAAAAAAATAAGAATAATTTGTATAAATAAACTATAAGTTAGGGGTGTAAATGTAACTATCCTTAGAAAATTGACAAACATGGTGTTATGGTGATAGTGATTGATTTACGAGATGAACATCAACTTTTAACCACACTGATAAATTTATACCGTTGAGACAAACTCTATCTTCAATGATGGTCCTGGATTTCATGCATCTATATTGTTTTTTCTTTTAAAAAAAAAGGAGAGAGAGAGGTGTTTGTTTATAGTGGAGTAAGCAAGTTAGATGGATTAACCCATATGTTTGTTATTAGAAGTAATAAATGATGAGAGAATCATTCTTGCACCTTAATAATTTCCATTCATTTTGTTTATGGTTGCAGGAGGAAGCTCACCCAAATTATTATTGGAGCTATAAATACATTACATTCTCTGCCGTCCAACTCTAATACAAAAGATGGAAGTTGAGAGAAAACAATAGTCTGTCTGTCTGAGCCCGGCCGGGGACCTCTAGTGTGTGAGACTAGCGTGATAACCAACTACACCACCCAGACACCTGTATATCCATCTATTCATTTCTCAATCTATTGCGTGCCTTAGATTACACACACGACAGCAAGTAAGATTTGGTAGACGTCGGGGAACTGAAAACTCAACCTATTCCTCAAAATGCAATCACTGAAGTTTGTTCATTCGCAAAACATCCAATGTTTAATTAAACACATGACTTCAGTTTGCTGTCCAAATCTAAAACTCGATTCAACAATTGCAGATTATAACTTTAATTTATTTGGTATGAACTATGATTACCAATGAACAAACACCTCAGACCTAATTAGATATAGGAAACCAGCAACAACGAAAATAGCTAAAATAACATATCATTCTTCAGTTTTTCTTGAAAATTCAAGTCACATATCACTCAAGGTACAAAATTTAAGTGATAAGTAAAATCAAGCTATATACATTGGAAGAATATATAACTCATTTAATTTCAAATTCCCAGGTGCCAATGAGGGGGTCTTTAAGCACTGCCACCCATGCCTACAAAATGCTTCAAAAACTTGCACTAGAAATAAACCCAGAAAGCAAATCTAGAAAAAGATTGAATGACCAGACACAAGTTTAGCAGAAACAAAACTTCGAGAGCCATTCATGTATTCTTTTTGCTGCCTTTCTTTTTGCTCTTTTTCAACGTTACTCCTTTCATGGAAAGGGCGGTTGAGGCGCTTTTCCCTTCCAGCTTCTTTGTTAGCCTCACGACGCTTGCCATGCCTTTTCTCGCAGCTGCTCTATGCTCTGGCCTTCGGCTCACCATTTTGCGGTCAAGTGGCCAATACGCGTAAGGTTCGAGCTTGTCCTTTCTCTTCACGTCGCCACTTGCCTTCTTACTTGAATACTCCTTGCCAGTGTAAGCCCACCCACTCTCTGACGTCTTCATGCGCTTTTGAGTTTTCCTTGAGTTTGCAGACATGTGACTTCCAGCTTCACTTCTTCCATCTACCTCGGTGTCCAAGGTCATCTCTCGCTTCTGCTTCCTATCAGCCCTTTTTCTCTTACCATCCTCGTGAATTATTAGACGCCCTTCAGCGTCCATCTCTGGTTCATCATCTGAATCAGACTTCCTTTTTACCAGCTGTGATGATCGTAGTGCGGACCTTGTTTTCTGCCGATCGAACAAGTCAAGAGGCTCATCATCCAATTGGTCAAATGCGTCTTCTTGCAAGCTCTTTGCTGCCTTACGGGTCCTCTTCGACCTGGTCATGTTATAGCGATTGTTAGTTCAAAAACAAGAAGCAGAGTATGATTACTCACCTGCCATGGTGCTATAGTAGCATCAGATATCCTGAGTGGTCCACATATGGATTATATAAATCAGTTACACAAATATCTACACTCACCGTAACAAAGATGCTTTGGATTGTAACGCTGAGGAGTACTTGCTCTGCCGGCTAGAAATACTCTTCTCATCCACAAATTCACCATCACTGTTCCTCGTTTCCTCGTCATCAAGATCAGAAAATATTTTTGTATGATTCCATCTACTTATCCTGTAAAACAGATGAATGAATCACCACACCAACCTTGTAACAAAAATTAAGATGTGACTAAACGAAAGTAGTTCATAGTACAGTCATTATGATTCCTTCTCAAGGAAATCTCTGAAAGGCTTATTATGGTCCACTTCAGCAGCCTATTTCAGATTTTCTATTCAAGTACTATCCCAATTTGCCAACCAAGACAAACCAGTAGTGCTGCATTCATGAAGCGTAATAGGCGACTTACAAATTCAGTTCCTTTGAGAAATTGTAGTTTCATGATAATAGTTAGATAAAAGAAACAGGGATCTGGAGGAAAATCCAAGGGTAACAGATGGTAGAAACAACTGGATTCTGCAAAAGAAGTCGTAGTTGTTGATATAGGAAACACTAAATTTGAGGAACTTGTGAGCATTTAGGTTTTATAATCACTACTCTTAAGCATCCATGCACATAGCAGGAAAAGCAAATACCTGGATGTAGTTGCTCTAGATAAAATGGACCTGTCTTCTACAGATTTAGCAGTATGTTTTCTCTCTTTCCGCTCCTTGAGCTGCATTTAGAAGAATTTCACCAAAAAGTTATATTTTCCAGAAAAAGGAAAGAATTAACCATCCTAATCTGAATTACTACACACCTTTCTTATGTTAGTTAGGAGTTTCATATGCTCTTCTGGCATGACTTCCCGCACAGCATCTAGACCACATTTCTTCACGAGCATTTCGAGAAGCATTTTAACCTACAGAAATACAAAAAGCACGCAAATCTTACAACTCTAAATCAAACTCAAATTTAAAGCACGAAGGAGACAATATTTACGTATAACTTCAGCTTATTGTAGCAGTAAGCATTTCTTAGATGGCCGTATAGAATCCAAAATACAGGGGGTGAAATTTACAAGAAACAACCCAAAGGCTAATTACTTTTGCTTTGAAATGGTTCCTGGTGCTATCTTGCCAATTCAGCAACCCTTCCACCATGCTTCGCAAGTGTATTTGTAGACCTTCTGTTTGTGATTTGGCTACCAATACCTTCAGAAGACCTAAATTAGCCTGCAACAAATGCAATAATATAGAACCAAAAGAGTCAATCACAGAGAAGCAGATTCTGATATATTCAATTTGTCCATGTTTCAATTTGTAAAGGCAGACCTTAATTATTTCTTTGTTCTTTCTTTGGAGGAGGAGAAATGTGGATGGAAGAACATTGTAAGCGGCAGAAATAAGATCTGAGAACTCATAAGCTAAGCGAGCCAAGCCTGTCATTGCAGCACTAATCATATGAGGGGTCTCACCGGCGAGGCCTCCAGCAACCTACATATAAGCAAAACAGGAAGGTTACAAAAGCTGGATAATGGTTGTCAGCATGGGCGTTAAAAATCAAGTACCATATTAAAAAATTGGTGTAGTTTCTCCCGCTCGCCGCCTTTCTCCTCATCTCCACATGCATGACCAATCTGGACGAGAATATCGTATGCTCTATTTCTTGTTTTCTTGTTAGCCTAGCAAGGAAAAAAAACAATAAGATGCAACACCTCTGAACCATACTACAAAATTTGTCAACAAGCCTGGCTGTGAGTGAAGCCCAGAAAAATTGGAGCAATGTAAAGAAATTTTAGCTAAAGATCTAATACCTAGAAGAGTTGAAGAAAGTAAGCATAATGACGAAAGCTCCACTATTTTAATCCAAGTAATCATAATGTAACAACAAAGTATTCAGTAGTAGAGGTAATAAGAGATCGACAAATGATGAGTTCCGTACCTCTTTTAGGGCTAGTATAATCTCAGTGAGGAAAGAAGCAGTGATGTCGTGCCTCCTCTGTTCGGATCCTTCCTGCATTGTATAGGCATGCAAAACTATAAAGCTCCTCCCAAGTGTGGAACTCATATGACACTATCCATTTCAAACATACGACCTCCTGTTCAAGCTGAGCTATAACAGAATATCAATGTAGTGCTTCTCACCTTGGAAACGTGGATGATCAAGAAGTATAAACAGTCAAGTCTGTGACGTTTAGCAGAGAAATGACATGACGGCAGCACCTCAATCATCAAACTGAGCACCTCTTCCAATTTTCTCGAAATAAAGTCATCAGAGTACTGTCAATCAAATTTTCACTAATGCCATCAGCCGAAATGTGAAGAAAAATTGAACAATAATTATAAAACAGTATTTTCTTCCCTTTTGGTAAAGTGTGCACTCATTAATAACCAAAGTAATACTAATAAAAGCAGATGCAGGACGATAAACAAATTACACAATGACAAAAAAATGAACATTCACGTAAAAATCAGCTCATTTTAGTGACACCATATAATGATCTATAATGTGATTCATATACTCTAATTATGATAATATCATGAGGAAAGTGGGATCTGCTTAGTCTGCAAAACCCCCCCCCCCCCCCAAAAAAAAAAAAAAGAATCAAAATGTACCAAATGTAATTTTCAAAGAAAAATAAACTAAGAAACTACAGTAGTTTGGTCTTCCACCAGTATATTACTGCTATTTCAAAATCTTAATACACATGATTTTAGCATCAGATATTCTGGAAAGCACAATATTCAGAAAAACCTCCCCAGAAATTCAAACATTCAGATAATTATTCCATTGCATGAGTAATTTTAATTGTATTTTCATCCCCTGCTAGTCGAATGGAGAGTGGGGTTGGGGGGACGGGAAAGAAGCTGCCACTGCATCTTGCACAAGGTTGTAACTCAACAAGTCAACCACTAAACCATCCAACTAAATAAAGATTTTACTTCTACAAGGACTAAATTTTATTAATCAGAGCTTTTGAGTACCTGAAACACCAAAGACAGTACTCTATAGGCCTTTTTCTGGACCAACCCATCAACATCCTGGAATGCAGAAAATACATACTTGAATTTAGTTGTACACTTATTCAATCCAAAAGACATTTATCCTCCACCACATGCACAATGGTGGGTAGTAACAGAGAAGAATATGGGTGAACCTTCAATGCGGGTTGTACAGCAACAAATAGAAGATCAATTTCCTTGGAATCTAAGCCAGGTAAAAAGGAAACTGCAAGGTCAAATAATTGTCCCCTGTAACCAAGAAAAAAACTAATTTAAACACCGAAGGATATAGTTTTCAGTTACTTTGCTTATTCAGACAAAGCACTCGAAAGAGAATGAGAAATAGTTATACCACCCAGATACACATTAAACACACCTGGCTGTTGACAGTGAACCATCATGGGTTGAGTTGTCAACCTGCATGAGGTTTGAATTCTTGGAGCTTCTTGATTTGCCAGCCTCTTGAGTAACCTTCAGAAGCTTCTGCATGGTTTTCTTGAAAAACCATGAGACCACCTCCTTATCCGATATTGAGGCAAGCTCTCCAATTGTAGACTGCAAGACCCAACAAGTGGTTAAGCACTCATCAAAAGCTATCTTAATGAGGGTCAAAATTTCTTTCGATAATATGCCAGGATCATTTCGTTTCATTGACAGATCCAGATAACCAGCACCACGTGCCACAATATCCTGTTTCCTTGCCTTTTCTGCATAAATCTTTGATGTCAAGTTGGTTATCTAGGATTATAGCATGTCTCCTGATTTTAGTGTTTTTCCAAATTGGGGATGGATGTCTCAACTTTTCTGAACCGGAAATACAGCAAACAGAGACAAGGGGGGAAAAGCAAGTCAAAGAAGGGGAAACTAAGGGAAGTTATCAAGTAACATAGAAAAACATCTAAAAGAAGGTACAGGTCAAATTCTTATTCTCACGTAAGAAACTTATCATATATGTCATGTCAATTGGATGGCCATTCATGACTTCAGCTCCGGATTCTTTCACTCATTACATTCCATGAAATCAAGCAATTCACTCAAAACAAGTTTGGTATTGACAATTTGCTGATTTGTGCTCATTACATTTGTGAAACTAGTTCTACCCTGGTGCAATTATGACTGTGTACAATAAGGATTGTTGTGCAAATAAACTGATAAAGAAGCAAGATGTTCCGGTTGTGTTATGGCAGTTAATAAGAAATACAATAATTAGGGATCAGTGGCTGTTATTCTAGTAATTGAAAGAGAGAGCATATATTGGGCATCTATAACATAGGGACACAGGGGCTAGAGTGTTGCAATGCTACCGAGTGAACTTGCAAGTTGCAACATTCCAGAATTAGTTGAATGGCATATCTAGAAACATGTTTCATAAATGACCAATTTAACCAGCCCAAATACAAGATTATACTATCTAATGACCCCAAGAATTGAGTGTATCTCATCTAGCAAAAGATGGGGAAAAGTGGGTTTCCTAGTTACCTGCAACATGCCAGCAGTATCTTTAGAAGATTTAAAGTAGACTCCTGTAAGAACGGACAATATCTCCCGAGCAGAGGATTTCAATGTACTCAAGTTAGAGCCAGCAACATCTGCAGTATAGAGGGCAATAGCGCGTCTCTCTGGTATGCCTACTTCAATATTAGGAGTATTCTCTTTTCCTTCCAGAATTCTCTTATTCTGCTGAATAAGAATCTGCAAACTGGAGCATATTATACCCCGGACATCAGGTTCATCTTGAAGGGCAGTACATAGTGCTCTCTCCAAATCCTTGAAACTTTCAGCAGTATCAACAGGATAGTTGCAAAATGATGGTAGCAGTGACCACAAGGAGTACACAATTCCATCGACGCTCCTTGCTGACTGTAATTTTCCTTCTTGTTCAAGCTGGATTGAGTACCCTTTGTTTAGTATACACCAAAAAGACAATATGTGTAATAAAAAACTCAGAGATATATTTATACCATTGCAGACTTCCTCTTCATTCCTCCAACCATGGGTAAAATTGATTTGGTAAAGAAACTCAAATGAGCACCGACAGTATACTGTTTCAGAATTGGAAAAAGCCAAAGGTTGCCCTCAGATAGATCTTCCAAATTTAGAGGCAGAAGATTCAAGAAGTCCTCAGGTCCCATGGCTCCAAGAGCTGTTCCCACACACTCATGCAACTGCCAAAATTAATTATAGAACTACTTAAACCAAATATAATTAGACAGGAAACCAAGGTTTGGTGTACCAGCAGATAGAATAACAGACTACAAACTAGTAAAGCAATGACTACTTACAATGACGCCTTGCCTAGAGTTTCTCAAGAAGAAACTCATCAGGACCTGAGTACACCACAAGATGCTCTAGAAGGCAAGCTACGTATTCCATAATATCTCTAATAGAAAATAAATCCTCGCCTTCAATCCCATGAAGAACCAGAGCTTACCCACAGTAAATTCTCCCAATGCTGATCCTACTTAAACGAATATAATCTTAGGAATTTACGTAGGATGACTTCTGATAAACTACTGCGGATGAATCCTTAACAGAATTCTTCCTCTCTCTTCTGAAGCAATTTACTCTACAGTTTTTCCATTCTGAATAAACTATTAATATACATAAGCAATGAAGGTATTCACCAAACAATAAGAAAGGTTAAACAACTGCTTCACATGCATTGGTAAGTCAGCAATATGGGAAATACTGGACACAAGATTTCAGACCAGGGATGGTGACCCACAAGGTCTTCCCAATTGACATGTGTTGCCGAAAGACCTCCAATTTCATTATCTTTCATAAATGCCAGATAGTTACCCAATTGACTTGGCAAAGGATTTCCATTAAATGCCAACGTTGTCCATAAATAACCTCACTGGACTAAATACTTTCAAAATTGGTTATCTGAAATCACAAACTTGAAACCCAAAATCAACCATTTAGCAATTTACAGAAGGATTACTACGGCGGACCAGCGCTCTTTCATCATCTAGTATGAGACAAGTGGGAGAATCCTTTTTAAGAGAAATACTGAAAGATAGTAGCTTGATACAAGGGCTGTATAAAAAAGAACAAAAGTAAATTGGTAAATACTATTCTAAAGTACATGAAGACGCCATTAATCCAAGTTAGCTTTCCTTAGATGATGATTACCTGCTTCCTGAAAGCAAAGTCTCCATCTGGCAACTTCTGCATATCAGCTAAACTCTTGAGTGCTTCCTTCATAAAGTAAAAAGAATGTTTACCTGCAATGCCAAGCCATAAGTGCTCAAATCACTCCAAATCCTCTTTCTAATGTCATCACATGAATGACATAAAAATGGAACAATGCCCTCATATGTTTTGAGGGAATGAACGAGGAGTGATGTGTTGGGTAAAGTCTATCTCTTTCCGACCAGGTCACCAGGAAAGTTACAAATAAAATTAGAAATAAGCCTGTGGTAGTTGCACAGATGCATTTGAAACAAGCAGATAATCTAGTTCGTACCTAATCTGTCAAAAATGGTTGAAACAATTTGAAATGACATATCCCAGACGGCTTCATAGTGATAACCGAGCAGGCTTTCAATGGTTACACAAACTTTTTCTATGACTGTGGGTCCGGATTTCCTTGTGGCTGCATTGGCACTGACTGTAATCTGATCAACACCCTGTTTTATCAAGCCATCGTCAATACATGTATTTATTAAGTTCTTAAATGTTGCCACAGCTGCTATCAAGGCCTCCTCATGTCCAGAAGCCAACACATCTGAGCAAAGCCAAAAGGAGAAAAGTTTAGTACACTGCATCTAAGTATATATCACATTTTTTTTAATCTCAGAACCAAAAGTGTCAAGGGCTTAGACAACTTATGAACTTCCAGATCATAATGTCAAAAGGAATAATAAAAGAGAGTAAAGAAGAGAACAACAACAATTGACCTTTTAGCGCATTGAAAATAACAGGGAGCTTGACCACACACATTTGCCTGTTGAGAGAATAAACTCTTTTCATCCCCGTGTCTAGCAAGCGAGCAGTAAATGTCATGCTATCAGCAGATGACTCTTCCCGTGAGACTGAGATAGCTAAAGAGCATAACAAATCAAGTAGGACCTCCGCAGAAATTTCTCCAGTAGAATGGAGACATAGGGCATTTAGACCATCTGTTATGCGTCTAGTAACAATGGGATGTCTCAGTTCCAATAGAGATTTGAAGTACTTCAAGATGTTTGTCGATGATTTTGAAGAGATAAAAGGAAGACAGATTTTAAGAGCATCCAGAATGTAAAGGACTTCCTGTGCTGCTCTGGACCCTTCTGAAGCATTTCCATTTGATCCTCCAGCAAGCAGAAGAAACCTCTCAAATACATTTGTAATGGCTTCACTTGCAGGTGCCAGCAATGGTGCAAGCACTGGCACTAACTGAAAATACTCCAGGACTTCACGCAGACATGAATGTGATTGTTTTCTTACCTGTTGTTTCATCATCCAAATCATGCTTAGAGACATCAGTTAAGAAGAGTGTATAATAGTGCACTAGCTATCCATAAAAGGCGACAGTCACTGACATATATAACAATGTACTTTTCCACCACTCATTGGTTCTTCAACAACCTCAACTCTGAGAAACCCATGTATTTGTTGTGTTTCCTCTCCCAGGGCACTAAATTGATTTCTCAGTCAAAACCAAACAAAAAAATTTAAAGAAAAAAAAGAAAAGCATCCTATTCCTTAATAGTATGGCTGTTTCCCCCAAACAATGATATTGTCACTCAAAATTATAGAACTACCTACAGATGACTGAAAAGAAAAGATGCAACTTGACTCGCTTATGGACAGTAGAAATAGCTGATCAGGTTGCTTACACTATCTTGTTAAACTAAGCAACTTAAATAGAACAGCTATCTCAAATGGTGGACAAAAGTCCTTTCAAGTCTACTGTTTATAAAAGCTAAAAAATCAAAAGTAAAACTTCAGAAAACAAGATACTCAAAGAAGCAACATTTGGTAAGAGAATTCCATTTTCAATTAAACAAAACTGAGTATCACATGTTCTCCACGCAAACCAGAAATGCATATATCGCTAATAATGGAACAACTAACAACATAAACAGAAACATTAGAAAGACAGCTTTTCCAGACCTTGACCCGATCATCAGTTATGTAACTGATGAGGACGCTGTACAGATCCGCCACGTCTGCCCATCCCACCTTCTCCCTCACGATCAGCAATCGGGAAGCACACTTTAACCCGGGCACAACGCCATTAACTTGAACCGATTTCCCTCGAAGAATCCGAATTAGAAGCTCGGATAGATAAACGTACTTGGTCCTGAGCACAGCAGGGGAAAGTCTGTCGACGACGAGGCTCAGAATAGTAATTAGGGAGTCCAGGAGGTGGCCGGGGGGGTCGGCGCTTGAGGAGAGGCGATCGAGGGAGGAACACGTGGCGCCAAAGTACGCGATGGGGGTGAGGGGGAGGTTTTGGTCTTTCAGTTCCTGCGCCATGGCGCCAATGGCGGCGCAGGTGTGGAGGTGGTGCTCGTTGTTTGAATTGCTGAACTGGGCGAGCACGGCGGAGCAGAAATCCTCGTTTGAGTCTTGTAGCCGTGGCGCAGCCTCCATTTCGACGCCTTCCATCATCGCCGGGGATGTAGGGGCGGAAGATTGAGCTCGTCCGAAGTGTAGGGTTTTAGCGTTTAGGGGAAAAGGGTTTTATTGGTGAGAGTGGTTTATGACCTTTTTAGGTTAGGATTCGGCTGAAAGAGAATCCCTGCGCTCGAATTCTTGTGGTGCTCTAATGGACTACTAGGGTAAAATTGTCCTTTCATTAAAAGGAAAAGAGTATTCTTTTTTTTTTTTTTTTATCTGGTTGTTTTAGTATTCGTTTTCGATTTTTAATTTTTGAACTAGTAATTAAAGTGAAAATATCATTATGTTTGTTTTATTTTTAACCCATCTCCGAAATGGGTAGAAACAGCCCAAATGTTTGGATGGATTTGTTCTATCTTGACTGTGTATCTTGTATTATTTTTTGGCTTATTTTGTTGTGTTAAATTGCATTTTCGGGCTATTTTGGGGACTCTTCTATATTTCTTTATGTTTATTTCCTCATTCACTTAAAACCTCTGCACTTCTTCTATTTTTCTTCTTTTCATTGAGAAATCGAAAAGGCAAAACTACGAAGTTATGATTGTGCTCTCATAAATTGTTTTGTTATTCTGTGTTTTTTTTTTTCTTTTATTAGAGTAGTCAAAGGAGTTCAGGAACTTATGCATAGGATTCCGGTGGTTTTTTGTTGCATAAAGTTATTAGATTGAGGTGGTTCCTTGGGTGATTTTTTTTTTTTATTTATTTAAGTAGCAGAAGTAACGGTGCTCTAATCTGGTTCACGAAACTATTGTCTTTTACACTCTTGAGGAATGAAGGTTGATCGAGGCGGCACTTAAGTTTCTGATCTAATTGAAGTTGTTACCAGATGGTAGTAAACTTTATTTTTGTATGTATTTGATTGTTCTTGAAGTGCATATGACATTGCTTAATAATTTATGAAATCTTGTTTTTTTCTTTGGAATCTTGAATTGATCAATGCTTCAATTCACTTCAAGATTTGATACTCTATATTCTTATATGCTTTCTTTATGGTTTTGGATATTAATGTAGTTGATGTGCATGCAATATTGTGCATTCATTGTTTCTTGGGCGAATGATTGAGGCTATTTAAGAGTATTAAACCTCTAGTGTATTCTTATGCCAATGCATGTATGAGTGTTCGTGCTTAATCTCTAATGGTGATGGTGTGTTGTACATCATCACTTTGTGAATTTGTTTAGAAGTTTTCTGATAGATCAGCTTTTAAGTTGATTAATTGTTACCGAATGCAAGCTCATTATAGTTATGTGCCTTTGATTTGACCTATAATGTATGATAGTTTAGAATTTTGGAAAAACTTTATAATATAAAATTATTTAAATAAATTGAACTATTTAGTATTGAAATAATATATTTAAATTTATTAATCCGAATAGAACATCCAGAAAAATTCTTAACCCGTTACTAATATCCATAAAATTTATTTATTAAATATGTAATTATTATTTATAAAATAAGAAAAAAAATATATGAATGATTTTTCATACAAATATAAATACAATTATATATACAATTTAATCCACAAATAAAAAATAAAAATATATATATATGTATATAAATAAAACTACATATAAAATATACATGATTTGATAATGAACAGTGAATTTTGTATCCAAAATAAAACCAAACATACAACACCTATTTTACACTATTTTAAACTATATCTAAAAACAAATCCAAACATACACATTATTTCTGACACGTACTTATTTATCCATATCTTATGTCTCTATCTCCACAAAATAAGATAAAACAACCTAAAAATATATCAAAACATAGTGTATTTGTTTGTACGTATTTTCAGTATAAATATATTAATTTGACATAATAATTCGATATAAAACTTAATTTCATTAATGAATTCAAGCATATTTTTATTTCACATAAAAATTCATATAAAATTAAAAACACATATTTTTTTTTAAAAAACTACAAATGAAAAGACAAAGAAACAAGCCTGCTAGTGAGATTCTTGCATAAATCCTTAGTGTACATAGTATAAACCGTGAAAAATAAATGACTTATCTAAAATAGAAAAAAAAAATATGGCTTTTAGGCAATCACCATCCTCATTTCTATGTACTTACCTTCAGGGCATGTTTACTTCTACAAATTGTCAATGATATCCTTCATAATCATGCTTAGTATTATATATACTAGCAAATAGGCAGGCCCGCCATTTAGTGGGTTGACTCGCAACTAACCCACAATGTTGAGTGACTCTAATCATTATAAAAGGGATGTTGATTATAAGCCAACCAAACTTCCTCATTTCGGATTGCATATTTTTGCCAAGAATGCCCCCCCCCCCCCACCCCACTTGGGTAAGAAAGTTACCAAATTAACCTTAACTTTTCTTATATTTACTCTCAAGAAAATCAAGTGCATTAAATGCACCTAACACAGTCCACTTACTAAAGAGGAAAAACAAAGCGGTGAAAGAAAGGGATTTTTTGGTGGCACAAGAATTGAGAAATAGTGTTCTTTGTAAAAGTTGATATGAGGATAAAGCTTGTCTTATTACAGAGTAAGAAAGTAATTTATCAACTTTATCAGTAGTAGTTCACTAACTAGTAAATAAATAACTACAATATTCATCAAAACAATCATTACATTTTCTGACTCAAGTACATGTCTTACTAATAGGTCAACGCCAACTAGTCACACTTACAATCACAAATGCACTATTCACACCCTTTATCCCATTTATAGAAGTAAACATGCCCTCATTCTAAACAAACTATCCTTCACCAATGACATCTCTTCCCCCTATCTGGTTTAAATTAAACATGGATGGCTCTTTCTTAGGTAATCCAAGTCCCTCGAGATGTGGGGTGTCATACGTGCTTCACTATTTAGGTTTATCATTACTTTTCAACATACCTAGCACTAATACGAATAATATTACTGATGATGGGCTCTTCGAAATAGACTTGAAGTAGTTCGTTTGAACCATTAGTAAAAAAGAAAAAAAAAAAAAACATGCTATTGAAACTAACTTTAAAACACTTTTGTGGCGTTTGGTTTTGTTTCCAAAACCCATTTTCACATTTTACACTGTTCGAAGCACCTAGATGTTGTTTGTTTGCTGCATTTTCAATGAAAATTGCCTTTTTCAAGTGGAAAAAGCACCTAGATGTTGTTTGTTTGCTGCATTTTCAATGAAAATTGCCTTTTTCAAGTGGAAAAAGCCCTTCGCGGTACCTTTTTCATTACAATAATTATTGTTTCCTTCCTCTATACAGGTAGGCTTCGATTTCTGTGGTTAATAATCATTTCTCCTCACTGCATTAGTTTCCCTCCTTGGTTACCATGCAACTTTGACAACACACATCAAAAGCCACTTTGGATCTTGCCTCTTTTCTCTAACAAATTTACACACTCACCCATCCTCTATCTTTTTTCTTTTTTTTTTTTTCCCTTTTTTTGTTTGTAGAGAGAGATAAAGTTATTGAATCTGATGAGAATGTATCTTGTCATGTGGAATTTTTTTAATTAAATAATTTTAAATTATAAAATTTAATCATTAACACCTACACAATACCTATAAATTCACTATTTGAAAATTTCTAATCCAAACAAATCTTCAATTCCTACCCCTGTAAACTTATGATTGCAAATATACAATACAAACATATTTTCAATTTTTGCACAATAACCAATATTTTTTTTTATCTCATTAAAAACTCTAGAAATTGAAGTAAAAACAGAAACAAGATCAAACGTCCATTCATTGTCTCATTGACATGAAGGACAATGCACCTAGGGACCTCATCTCTTTATTCGGGGATTGCTGAATGAGATTGGCTAAATGTGATTCAGTCGTTACGTGTTTTTGCAATAGGGAGGCCAATAAAGTCGCTTTTGGCCAGGACTACAATTGCTTCATAATCGCCGAAGCAGATATTTTTGAGCACCCCATTTCTCAACCTCTTTCACAATTAGATAACTATTTTGTACTAGACAAACGTCTTATCCTTTTGTACCCTCTATTAATCTACAATAAATAAAATAGTACTTTCTCTCCTCAACCCCCCCCCCCCCCCCAAAAAAAAAAAAAAATTTTCCTGTAAAAAATGCCTTGGCTTATAATTTTAAAATGAAAGTAAGGAAGTATGTGCGAGAGCTTCTGCTTCTAAAAAAATTATTTTCGTAGAAACAGTTGAAAGTTGTAGTAGAGTCAAAAGAGGATAGTGTTTGTAAAAAATATGAAAAGTAGATTAAAGCTACATTGTATAGTATTTGGGGAAAAAGACTTATAAAACAAACTTAATTGATTAAAGACCGTTTTAAAAACATGCTATTTTTGCTTAATATTTGCACTTATCTCTTGATTATAATAATTATTTTTTCTACAAGAATAATAAATTTTATTTCAATTAGTATATCTCAAATTTATTTATTTTTTTTAAAAAATGATTATCATTTATATTACTAAGAGATATTCAATAGTAATAGAACAATTGGATGTTTAATTCAATAATGTTCCCATTATATAATACTAATCGTCGTCACACGCGGTCCCCGCGAGCATATAAAAAGAATTGTTGTATGAGATGAAGAAAAAAATTGTGAAGAAAACAATCGTGGTGTGAGAAAATAAGAAAGAAAGAAGTTTGTGGGAAAAAAAAAAGGTTGGGGTGAGAAAATCATGAAATAGTGGGTTCAAAGAAATAAAAGTAATTATAAAATTAGTAGAAAAATATAGAAATGACTATTTTGTTCAATTTTCTTTTTAAAGAAAGAATTAAATTAATAGATAAATTTGGGTATTTAAAAGTTGGTACGACAAAAGGTTTTCTTTTATAATAGTATAAATAATTGTTCATTCATGCACAATATGTAAACTTGCACGATTGACAAAAAAAAAACTTTTTTTAATTAATCATAGCAATTTAATTTACATGTTTCTATAATTTATGAATAATATCATATAATATAGAAAATAAAATATAAGAATTTTAAATATTAAATATGTGAAACGATAAATTTTATAGTGATAAATTATTCACATTATTTGAAAACTCTAACATCAATTTTAAATGAGAAATTTTTAAAATGAATTAAAAAGAATAAAATCGAATTAGAATTATTATAATAAAGATAAAATAATCTAAAAAGAAATTAAATTTATTTACACAAAAATCAAAACAGCTATAAGCACCCCTGTGGTTGAGCTTCCCCTCCTAACACCTATTAATTGCATTAAATTTTGTATGTGACACCAATGAAACTTTTGTTCTCAAACATGTACTCATTCATATGTAATTTTGTGTGTAAACAACAGTACATGTTGTCATACATTTTATGATAATAAGGACATGTTTACTTTTTTGGATAAACTCCTATATCCAGGTCAGTAGGGGTATGTCGTTGTTTACTATATAAAATAGAAGCTACTAGGGATCCTATATTCCAATTTTGTATTCCATCTCATATTCCACCTATAGAAGATGGACATGTGGAAAATCTAAATAAATAAAAAAATGAGTTGTAAAAATGTGGGCCCAAAGAGAGAAAAGTAAGGAATTTCATCCAAACAAAACATTACAAAAATATATATGAGAGAGAATATTATGAGAAAATAATAATTATGTTTTATCACTACAAAAAATAGAATTATCTACAAAAAATATTTAATGAACTTTAAATTTTTAGTGGAAACAATCTTATTTATATTTATTTTCAAGAATTTTTACTTCGTTACAATAATGAATTTTTCCATATTTTAGTGGAGATAATCATTTTATAAAATTATAATTAGCAAGAACTATTTTTTGTGGAAACTTCTTCCACTTCTAATTCTACTAATTTTTAACTTCTTCTTCTAATAAACTACTAATCCAAATTAATCTATACTTGTTTATACATAAATACCAAAGAATTTTAAGGGATACCAATATTTTGCAAGAACCCTTTCTTGTTTGAAGCTTTTCTCCAACGAGATTTTGAAATTCAGAAGTACCCATTGAATTGTCTATAGGCTCTTTAGTTGGCGATATATCGAAAGATTCAACTAATTGAGTTCCCACATCATCACTTGCGATAGTTCAAAAAGGAGTAAAATTCAGTAAGTACCTTTCTTGTTTATAAGGTGTCTTAATCTTTGGGATCAAAACAATTTGAGTAAAATTCATATCCAAAGGTAGAATTCTTTTATTCAAAATATCAAGCACAGCAACAATTACATCCTCTTCAATTTCCTGCCAATATTTTTGGTAAAACAATGGGGCGAAACCAACCGGCCCCGGTGATTTCATCGAAAACATACTAAAGAGAGAAACTGACCAAAAGGTCCCACCCTTTCCTAATTTTTGATTCAATTGCCCCCCCCCCCCCCTCTCTCCCTCTCCCTCTCTTATCTATACTATATATTATATTTTTATATTAAATAATATATTTATCTATATTATATTATTTAATATATTTTTATATATATCAAATAATAATAAATATATAAAAATATGTATGTATATTATATATAAAAATGTTATGTAAAGATATATTATAATTTAAAAACCTCAAGGGCATTATGAACATTTCGTGATTTTGATTAATTTTATCCCCGTTGTAAACACGACAATATTTATCCTTATATTTTTATCAAATAAAATAAGCAACATACATTAGTTCCGAGTTATCTTATCCTACATTTAATTTTGGGTTATCCTATAACTTATTTATCCCATTCAATTACGTAAACGGGTTCTACAGGTGGTCTATAATCTTCATTTATCCCAATCGCGCAAATAAACGAAGAATTATTCGTAATTCGGGCCAATAAAAGGGCCCGACAGCCCGTAATGAATTGACAAACTGGCCAATCGGATGCTTTCTCCACGGCCTCAAATGGTATCAAAAGAAAGTTCAAAAAGCTGCACAGTGAAGTGGATGGTTACATTCACTCTAAAATTATTCATTTCAGTAATTGTGAACCCACCAACCATTTCCATCCCCAATTTATTACACTATTTTCTTATCAACTCCAATTTCCTACCGATTGAATTTTTTATTTCAAATTCTATTATTTTTTTATTTAATTTGATGCATACGTATTACATATATAAAGATAATATTATTTATTTATTTTAAAAAAAATTTATGCATATAACGTGAATATATTAATTGAAATTAAAAAAATGTAATATGATTTAAAATAAAAATTGAATTTAATTAGCATTTTATGCTTCTTGCTAGCTTGTAGGATGCAATGATTAATCATTCTTTTCCTTTTAACAAAATTACATAGATTTTGATTTTCTAAAAATAAATTATATTTACTTATAGTGTATGGGTTAAGGGATCATTAAATATAATTAAAGAATAAATAAATAGTGAATAAATGCAATAGCGTTGTGTTGAAATAAATTCTAAGTAGCTCAAAGAATACTTTTTCGTACTGAAAATGATTACTATTATATCATAAATCTCATTTTATCAACAATCAACATACAATATGTTAAGGCAGATTTATAACCAAGTCTTGTAAAATTTGACATAACTACGTACCCCCTCGTTATTTAGAATATTACATATATCCCTTTTAAATAAAAAATAATTATATAGTCCCTGTACGGTGAGATGGAAAATGCTCTTTTATCGTTGCTGAATTTTTCTTAAAGAAGAAAACTTTTGAAAAACTATAAAAAGAATTTGAGGGTGGATGGAGTAAATAATTCAAAAATGACATTTTGGTCAGTTCACCTCAAAAAGTAAATCGAAACTTAGATAAATATTAAAATAATTGAGTATCCGTAATTATGTCAAATATCTGAAAATATTATTGTAATTGACCCATATATTAAATAATTGATAATTTCTTTGGATAATATTCAAATGGAACCCACAGTCCAATTATGTATTGTCCACAACCCAAAAAACAAGAAAACAAGAAAAGAAAAGAAACGTTTGTGCTACGATTGAAATTCTGAATTTTGGAGACATGGCGACCCATAATTAAGTAGGACCATAAAATAATTAAGGATATTAATGTCGGTTTTATAAATTAATTACACACACTCAGATCACACAGGGATTGTTTGCGCGCATTTTGAAAAAGCGCTTTTCAGCTTTTGGATGTTAAAAAGCACTTTTGAGGTATTTGGGAAGCTAATTTCTGCTTCTAGAACTGCTGCAGAAAACACTTTTAAGCCAAAAGCTGGAAGCACCTTATGGGGTGCTTCTAGCTGCTTTGGCTTTTTTGTAATTAAATTTAATTTCTTTTTAGACTACTTTACCCTCATTATAATAACTTTAATTCAATTTTATCATTTTTAATGTATTTTCAAAATTGCTCATCTAAAGTTGATGTTAGAAATTTTAAATAATTTGAATAATTTATCACTAACAAAATTTATAATTTCACAGGTTTAATATTTTAAAACTTTACTATTTTATTTTATATATTATATGATATTATTCCTAAATCAATAGAAAAATATAAATTAACTTGCTAGGATTAATTAAAAAATAATTATTATTTTGTCAATATTGTAAGTTTATGTATTATGTATGAATGAACAATTATATTACATAATAGGAACATTATTGAACTAAACATCCAGTTTTTCGATTAATATTGAATATTTTAATAATATAAGTTATAATCATTTGGTAAAACATTAAGTATGAGATATATTAATTGAGATAAAAATTATTATTTTTTAGGAAAAATAATTATTATAATGAAGAGATAAGTGTAAATATTAAGGCAAAATAGCATCTGTTTAGTATATGGGGACAAAATGGTCTTTAATCAATTAAACGTGTTCTAGAAGTGCTTTTCTCCCAAACACTACCAATTTAGCTTTCATTTGCTTTTCACTTTTTTTTTACAAACACCACCTACTTTTGATTCTGCTACAACTTTCAACTTTTTCTATAAAAATCACTTCTTTAAAAGTAAAAACTCTCGAAAATACTCCCAGAGTATCACAGATGCGGCTTAAGTTCTTAACCTAATATAAACGCTAATCACGTGATCAATTGTTTTGATTCTCGTCTACAGATTGGTCGACATGTTCAGTCACTACACAACAATTTCGGTTCGATTTTCCATTACAAACCTTATTGAATCATTTACTTCATTTAATATACAAATCACGTATATAAAGTCTTTTTTAAAGTAAAATATATAAAATTATTTTTATATACATAATATTTGTATATAAAATAAAAAACTAGGCCGAGACACTTTACACTTTTTTTTTTTCTCAATCTTACAAACCTTTCATCTAACTCAAAATAAAATTTCGGTTTAAGTACTGAAAAAAATGATTTTTTTTTTCTTTTCTTTTTGGTATATGTTTATGTTATTACACACGTAACATGGAGTATAAAATGAAATATGAACGATCCAAGTTGTATTTCAACGGAATTTTTCTTTTATAAAAAGTATTAAATAATGGGTAAATTTTTCAACTCCTAAAGGTTGAATCTAAACTGATCATATAATAAATATATGTTTGTTGGTTGAATTTGAACGGATCATGTGATAAGTGTATATTTGTTATATAATTGGTGTATAATTCAAGAAAAAAGATCTACAGTAACATGACAAATTTGGAAAATTCTAGTCCATATCTAATTCGGTCGAACCTAAACCAATCATCTGTAAAGTGTAAAACACTTGTCATGTAATTGGTGTACAGTTCAAAAAGAGTAACCAATAACATAGCAAGTGTATCACACTTGTTATATAATTGATTTGGTTTGGGTTTGGCCAAACTTGGTACGAGCTAGAATTTTCTGATAAATTTATGTTTATTGTGTGATTGATCCGATCCGATTATGCACACTCTGAGGAAGAAGAAATTGCAAAGAGAAGCTACATTTTTTTAGCAAAATTATGCACAAACAAACACGGAGCTAACAAGGGGCGGAACAATATTACAAGACTACATTATGAACTCATATATGCACTTATGCATACACATATATATATAGAGAGAGAGGGGAAGAGAGAGAGAGAGAGATTTGCAAGAGTCGCATTTTAGATGATAGAGTACTGAAACTGAAACAGAGAGCTTGATTAAGGTTTGCCACGGGACTGATCGTCGAGAAGGTTGATGAGATAAAGCGCGTTACTGGTAACTCTAGCGACATTGGTGATCTTCCGCCGCACATCCGACCGGACTTTGCCGTCGATCTCCTTGAACCCGTCGAGGCAGGTGTCCTCGTTCGTCAAGGCAGCGCTCACCCACGTCTCCGCATTGCTCATCTGCCACCTGAAATCGCCGCCGCGCCGGAGGTGTTCCAGAGCGGCCAGCGTCTTGCTCAGCTCCTCCACGGAGTCTCCCATTTGCTCCACGCAGTCACTGAGTGCGCCCTGCTCCCTCCGTCCCCCGACCTTCAGCTGGGACAGGAACTCTTTGGCCCTGCGCACGTGCGCCAGGCTGACCCTCACCGCAGCCTGGGCCAAATCCCGGGGGGTGCTGGCCGCGCCGCCGTAGGAGGACAGCGTCCGGAGGCAGATTTCCGGGTAGCTGGCGTGGACGCAGGAGCGGCGGACGAGGTCGTGCTTTGGTGCCTCGTCGGCGTGGGTAGTTGAGATTAGCAGTAGTGTCGGAGAGATGAGGAGAATGAGAAGACAGGAATGAAGGGTCCTTGTCATTTTCTGGTGGCGGCTGGTTCACTGAAAGAGATCAGTTGACAATGCGGCGGTTCACGGTGGCGGCGGCAAGTGTGTGAACTTGGGGGGTAGGGTGGCCTAAGCTTTTAGGGTAGTGGGGGGATAGCGTCTGAAAGCAAGAGAGATAAGGGGGTATATATGGGCAGTTTGGATGTTCTTACAGGGCTTGCTCATATATATATAATAATAATGTAATGATATTTTCCTAGATATGAGTGAGCAAGAGACATTAATTTGGTGCTAAAATTGGACCAAATTACGAGAACAAATCTTTACTTGAGAAGGGAATTTATGCGCGAGCATCAATATATAAATACAACTACACCTATCTTCAGATTTCATATTCTAGTGAGAAAGCAAAAAAACAAGCTCTAGATGAGGTCGAGGTCGATTGAACCTGAACCCGATCATAGTCAAATTCAAGTATGTATGAATTTGTTACGGTAATCTGGTCAACTAATAATTTGTATGAAATTATACAACTCGATTCAATTATAAATACACAATTTTTTTTAATGTTTTATGTGTAACTTTTAATACTCTAGTTATTGTTTAGAATTTTACCTCTAAACAATCTTATTGTTTTGAACATCGCATAACTATAGCAAAATATTGGTCTTTTGCTTATCGGGTTGTTTTTGTAGGACACTTGATATTTTTGGGGGAAATTATAATTTTCTTTCTGTAAATGGTTTTCATAATTTAGTTCTATAATTTTAAAATTTACCGATTTTGGCTTCGTCTGGTCAGAAAATCCTAATTGTAAATATCGTGCGCCCAAAATATCCGTTTTTCAGATATGAAGACCGACAGTTTTTAAAAATATAAGACTAAATTGTGAAAATTAATTCGTAAAAAATCAAAATTGTCACCATTAACTTACAATTTTCCCAATTTTCGAAGACGTTGATAATTTAACCTAAATTTGGATTGAAATCATATTTATATTTTCTCCAATTATTTTTTTCCCCCAAAGTTCATGTGCTAGGCAAGTGGAATGAAACATTAGATTCTGTTCTAGGTAATAGTTCCCAACTGGAGTACTCATTTTACTTTTGGGGGATATCAAGGAAATTATGTAGAATGTTCGAGGTCATTCTGGTAAAAGGACATTATGAGATATGTATAGTAGAGTTGAGCTTGGGATTAGGGTTGAGATGGTACATAACAAGTACATCGAGCAGCAAATGGGAGGTCGACACGTGTCACTGGTTAAACTCCCGAAACATCTAGATTTTACCACCCGTCTACCGCTTTTCGTACGGTGTGAAAAATAAAAATTAATTACACTGACCTCCCTATTATTATCAGAGTATATAAATTTTTCCATTTTATTATGAAAATTATAAATTATCTCTTCTGACTAATATGTGTTAGTCAAATTTAACTGTATATGTTTAAATAACCATTTTGTCCTCATTTATAAAATTAAAAATTAATTCAATAAACTTGAATATAGAAGTGGACTAAAATATCTTCAAGTATTTTTTATTTTCAAAATATAAGCTTTATTTTCTATAAAATAATATAATTTCAACAAAATTTACAAGCTTTAATGATTGTTAGGAATAGAAATTAATGTCACAACCTACACATACACAATATGTGATTAAGAAAATATTTCTAAAATAATATACTAAAAGTTACAAGTATACACCCTTTTTAAATTTATAAACAACAAATTACTTCTAAGGGGTATTTAAGTTATAAAAAATAGAATTATTCAGGTTGAGAGTATGATAGGAAGTTTACTTCAATTTTTTTTATGACATCAACAAAATTCATTAAATTGACTAACGGAAGGGGCAATTTGTAATGTGGATATATTTGAAAGGAAAGTTTATGTAATTTTGATAGTAAGAGGGGGGATTTGTATATGCCCATAATAGTAGGGGAGGTTAGATAATTAACCCAAAAATAAAATTTGTATTTACACCAGCTCATGTAATTTAAGTAAACTACACCTAAATTCTTTTGTTGTTTATTTTTATTTAATAAATACATTTATTCGTTAATCAAAATTTATTGATATCTTCTCACATACATTAATGCATGAAAATACATAAGAGTAGTTTGATTAGAAAAATATTTATTTGACTGATAAAATAAGTCGATCGGGGTGTATATGGATTTTCATTTTTTTTTTTTTGCAAATATTAATAAATTCGACGAATTTTGACTAACGAAGGGATCTATTTGTTAGATGAAAACAAATATCAGGGGTACCATATGTAATTTTCCAACTACAGAGGTTCTGCATATAATTATACGAAACCTCAGTAGAGAGTAGTAATGTAATAATCTCTAAATTATATTGACTCGTCGAAGGTCTAAACATACAAATACTCACTATTTTTTTGTAAATTACAAGTACATATACTAAAGTTGTAGTGAATTGTAATTACTCTTTACTCAAATGTAAAAGTGTGAGATATATTACACTAACGCCCTATTCAGGGGTGTTTGGGTAATCTTGCAAAGATAGATGATGTATGTGTAATTTTAGATTTAATTTGAAGGGCGTGTTAATGTAATTTATGTTAAATTAAATACGGATAATTATATTTACACCCCCTAATTTATAATTTGATTACACAAATCATCCTTACCTTTTGAATAATTACACATACACCCATTAGAATGTAAGCATCATCTACACAAATCATCTCTAATTTTTTTTTAAAATCACACTTACACCCCTCAAAAGTATCGACACTATTACACAAACTACCTCTATTTTTTTGCTATCAAGGGTGGTTTATGTGATTTAAAAAAGACAGGGATAATTTATATAAATTGACTATAGATCAGGGGTTTAAATGTAATTATCCCAATTAAATAATTGGTCGAATTCGGACGGTTGAGGATGCATTGATGTGGGTGAGCTCAGCATCGTGGCCTACTACTAGGATTTGTTCCTCTTTAGGTAGGACATCCATACTATTGTATTCTGTTTCTATCCTTAATGAACCCACATGATATTTATGGTTGAAAAATTAATTAAAATTATTTATTATTTAATTTGAAAATGATCGACAATATTTTTTAGATCATTTTGTTAATTAATTAAATTTAATTTGAATGTAATTTTTCGTTTGATAAGTTTTCAATTTTGGCTCGTAGTTGATTCGATTGGTAAAAGAATAATAATATATATTTATAAAACATCGCTCAACTTGCATCCGGTTCAATCAAAGTTTGTTTGAGCTTGATTTCTATTAATCAAATCAAACTTTCAAATATTTTTTTGAACTTGATAATAATTCAAATGGGCTTGAATAATAATGCGTTCAGCTCGATTCGACTTTGTTTATAACCTCAATTATATTTATATTTGATAAAAGTTATAATATATAAAGTATATTTTTGTATAATCTATAGAGCAAGTTGATAATTGAGTTGATTACTCCAAATTGATTGCATTAAGTTGATTTAAGTCAAAAGTTATAAACAACTATCTAATAACTTCTCCACTTCAATAGTAAAATTGTAAATATTAATTTACTTTAAACAAATAATCCAAGTACATCAATTTTTCCACACTCACAACTTTCATTCCAGTTAAATCTACAACTATTGTACAACTTATTCTCACAACAAAAGGTAGGGCAAATTACAGCTACCTTCCATAAAGTTTGACATAATTACAAATATCCCTCGTTGTTTGAAAAATTACAAATACCCCCTGAGGTTTGTAACCGTCTAACAAATAACCAATTTCCATCAATTTGTATGGGTGAACTAACCAAAATGCCCTTATGCACTGAATTATTTTTTTTTAATATAATTCTTAAAAAAATTTGGACTACAATGCTCAGGGAGAGGTTTATTAAGTTTTTTACACATAGGAGCAATAATGCAATTTGGCTCGACTGATTTTTTTACAATTTTAATAAAAAAATTTAAAGGCAAAATAGTCAATTTCAGGTCTTTGGTTAAAAATTACAAACCTTATAAGGATATTTGTAATTTTCCAAACAACGAGAGAGTATTTATAATTATGCCAAACCTTAAGAAAGATAGCTGTAATTTTCCCCCGAAAAAATATAAGGTATCACACACACCTACTTCATAGATATCATAAGAGCTGCATTGATGAATAATTTGACAATTTACGGTTGTTAACGCATGTCCTGACCCGTAGTGATCGTGGGATCCAAAATCATCTGATTTATATATCTATACAATCTTAAAAGAAAACTTTTTGGTGTACCAACTTTTGAATGCCCAAATTTACCCTTCATATCATTTCTTTCTTTAAAAAAAATTATTGGTCCAAAAAGTAATTTTAATATTTTCCTCTCAACCCACTATTCCACGTTTCTCTCACCTCACTCTATGCTTTTTTTATCTAATTAACTTTTTTTTTTCATTCTTTCATAATTTTTTTTTCATCTCACGCTAAGTTCTTTTTTATATGTTCGCGGAAACCGCGTGCAATGATGATTAATATATATATATATCTTAAAAGAAACTAAGGCATGCATGTATCTAAAAAGATGAGGATATATATGAAAGTAAAATGCATGGAGGAGACCTTTTTGAAGTGCAATGTGAAAATGGGGTGCCTTGAATTGTTGGCTTGTCCTTAAATGTGAAAGTTGTATGGCCAACATGGGCAACTGTATACCTTTCTTGCACCCATTAATGCAGCAATTACAGCTTTTCCTCCTCAGTGGTTGGACACCCCACACCCAACCAAACTTAGAAAACCTTCACATCATTTCTCTCCACAAAATTCATTTTATTTTGATGAAAAAAAGAGAGGAGTGAGATTGCACAAGTAGAAGGGGTCCCATTTGTTGATGTGGTCTAGTTTAGTTGACGAAATTGAGGCTATGTAATCAAGAAGTTACGAGTTCGAGTCACATTAATATGTGAGTGTTAGTCTACTTTAATAGTAGTTGTTGGTCTATTGTACTAATAATTATAATGAGGTCTAATATATATATGATATTAATAAGTATTGATGTAGGTAAATATTCCATATTGATAGCAGATAAGGAGTTTGAGCGTCTTATAAGCTCCACGACCCACCCCCTCCCCCTCCAGCGAATCGTTTTTTCAGGATAAAACCGTGAGACTCATATGAAGCTGGATTGGACAATCCTCGCGCAATGAGGCACCGATTGAGTCGCAAGTCGCATCATTTGACGCCGTCTGTGGGAACGATCAAGGCCATGTGTCGGTCCCAAACCACTCGTCTAAGGGTTTGATGATGTAGACAATCATTCCAAATTGGTTGTAGACGAGGATTTTGAGCGACTTATAAGTTCCTAAGCTTCATTTCTCTAGCGAGACGCTTTTTGAAAAGAAAATTGATGATTGAAATTATTACGTAATTGACATCGACTCACTTAAAAAAAAAAAAAAAAAAAAGAAAAGAAAAAGGTAAAAGGGGCCCCATTTGTAAAGAGTTTCTAATTAGTAGTACTATTTTAAATGTTAATAATAGGGCAGCAGGGCATGTGCGAGCTGCAGGTGCTGCAAATGGTCTCTCTTCCCCACCATTTGTTCTTGTCATCTATAATTGTATGTGTGAAACGATCTGCGCCAAATAATTTCACACACATACACACACAGTTTAGATCTTCTTTCTGAAATTAATTGATTTTTTTTTTCGTATTCCACTAATGTCATGTTTGAATAGGGATGACAATGGATTCGGGCTTAAACTTACCTCGAAACCATAATTGACTCTCGATGTATATAGATCCTGAGCTTTGGCGTTTTGAATATAGACATGCGCGAACCCGATTCTTGTAGTACATTTAATAGTTTTAATTTTTTGTATTTATATTTAGATGAGGTACATTCATGTGTACTAAAAAATGTGTATATTTTATTCATATTTATGTATGATAGATAAGATAAGTACTTTTATAAATTAAAACAATGATATAAAATAGTTTGTAGTTCTAGTAACATATATTTTGAAAGTTTTAATATTTTAATACAAAGTACGCATATATAATCCCTGCTAAAGAATTTTAATATTTCAATGATGTTGGTGTCTCGTATTTATAAATACGTTAGTATTATTATTATTATTTTTTTCTTGGTGTCTCGTATTTATAAATACGTTAGTATTATTATTATTATTATTTTCAATTTAAAGTTTTTAAATCGGATGTAGCGGGTCTTATAGGTTCAATTTGCCGGATTTCAAGTTTGGGGCGAGTCGTATCTTGATTCTAAAAAATTCTTAACTGGCAAAATTTTGAATTTTGACAAACTCACTCCGACCCAATACATTACGTCCTTGACGTTTGACTTATGCTTTTTATTCTCATATTATAGATTTGTTATTTTTATAGACAAAATTTGTATGTGCGGACTAAGGAGGGGGAAGTTACTTTGAGTATAAAAATGATACGGGATTGCATTTAGATTGAAGTATTTTGATATTTGTTTCTACTTGTGAATTATATTTTATTAAATATTAATGAATTTTAAATTCTTTCGAATAGAGTTATTTGAAATTATTTTTCTAAATTTTTCCTTCAAATTCAAATCCATCGAGACAAACAAGACCCTTTTTTTTTTCTCTAGTAAATTTACTTACACTGACCCCCTTAGGGTACTTTTGAAATACATATTAACTAGCGTAGACCCCGTGCTATGCACGATTATATATTTTTTCTTTTTTTCAATTTAATAACATTTTTTATAATATATTATGCTATATTTTTTTTACGTAAAATAAAATTTTTATTTTTAATAGGTAAAATATAGTAGTTTTAATTTTTAATCTATTTTGATTATTATTGACAAAGATATTGGTATTTTGTATTTATAAATTCTTTTATTTATTATTATTTAATTACATAATAAGTTTTCTTTTTCACTATATTTATATATATGTTGCAAAACTTTTACAAACTTAGTTTTGAGGTTTTCATTTATTTAATTATTTTGTTTCGTTCAACCAATTACAAAAGTAAAAGGTGTTTATAATGATATAATTTATTTTTCAAAAATTCTAAGAGATATTTTTCTCCAAAAAAATTGCAAGTCGGTTGGTTTTGATGATCTCTCATTTATTAAATTAAAATATTAAAAAATTATACTTATTTGAATATTCCGAAACATACAAATATATATATCCAAAAATTTATATATTAGTAGTGAGAATTTTAATTATTTAGTACAATGAACTAAAAAGATTTAATATCTCAAAGTTCAAAAAGAAATTTTATAATAGTTTTACTACGAATAACTAAAAATAGTTAAAAAATTTAATATTAAAATTTTATTTAAGTAACCTCTATATTTATTATTAATTTAACACATCTCCATAAATTTTTTGATTAAATTAAATTATACAAAAGAAGAAAATAAAATCCAAACAACCGTGTGGACCTTTTCTGAAAAGAGCTCAATTTACACACACATGAAAATATAAAGATTTACATATCATATGATCATAGATTTAGTAGAATCATATTTACATAGTTCGAGATACTAATATGATCATTCTTTCCACCTTGTAAAACATCGTAATTAGTAAACAAAAAATAAAATCTAAAAAAGAACAACACAACTAAACTTAAAAATAAAAAAATAACGGATGATACTATAATATATATATATATATATAATGGTGTATTAAAATATACAAAAAGGTAAATTTTAAATAGAAATAAAAACTAAATGTCAGATGAATTAAGTAGAATCATACCAAGAAATAAATACGTACCTATTAACACTAAAGAAATATGTTCTTTCTAGTAAAAAAAAATGAAGTTTGAAAAAGAACAACAAAATTAAACTGTAGATTAAAAATTGAAAAGATGATAATATATATGTATATATAATTGGTGCATAAAAATAAACAACAGGCAAATACTTAAACATATATAAAAACTAAATGGCAGATTAAGTAGAATCATACAAATACATGTTAAACGAAATATGTAGCAATTAACACTAAATAACTTTGTTCGCTCTTGTAGAAAAACAAAAACTAAAAAAGAATGAAATATGAAAAAGAACAACAGAAGTAAACTATAAAATAAATTAATGGATGAAACTATAATATATGGACAAAAAAACTGGTGTATAAAAGATACAAAAGAATAAATATATAAACAGACACAAAAATTAAATGTCAAATCAAATAGAATATTTTAAATAAATATTAAAATATTATCATTAACACCATATAAATCTATTCATTTTCGTAGAAAAACAAAATCGAGCAATCACCACAGAATATGAAAATTTAACACCGTAAGAGGAATAAATATTAAACTTATTATTTAATAAAGAAAACACAAAAAAATGGTAGAGATTATTATCTCAATATGTACCTATAAACACTAAATAAATTTGTACCTTCTTGTTAAGAAAATGAAATTTGAAAGAGAACAACATAATTAAAGACTAAATGGCAGATTAAGTAGAATTATAAAAATAAATATCAAACGAAATATAATACCCATTAAGGCTAAATAATATGTTCATTCCTGTATAAAAACAAAAATTTTAAAAAATAAAATATGAAAAAGAGAAACGAAAGTAAACTATAAAACAAAATTAATGGATGAAATCATAATATATAGAAACAAAAAATTTGTGTATAAAAGATAGGAAAGAGTAGATATTTAACAGAAATAAAAACCAAATGATAAATTAAGTAAAATAATATAAATAAATATTTAAAAGCAATATTTACCATTATCACCAAATAAATCTATTCCTTCTTGTAGAAAAACAAATCAAGCAATCACAATATATAGAAATATGAGAATTAACACCATAAGAGGAATAAATATTAAAGTTATTATTTAATAAAGAAAACATAAAAAATGGTACAGATTATTATTTCAATATTTCAAGTATCATGAAAACTAAGATATAAAAAATAAAACGACGTTGTGATAAAGAGTAAAACATCAATTTAGCCACATGAGATGAGTGTAGAGGATAAATAAATATTAAAATTTAACAGAGATAAGTATATGAGTAATGGATGAAGATTAACATAATTGAAAGATCATGGAGGAAAATAAATAAATTAATACCATATAAAAGTGTAAGATGTCACTCTAGCCATAGTAAAAGCAATGAGAAGAATTAAGTATACAGAGTGGTAAATTTTGAAATCATTTAATGGAGAATAGAAAATTGGTAGAATCGAGTCTATCTAATGAATGAGAGATACAAAGTATTTAAATACTAATGTGACGGAGCCCATGATCATTAGGTAATCATTTAAGATAAATATAAATTAAAATAGGATCATAATTTTGGAGATATGATTTGGATAAATATAAAATAATATATAATATATAATATATTAAAAGATAATGTTTCCAACCAATTAGATTTTTTTCTTGATATTTAGAAATTCAATTATAATCTTGGATAGATTTTGGATAAATATAAAATAAATATTTAATATATTAAAATAGATGATGCTTCTAATCAATAAGATTTTTTCTTGACAATTAATTTTTTTTATAATCTTGGAGATAATATTCTAGATAAATACAAAAAAAATAATTAATATATTAAGAATAAATAATATTTCTAACCAACGAGGATTTTCTTGGGAATTAAAAAAATTCAAAAAACACCATAAAAAGTATTTGGTCAAAATTGAACTAATTTGGTCAAATTTCGTTTTGCTATATATATATATATATAGATTAAATTTTAAAAAATAATATTTGTTTTAATATTTCAAAATATATTGTATTATTAGTTATTATTTAGTTGTTTCGTAGAATGAACTAAACAAAAAGATTAAATATCTCAAAGTTTATAATTTAAATTTTACAAAAGTTTTACTACAAATAAACAAATATAGTTAAAAAATTAGTTTTTGAAATTAAAAGTAAGAAATAAAATAAAATTAACCAAGGTAATTGTGTCCCAAATAAAACTATATAGTAGGCTTTTTCGAAATGATGTCAAATGATGGAATGATTTTCTTGAACTTAAAACTATTTTGGTGGTTTGTTTTGGATATGAAAGTTGATTTTTTGGGTGTTATAATAATTCTTCCTTAAAGATTTAAATAAGATATATACTTCTTTTCTTGAAATCTTTATCTCCTCCTACTAATTTTTCCATAAATTAAGAGATATATGTGTAAATTGTTGCATGAACTAAGGGAGTAAATAAATTATTCTAACATTAAAAAGCCTTAAGTGTAGCCAATAAAAAATTTCATTATAATTAAATAATTCAAAATTCTAGAAATTAGTATCTAGTCAAAATGAAATAATAAACCAATAATGAGGGGATAAAAGAAGAAAAAGTAGTGATGAGAAAACTCAGAATATTAATTATCAAAATATTATGTTAATTCTAAATGATAAACATATATGTATACATATATTAATTGAACAAAAATGTCTGATTATCATGTCTTTAAACACAAAAAATAAATAAATAAAGGAATATAAAAGCCAAAAGCAAAAGAAAGTGTTGTACATCTTTTAAACTTGAAGTAAAACCACAAAATGAAAAATTGAAAATAATACTTAAGATATATAAGGAATTGAATTTAACCTCTGTATTTATTATTAATTTAACGTATATCTACAAAATTTTTAATTAAATAAAAAGATATTAAAAAAAAACAAAATTCAAACAACCATGTGTAGATTTTTTTCGGAAAAAATAGCTTGAATTATGCACACATGAAAATACATGTATTTTCATGTAAATGTAAAAGATTTACAAAGAATATGATCATAGATTTAAGAATCATATTAGATAGTTTGAGAAACTAATTACATTATAGTTAAAACTAGGTGATTCTTTTTGTCTTGTAAAACATCATTAGCAGACAAATTAAAAAAAAAATTGAAAAAGAAAAAAAAATTTAATGGATGAAATTGTAATATATAAAAAAAATTGATGTATAAAAAGATACGAAAGGGTAAATATTAATATAAATAAAAACTAAATGCCAAATTAAGTCGAATCATACAAATATATATTAAACAAAATATGTAGCTATTTACAGTAAATAAGTTTGTTTCTTTAGAAAAAAACAACAAAAATTTAATAAAATATGAAAAAGAACAACAGAGTAAACTATAAAATAAAAATTCAATGGATAAAACTATAATATATATATATATATATATATACAAGAGCTGGTGTATGAAAGATTAAAAGGCTAAATATTAAAAAAAAAACTAAATACAAATTAAGTTGAATAATACAAAAGAAGAAACAGAAAAGGACATCATACAAATCAAAACAATCAAATTATGCAAATGAGTGAACACATCAAATCACAAAAATAATTGACGAACATACAAATTTGAAAAAAGTAATGAAAAATAAAGAAATTACTCAAAATTAATATATGAAAGTAAAATTAGAGCACATGATAATAAACAATTGAAGTATTATAAAAATTTTATTTTCAAAAAGAAATTATGACAAATGAATAAATGTGAGTGTAAACTGTAATGAAATAAACAATCAATCAAAATAATAAATTTATGGGATAAACCATCATATCCGAAGAACATCAAAAGAGAAAAAATTAACATATAAAAAGAAATTTCTGATAATAAAAAGATGAAGCTGAATAATAGAAAAAGAAAAAGACAAAACGTGATGATCATATGCAAAATCAATTTGCTATACTATATTGCAAGAAAAATAATATAAATTACGTAGCTGACCAATATGCATCTCGAAAGAAAACCTTCATTCATGCATTCAAAGATGTAGAGCTTGAGCACAACAAAAAATTATTAGTATTGCATAATGGATTCATATTTTTTGTTATTCCAAAAGTTTAATTGATATTTATATTTGTATTCGATATGATTTTTAAGTGTGTGAATTGGATGCAACTCTAAGAGAAAGTACTATTCAGATATCTTCATGAGGAATTTTCTAATTTCATGCAAAAATTTTGGAATTTAGTTTGTTACGTGTTCTTTTTATAAAAAAAAAAAAAACTAAAATTAAACCAACCAATTAGAATTTCTCTTAGTAATTAAAAAATTCAAAATTCTAAGAATTTAGAATTTGGTCAAAATTAGCTTAATTATAGTCAACCATCGTTTTGTTATATATGTATATAGATGGTAAGAGAGATAAAATTACGATGTTACCCTTCCAATAGTGTTTCTCGTAGGATTATTTTTATTTTAGTCCCTGTGTTTTTAATTGATTTTCAAAATGGTCCAACTCTTTTTTTTATTCTTCAATTTCACCCTTCTAGTGGAATTTTGTCCAATTTTTCAGTCAAAAAATGATCTTTGTAAAAAATGCCCCTAAAAATAATGGTATAATATGCACAATTGCAAAAGCATCCCTCTGTTTTCAAATTCAATTTCAATTTCAATTTAATCCTTTATGACGGTTAGAAAATTATGATTATTGAAATTTGACCATTTGAAGGCCACTATTAATGGTTGGAATTTGCTTTTCTGCCAAACATACTCCCTTATAATATATACTAGTAAGTGTGGCACATTCTATGTATGTGCATAAATTTTAAAAAAATATCCAGAATAAAATATTTTTATAAATTATATTATTTTTTTTAGAGTGAAAAATTACCTAAAATATATATAACATAAAAATGCATGAGAAAAAAAACCTATCAAAAAGTAGTTATTGAAGATCATGATGCGTGAAGAAGTTAAAAATAACTGATTAATTGAAAAAAAATGGCAGACCAAATTAATTTGGACACCAAAATGACCATCTCCAATAATATATAGTATAGATGGTGAAATTAGAAATGAAATGTACAAATCAAATTTGGCAAAAACAAGAAAAATGCAACAAGAGGTTTGCAAGTATTCAATATCAATAAACCCATTATTTTTTTTAACTATTTCACATAAAAATCAATCATCAACTATGTATCTTTTCCAACTAATTACTTTTTATACATGGATTATGTCTTCTTCAAATTCAACCAACCAACAACAATAACATCAAATTGAGTAATGATAAAATATATAAGATATGTCATAATATATGCCATGCCAGTATATTCAAATCTACCTACCAACTCCAAAAATATCTATACCTTTATATAATTGAAGAGCACACTTTTAGTGTTTTTCAATTATTTGGTATGTCAATGTTTTAATTTTTTTTATTTTGTTAATCTCCATTTTACTCTTCTCTCTCTACTCAACTTCCCAATTTCTATTTTATGAATTTTCACATTCTGTTTTTCTCTAATTTTTTCAGTAACTCTTCATAACTTTTATATATTCTTCTAGAATTTTTTATTTATATAATTAATATAGATTTTTTAAAATAATATTAATTACTTTTTAAGTTTAAATATAATTCTGAACACATATTTGCGTATGCAACATATACTAGTATAAGATAATACCATAATATTTACAATCCATTTTTTTTATTTTATAAATGTAAAGAAAAGTACAAGAACACCCTTCAATTGAAGGCAAAATTGATAAAAATTTCATTAGAAGAATGAAATTGAAAAAAAAAAAGAAAAAAAATGGATCATTTTGAAAATTAATTAAAAATACAGGGACTAAAATAAAAATAACCCATTTCTCGTATGGTGGTTGTCCTTCTTCATGAGGATAAACTAGTAATATTGTGCCCAAATCCGACAGAAACGGCTTTTACTTTTCTTCACAAATCGAATTCCATTGATACCCACCCTTTGATTCAATGACTATCCCACGCAATCATAAAATTAAATAATATGCTTCATCAAATTTTACTGATTATTTATATCAAAACTTTTGGGTTATTTTCATTTTAGTCCTTATATTTTTAATAAATTTTCAAAATCATCCAACTTTTTTTTTGTTATTTTTCAATTTCATCCATTTGGTGGAATTTTGCCAATTTTCCGTCCAATTGAAGGGTGTTCTTGTACTTTCCTTCATATTCATTAAAAAAAAAAAGAAAATTTTATGGGTTGTAAATATTATGGCATGGTATATATTATGGTATTATCTTATACTAATATATATGCACACTCAAATGTATGTGCATAATTATTTTTAAACTTAAAAAACTAATAAATTATTATTTTAAAAAATATATATTAATTAGATAAATAAAAATTGCTAGAAGAATATATAAAAGTTATGAAGAGTTATTGAAAAATGAGAGAAAAAAAAAAGAATGTGGAAATTAATAAAATAGATAATGCGAAGTTGAGTAGAGAGAGTGAGAGTAAAATAGAGATTAACAAAATAAATAAAAAAAATTAAAAAATTGACAAACCAAAAAAAAAAAAAAGACCCCAGCGGGGTGCTTTTCAATTATATCGAGGTGTAGATATTTTTGGGATTGATCGGCATATGTGAATATACTGGCATAGTATATATTATGACATATCTTATATACTTTTTATCATTGCTCCATTGATGTTGTTGTTGGTTGAATTTGAAAAAGACATAATCAATGTATAGACAATAATTGATTGGAAATGATACGTGGTTGATGACTTATTTTTATGTGAAATAGTTAAAAAAAATGGGTTGATTGTTATTGGATACTTGCAAACTTCTTATTGCATTTTTCTTTCTTTTGTCAAATTTAATTTGTACATTTCATTTCTAATTGTACAATATATTATAAGGGAGTATGTTTGGCAAAAAGCCAAATTCCAACTATCAATAGTGACCTTCAAATGGTCAAATTCAAATGGTCATAATTTCTTAACCATCATAAGGGACTAAATTGAAATTGAGTTTGAAAATGGAGGGATGCTTTTGTAATTGTGTATATTTTACCAAAATTTTGGGGGCATTTTTGACAAAGACTATTTTTTGACCAAAAAATTAATCAAAATTCCACTAGAAGGATGAAATTAAAAAATAATAAAAAGAGTTGGACCATTTTGAAAATTAATTAAAAACACAGCTATGAAAATGAAAATAACCCCAAAAATAGAGGAAAAGATATGAACATAAAAAGGGAGTAATATAGCATAACTTTTTTTTGCATTATTTCTCTTTCTTTCTTGAAAGGCCACTGTTTATCTTTTTTATTGGGAGAAATGCAAGCAACGTGATATTACAAATAAGCAGATTACTCCTTATAAAAAATAAAATAGCAATTCATATTTATGTATTTTTTAAAATGAATTAATTTATCTCCCTGTATTTTTTTAAATTGCTATTTTTTTTCTTCATAAATGGGTAATTTACTCATTTGCAATATTACATGCAAGTAAATTGCATTAAAACCCTTTCTTATTCATTGACAATGCAGTGCAACCAAATATAACTCTCACTATATTCACTAAGAGGGTGTTTGCTCGTACTTATAAGCTTCTAAAAAATCTTATAAGATATTTGAGAACTTATAAGATCTTGAACACCGTTTGATAACTTTTTGAATAACTTATAAGATTCTAAAGAAGTTAATTGCATCCATTTTTTTAAATATCTTATAAATTCTTTAATCTCAATATCCAGTAAATGAAAACATACTCATACTTTGTTAGTATTTCATTTTAGACCCTTCATTTAATTACCATTTTTCCTCCAAAGTACAATTATCTATTTAAATAATTTTAAATTCTAATAGTTTGATGGTTTTTTCGATCATTTTTACAGTATGAAGAGCTTATTACGTCCAACATTCTAATCCAAACATTTTAAGAGATTATGTTTAGAATAAGATTAAGGATGAATTGTAATGACCTCCCATGAGGTTTGGCATAATTATGGGCAACCCTCGTTGTTTGAAAAATTACAAATACCCCCCTAAGGTGTAATTTTTAACCAAAAGCATGAAATTATCCATTTTGCCCTTATTTTTTTTTATTAAGTTGTAGAAAAATCAGTCGAGCCAAATTACTTTATTGCTTCTCAGTGTAAAAAACATAAAAAACATCTTCCTGCACATTTTAGTCCAAAAAATTCAAAAAAAATTTTTAAAAATAATTCAGTTTTCATAAGAGAATTTTGGTCAGTTTTTACACATTAAAATGGATGAAAATAGGTTATTTGTTAGAAGATTACAAACTTTAGGGAGGTATTTGTAAATTTTGAAACATCGAGAGGGTATCCATAATTATACCAAATTTCAAGAAAAGTTATTATAATTTACCTTAAGATTAAACATTTCAAATTTTTAAAACATCTTATAAGATGCAGGAATTTATAAAATGTTACAAATAAATTATGCCGAACACCCTGTATGTGCATAGTGCCAACTTTTTAAACCTTCCGCACGATATGGAGAAACTATAAATAGCTTTATTCAAACAGTCAAATAGGTATTATTAGTACATTTATTATCCTAACTACTTTCATTTTCTCTATTTTACTCTATAACTGACTTGAGCATCGATATGTTTATGTTGGAGCGGACTCACCCCGTTGACCGACAACCGCCCCATCATTTATTATCATTTAAGTACATTTTTTGCGATAATTTAGTGGTAATTTTAAAATCACCCTTAATATTTCTATCACTAATATTATTTTTAATTGCTGCGAGTTCCAATTTTTGATAGATATACCATAATACAAATACAGTAATACTTGCGTCCTAGTGAAGAAAATAAATATTTATGTGATTTGGGCCAAAAATTCCATTCACATGGGCTCTATACAGGTGGCCCTAAGTTAGGGTTGGGCCCCGATTCTTCCCCGAGCCAATGAAATGGAGAAAAAAATTTATGCAAAATTTGTCCATGTATACGAGGACTTGCGTTCTTCTAACTATTTCTCTCGGGTAAATTACATTTTTGTCCCTATACTTTGAGCCAAAATTGATTTTGGTTTCTAAATTTATCGGGACACAATTTTGGTCCTTAATTTTTATAAATTATTATGATTTTTGGTCTAACTGTTAAAACTGAGGTTAAAAATGTTAAGAATGACGGAATCAAATGGACCGAAATCGTAACAATCTGTAAAGATAAGGGACAAAAAACTATCTTGAAAAGTTTAACAACCAAAATTATAATAATTTATAAGAGACCAAAATCTTCTCTGAAAAAACTTAGAGACCAAAATTAATTTTGATCCAAAATATAGAGACCAAAAATATAATTTACCGATTGACATTATTGAAGTGTTAGGGATTGTTTTTGACGATATTAAAATGTGTGCAGAAAATACCAACAGAAAGGAATTGTAAGACACAAAATTATGCGATTGGAAGAATTTTTCTACATCCATAGTTGTTCCTAATTTCAAGAATAGTTTGATGTGAATTATAAATGTTACTGATAATTATTTATATTAAGGTGTCAGTAAAGCATCATAAATTTATAATTTTATCCCTAAAAAAGGTTTGTAAAGGATACTTTCTTATTAATTCGGATGGTTGGGCCTGATTGCAATGTTGAGGCATATTTTCACACATCAACATAATGCAATAAGATATACAGTTAAAACTCGTTTGACATGGGTCCGACTCCCATCAACACATTACTCCTAAAAGTATTCGAATATAATGTATAAAAGCCGGTAGTAATTCCCAAAATTAAAAAACACTCGTTCAAAGTAAATATAGAATAATTCTACCACTACCCTTTATGGTATTTCAATATAAATTGAAAATATTTTTTCGTGCCTTGACACGATTTTTGTACTAGCGTGTATAGATATTTAAAACTTATATGTTTTGTATTACTTACAAGATATTTGACTCCTATCATGATTTTCTCTTAAAAAAAATCTAGTTATTTGAGTTTTAAGAGTATAAAAAATCAGTTCTAGTATTTTATAAAAAAATTATATTTTATTTTTTTACTTTATTTCGCTCATTAAAATCTGTGTAATAATATATTTTGTGAAATATAAAACATAGAGTATATATACGATATTATATCACTAGAAAAAAAATATAACTATTGGCTATGAATCAAAGCCGTGGTAAATAACTATTATTAATCACGGCTAAATAAAAATCAATGCAAATACTTAACTTATCCACCATGAAAATAATTTTTGCCATGGCTATTAGCCATGGTTAATGTTTTTGCCATGACTTTTAGCCATAACAAATGCATTAGCCACACTCGTAAAAATCACGGCCAACAACCTTGCGTGGCCATGATTATTGACTTTTTACTACGGCTATTTAATTTTAACTATGACAATTAGCCATAATTAAATGTCATATTTATTCTAGTGTATTGATGCGTGTGACGTGCTCAGTGCCTAGTTTCGTAAGGTATTGTCTGTCTGACTTCTTATGAGTCTCACGATTTTATTTTGGAAAGACACCACACTAGGAAGAGGAGGCCTTCGCATATAAACCGCTCAAACTCTTCGTCTGCAACCGATGTAGATTGTGGGCCCCTTGTACATCAATAGACAAATGATATTCTTGATATTCATAGTTAAAACTGAACTATAATATAAAAAGAATATTTAGTATATATGTGATGCGGCTTGCGATTTGATCGGTGTCTCATTGCGCGAGGTATTGTTCGCTTTGGCTCTGTTTTCATGCGTTTCTTCGGCGCTATCCACCCCCTGATCATCGCGAGCACGCGACCTGGTTTGCATTCTCAATATCAAGGTAATGGTTTCCACAAACGGCGCCAGGGTTTTTTTTTTTTTTTTTTTTACAATTCATTGATTTGACAAGACATATACAAAAATTCTCTCATTAAACTTGGGGTGCAATTGTGTCGAGGGTGATTTTCCCTATTATTCCTTCACTAAAAACCACTACCACATCAATATGTATAAAATAATTCTTGTTGGACAAACCATTTGATGAATTAATTTTCCGCTTTTTCATAATCTATGATTGCGTACTAGATCAATAAATTAGTTTGATTTGGGTAAGAATCTTGTCCTGCACATTCACAATATATATACAAAAATATTAGAAGTAATTACACTTAGACGCCTCCTAAAAATACGAATTACACTTTCTCCCATAAAAATTTTAAAATTATATTTATACCCTTTTTGAAAATTACAGTTTACACTTGACCCTCTTTTGTTAGGATTTAGACGAAAAACGCTTTTGTTAGGAAAAAAAAATAAAAAATATACATATTTTTTTATTTTACCCTAATTTAATGTTCTCATGTAACAATTTTGTACTTATAAGGGGAAAAAAATGTAATAATGTTAACCTCACTCCATATATGTACATTACAGTTATCCCCGTATAGGTACAAAATACACATGAGAATGTTAAATAAGGGGCAAAATTGAAAATATATGTAATCTTTTTGGCTGACATAATTTTCCATCTAAACTCTAATGGAAGAGGGTGAGATGTAAACAGAGAATTTTTGGAGGGTGTGTAAGTGTAGTTTCAAAAATTTTTAGGGGAAAGTGTAATTTCATATTTTAGAGGGGTCTAAATATAATTAACCCAAAATATTATTAAATGTGAATCAGTATTCATCTATTTTAATAATAACTATTGTTTAGTGTAATAGTAAGTAGTTATTGCTTAGTAATATATATTTAATACTGATGATTGGTATATATTAATTATTGATAATTGAAATTAATAATGTATCTGTAATCAATTCACTAAAAAATATTATATGAATAAAAATTAAATAAAATCGATCAACTATATAAAATATTGCGCTAGTAGGAATATGACAAAACTTGTCATGACCCCTCAACTTTAAAAAATTGCAATGACGATGAAAGTATCTAACCCCCTGAAACAAGTTTAAAATGAAAAAAACCCAGGTTTGAGGTGGTTGTACCTAAATATTTTAATGTACACATAACATCATGTGTTTTGCATAATTATAATTACACCCCTTATTGGGTGTTAGTATAATATTTTTCAGAAAATATTTATGTAAGTTTTATCTTTAATTAGGGAGTGTAGATGTAGTTTTACAAAAAATAGAAAATATTTGTGTATTTGGACATAATATCAGGGGGTGTCAATATAATTTATCTTTTTTTAAGCATTGCAAGTGATAGAGGCTATTTGGCCAAGGACATAAAAAAGACGCACTTACCCCTAAAATAGATGAAAATTATTAAACATGACCAAGATCCGTGTGTTTTCCAGCAACCCGACATAATAGCCGCCATGGCCATCCTAGGATTTCGAAGCTGACACATGGCCCAGTTTGGCCTAGTAGAAATGCCCCTTCACCCCCCCCCCCACCCCCCCTCCCAAATTAAAATGTAAGAGTCCTCATTTGTAAGGTATGCATTAATTATATTGAGATCGAGCCTTGCGATCCCAATTGAATCATTTGCCACTATGACTTAGATTTGGAGGGTTTTAGTTGGGGGCTGCTCCAACCAGATTACTTATGTTTCAGATCAACCTATTCTTTGGTTTAGATTGAGAAACTCAAGAGACAACGTCACTAAATCGCTTAAACAATGCATTCATGTCACCTTACACTATGACCCGGATCAACAAGCATGAAGATTTTATTTTCCCACTTAGTATATTAACATTAAATATAACAAATATTGATGTTTATATTCCATGGATATGAATAATTATACAAAATTTACTAGTATACTACAACATAGTAAATATAAAAAATACAAATGGCAAAGATGTACATACGTGGAATACGTATAACCAATGAAAGAAATAACAGATAAGATATGTGAAGTGCATGTTTACGTGTGTGTATATATATATATATATAATATATGGGTAAATTACAACTACCTCCCCTAAAGATTTGACATAATTACAAATACTACTCATTGTTTGAGAAATTACAAATATTCCATGAGGTTTCTAATTTTTAACCAAATGCCTGAAATTGACAATTTTGCCCTTGAATTTTTTTTTAATTGTAGAAAAATTAATTGTGACAAATTGCATTATTGCTCATCTGTGTAAAAAACTTAAGAAACCTCTCTCTAGGATTATAATCTAAAAAGTTCAAAAAAATTTAAGAATTAAATAAAAAAATTCAATTTGCATAAGGGCATTTTGGTCAGTTCACCTATAAAAATGGATGAAAATGGGTTAGTTGTTAGATGGTTACAAACCTCGGGGGAGGGGGATATTTATAATTTTTAAAACAACGAGGGGTATTTATAATTATATCAAACTTCAAAGGAATTATATGTAATTTACCCTATATATATTGATAAAGATATTATATATATATATATATATATTTTATATATGCGTAATATTTTTGTGGAGTGGCATACTGCCCTTAATTCTAGGATAAATTACATCCATGCTTCCGAAAATTTAATTTAATTATAAATAAATCCCTGTTAGATAAAAAAATTACAAATACCTTTAAGCATTACTCCGCCTTACATATAACCTCTTCTTTTAGGTTTAAACTAATTTAGCATGTGATATTCTAAAATTACCATTTACAAATTTTGACCATAATTTAACGCTTTGTAGTGTAAAAAATGCCTTTCGGAGCAAATTGTAATATTTTAAAGGGTTAAATGTTATGATTTAATATACTTATAATTAAAAGTCATATTTTAACTTTTTTAAGCATTTAAGGGGTTAGTCATGTATGTATACATTATTTAAAGTATTTTCTTTTATAATTTTAAATGAATTGTTAATGGAACACTTACATTGAAGAAACAGTATGACTACAAGAGTGATATTATCTTTCCAGAGCTAAACTTTTAACTTTTTATACCTTCCCTAATTCAGACAAAAGAAAAAAGAAAAGAAATTATAAATACATACAAAGCAATTCACTTTTGGAATTTTATAAGTCTAACACCCATTTTGCAACCAAGCACACAAAACCTCTTATTTATTAAACTAAGCCAAGTAAAATAAATGATTAAATCCTTGGTTTAATCAAATTTGAGACTCAAGGAAACTTCCTCTAAATATACATAAAGGAGTTTTTTGTCTTTCAATAAATATAACTTTTCTGAATTGTTATTTATTCTTTTGGTCAGAGAAATATAAGGTATCATTGTAATTTTGTATTTCTTTTTTATAGGGATGGTAAAATTTTACAAACTTCAAGGGGATATTTATTTATAAGTTAATCTCACAGAATATAGTTATAATTCGGTTAAATTTTAGGGGGTGTAAATGTAATTTATCCTTAATTCTATGTTCCCTGTATAACACTGGAGTTACGAGATAAGAATTTATGCCTAACCACCTGATGTGGTCGAGGTTGCACCATCAGTTGGTTTTCTTATTAGTCAATGGGCGGAAGGAAATATATATGAAATCAATAACACGTGTCTGAAGTGTTGGGATCGGTCCCAATAAGAACATTCTGACAGTCAAGTTAAAAACAGTTTAAAGGACAATAGGTTGATTAGAAAGGTAAATAATTCACTTTTCCAAATTAAGCGTATCTGGATATTGATTTTGAAACTCTTTATAAGTAACCCCAATGATACTGTTGCCACTTTGGGTCTTCTGAATGTTGCCACATGTGATCTATCCTAAGACCCAAATTGCGTGTAATTGGGGCGAGCAAAATCAAGATTGATCCAACCCAAACAAAAAGACACGAACTCTTATCCGTTTTGACATTTTCAGTGTATTTGAAGGGCAATAGTGACATTTTATGGCTTAACCCACATTAGCACCCATTGTGATGCTACACCAACAACTAAAAAGAACAAAAGAAAGAAAATAAAAAAAATGAGGTACTAGTTAATTCATGGGCAGAACATGCTAAAGAAACATCATGGGATCAATTTGGTGGGGTCTTAAGTTACACGCTTTTAGAGCAACTAACAACGATTTATTAGGCATGTGTAGACAATGTATACCAACTAATTTAGGCCAAAAAATTTAGCATCATATTGGATGAAATAAGGGCGTCTTGTTTTCTGAATTTCATATCTTTTATTTAAATTTGATGGTGAATTTTTATATTCAATGAACACCAAATTAATGTATGCTTACTGCTTAGTAGAGGAATATATATTTGACGCACATCCGTATATATATGGAGTATAAAATTCATACTGATTCAGAATAACAAACTCGAACTATCACTTGAAGAGGATAATAAAATATTTTGATAGAATGCTCTCGTAAGTATGCTAGCGCAAAAAATGCGGTACCTTAACCGAGGGGGAAAGCCTTGTTTTTATAGCCATAGTCCCCACCAAATGAGGAAGTACGACCTCCAAGGACTCGGGTTAGTGGTTATCGCGAATAAACCTCCTCAAAATCCATAAGTAGCTAGCCAAAATCTCCAAGGAGTCCTGCTGGCTCAGGGAACCTTGGTTAGATAAGCCTTCGAGGATAAGTCCCTCATTTCCTGGGGGTTGTTAGGGGACGTGGTCAGTCCGTCCTTATCTTCAAGTTTCATTGTGGATTACGTGGTCATTATCTCTTGTTGGACAAATATCTTCCTGCCATATATGAGGGTGATCCATTTAGTTGCTAGGCTGCCTTAAGGGCCCGTCTCTTTATGGGCCAGTGGGCCTTTACCCTGCCCACACATCCTTAATTCCGATAAGCATATGCATGGTCCGGAGTTACTCCCTCTTGGGCCTCGTGCATCCAGGGGCCTTCTGTTGGACTTCATTTAAGTTGGGCCTCGTTGTGGGCTGAGTGTATTTTTAGGCACCGATATTATATTATATTTTACTTTCACATTAATTTGTTCTGATACAACATCATTAAATATAATAATTAATAAATTCAAAACATAAAATTTAATTTTTAGGATTAGATTTTATATTTAAGATTATTCATTAAATTTTGAAGTGAATTGCAAATAATAGAACTTTCCTAGTCAATTAAGACAATTATTATCATTTTTTAAAAATATAATTGTATATGCTAACGCTTCAATGATATAAATATAAATAAAATTATGAACTTAATATTTTTTATACTTAATAAGTGATATATTCACTTTTTAATATATACTTCTATATGTGCAATACATATGATACGTTCTAGTATATTATAAATAAAAATAAAATACATAAATCACCACATCACATTTTTTTAAATGAACAAAGAAATAAATAAATAAATAAAAGAAAATCAACTTAAGGTATCATCGATAAAACAATAGAATTCGCGTATTAATGGTGTTAATTACGATGACGTGGAATCACTTTTATAAAAAAAAAGGTACAATTAATTTTTTAAATTATTTAATTAGAGATATAATTATCATATTTAAAAAATAGTGTGACAGTGCCACTAACTGTTGTTTATGAGTCATGTAGATAACGTGTATTTATGTTCGTCAGATGTAGCTACTCTATAGTTCTTCTAGACTTTCTTAATACTGATACTCGGTCATAAAATAAATTTTCTTTTTTTTTTTTATTTAAAAAGAAAAAAAAGAATAGAACACAGAGAGAGAGAGAGAGAGAGATTATTTTGAAATAGTCTCTTAAACATACACATTATTTTAGTTAAAAAAAAATTACAATTTTAAGAGAAAAGTAAGTAAAGTCAAAATATGATTATCGAAAGTTTGAATTAAAAATATTACCTTGGTACATTACGCTCTAGTTGACTATTGACATAAGGAATATACGTTTCATATTCTTTTATTAATTGCAATCACCAGTTCTAATACTACGACTATATTGTCTTGAATGTACAATTTTTTTTTTTTCATTCTTATTGTCATAAATTATAATCAAATAAACGAAAATATTTTCTCTTATTTCATTGCATAAAACAAATTCCGCCAGCTTTTCACAGGAAATCGACAGTTAGAAAGTAAAAGAGAGACGTATTTTGATTGATGGAGTTGGAGTGAATAGAAAGAATTCTTCTAAAAAACAAAATCAGTTATGCGAAGAATAAAAGTGAAATAATCTTGTCTCTTGAATGTTAAAGTTAAATTTAAAAGATGTTATAAAAAAAAATTACACATGTGACGTAATTAAATTTGTACCGTAATGTACTATCGTTTTGACCAAAATTACATGAATTTGTCATTAAAAATGTATTTAATTAAAAAAAATGAGACCTTAAAATTTATAAATCGTACAAACTTCTCATTTACGATCAATATTGATGTAGCAAAATCATCTGCAATTTAAAAAAAAAAAAAAACCCATCAAAATAGGTGTAAAGTGCATACAATCAAATACTGAAATTGGCTTTTCTGATTTCTAAAGTCCAACAACACAAAAACCACAAATTGATGGAAGATGTCGCCCTCAGTAATTGTCCTATCTTTCTCCAACCACCCCTCCATTTATTTCCACTACTTTAATTTAAATAACCTATTCACATAAGTGGTCTATGTTTTTTCCTAAATTAGAAAATTGGGGTAATTACACTGCTCTTTTCGAAGTTTAGTGTAATTATACAGAAATTTTCTGTGATTTAAAAAATTATATTTGATATCTTTAATGTTTGCTTTCATCTAATAAGTAAATCCCTCCATTAGACAATTTATTGAATTACTGATATTAGCATGCCTCAAATTGACTTATTGTTGACTTATTAGAGATCAAATTTTTTTTTTTGGTTAAATTATCTTCATACATCTTCGCACGCTAATGTATGTCAGGAGGTGTTTCTTTTACCCTTATATGGGTTGTTTGGTTATAAAGAGATTTATTTAACCTGTAATTAGTCAGTAATAAGTCAATTGATGGTAAATATGAATTTTCATTCTATTATTTTGCTAATATTAACAAATTCGGTGGGTTTTGACTAACCGAAGGCCTATTTGTTAAACAAAAATAAATGTTAAGGACTAGATTTCATTTTTCAAACTATGAGGACTCTACATGTAATTACGCCAAACTTCAAGTGAGGGCAATGTAATCATCCCGAAAAAATAAATTCTTGACATAAAGTCCATTGATGCAATAAAATGGGAATATATTGGCAAATTACACTTTTTGTCCCATTGGACTGGGGGGTCAACACATTTGGTTCCGTGCTTCCTTAAATGACCAATTTAGTTCCAAAATTGAGAATTTTCGACACTTTTGATCCCCCGCTTCCTGAAATGACCAATTTAGTCCTAAAAATTGAAAATTTTACTAAATTGAAAATTTTCGACACATTTGGTCCCATTAGACGATTTGTGTAAAAAATATTAACGGCAACGTCTCGCCGTTAGTGGGATCAAATGTGTCGAAAATTCTCAATTTTGGGACTAAATTGGTCATTTCAGGAAGCGCGGGACCAAAGTATCAAAAATTTCCAATTTTGGGACTAAATTAGTCATTTCAGGAAGCACGGAACCAAAAGTATTGATCCATCAATCCTATGGGACCAAAAGTATAATTTCGCCGAATATATTCTAGTGACAAGAAGTTTATGACACAATAATATCATGTAACAAACATGGCGCTATATGAATTTTAGTAGATTTTTCTAGTTTTATTTATAGGACCACAAGAGCTGGGTATTGGAGCCTGAGAGCTTCTCATCAATGGTTTTTTTTTTTTTTTTTTAATAAAATAAATTTCTAACAATTACGTTATAAATTTCAATCATTGACTATTACAATACACCAACACCATATATTTGTAGGAATTCAAACTCATGACCTTATGATTTTAGAATCTCTCTCCGCCAACTAAATTAGGTCTAATTAGCATCAGTCGTTACCTACTTGACTTCATTTGGTTTCACTTGGTTGAATGGACCATAAAACTCGAAAGCTAGCCAAAATAATTGAATAGAAAGTAATTTAAAAGACCAATTTTGGATCGTGTTTGTATTGATGGAATTGAAAGTTAAGAATTTTAATTTTACAATAATAAAAAATACTAATCAAACTTGTTTTAAAAAAAATTAAAATACAATGAATGTTGAATTCTTCTAGTATCAGAGCGGCTAACCCTCGAGCTCTTGGCGTATTTTTTCCTTGACCTACCCGAGTCTCCCGCGTTGGGCCCCCAACAACCATATGAATCACCCCTTTGATAAGGGATGTTGTTTGGGAGTCCATTCTTTCTTCTGACTTCCTTTCTTGTTTCTGAAGCGGTCCCTACTACATGACTGACTCCTAGACCTTCTCTCCTTCCCTTTATATCATCTATCCCGATCTCGCCCCTCATTACCATCCTCTCTTGCAGGCTCCTTCATCACATGATCCTTGTTTAACCAACCTCTCAATCTTGTCCTTCAATTAGTAGCAATCCTCCATCTTGTGTGACCCTTATCTTTATGAAAGTGATAGTACTTTCCCGAATATTTCTTAGCCGATGTATCTCTAATTTTCCTGGGACATTGCATCATATTGGCCTTCTCCACCACCATCATTGCTTGAGCTCTAGTAGTACTGAAAAGGAGCATACCTGTGGTATTTAGGGTAAAAGGGCACCTCATAATCTTTCTCACATTGGGTCCCTAGTTTCCTTTCTCTCATATCTCTTCCTCTATCCCTACCTTTTGTCGTCGCCCATTCTCCATATTTCATGGCATTCATCTCCTCCTAGTGTATATATTTTTGCGCGATCCCTGTGAGAAGCTCCACATTTTTGAGGGGATCGCATGATAAAACTAATGCGAATGGTCCCTTCTTCAATCCATGTATCAAAGTGCTAACCATCATGTCCATGCGAAAATCTTGGACCTCCCATGAAGCTTTTTAATGATTCATCCTCCCTCTGTTTGATTATAAACAAGTTTGTGGCCGATATCTTGCCTTTTTCTTACCGACAAAATGGAAAGTAAAATTATGTATCAACTGCTCATACGATTCGATGGTTTTACTTAGGATGTTGGTGAACCATTCCTAATCTTTTCTTGCCAAAGTTGTCACATATAATTTTCTTCCATCACTCACCAAAAGGTCATCTTAATGTTTCCCACATGCGATGCAAACTGATTCAGGTCGGGAATAGAGTTGTCTCGAGGGTAGTTCGAATTGTAACTGTTTGGGATCCTAAATAAGAAAAGATCATTACGCTTGTTGGGTGACCTCCAACAAAGACCCTTTAATGCTTAAGACATTTCATGAGATCGGAAGGGAGGTGAAGAGTGCTTGCATCAAAGTAATAATGGCGTTTAATTGCCCAAAATAGTTGTGGGGTATTTATAGGGTCAAATGTACATACTTATACGGATCCACATGGCGTGATTTCAAATCCCCAAGTACAAAGTGATCAACAATCCTGATCCAGGTCAGGGGGTCGGGTTGGTGCAAGTGCCACCTGGCCTGGGTTAAAAACACGGGAATCACTATAAGGATATTTTAATTTATGGGGGCCATATCTTAATCCTTCGAACATTACATTTGATATATCCCCATCAATACTAAATTTAAATTCATCTAATATTGGAAATAATCTAAAAAACTTTTCTCAAATCTAAACTGTTATGTTCAAATAGAACCTAGCACTACAATCGGTTCATATCTCAATAGGTGACGTTGATGTTGTAATTTGACAATCCGTGAACCAAATTTGGTCGTTTTGAATTATTTACCACATCTTTACTCACTTCTTAATTTGATTTTTGTTTATATTTTATTTAATTGCGAAACTATTTTAGTTGAAACACATACAAAAAAGTAAAAATAAATTGAAACTCGAAGCTTCCTCAACCAACTCGAAATTCCGCGTACTTATATAATATTTTCTTTTTCCATTAGCAGATTCAATAAGCTTCATTACAATAATTCCCCTTTTTCTATATGTGGTATACTATATCTCTGGATAATAAATGTGAAATAAAAAAAAAATCATAAAGACAAACAAAATAAATAATGTAACTGTCAACCAATAATATTACTCCACGTCAACAGCAAGACATGACATACATCATATCATATCGTCCAACAATATATGCACAAATTTATGTTTAAAAAAAACAATACATGCACAAATTGAAGACAAGCAAGTGCGTAATGGAAAATATGTGAATTAAATTTATATATTATTATTATTTTATTTTATTTTGCAGAATGTACTGTAAGGCCTCATATACTTTGATGTATTAGTTTTAATAAGAAAATTAGTGTAGAATAATATATTGTTTACTTTCATATATAGGGGTTCTGTACAAATGCAAGGCCTTGTATTATTTACTGTTATAGTTGTATAACTTATACCACCTAAGGAGGTGGTATAAGTTATTATGTGAATAATACAACAATAAATACTTGAGGCAAATGTCTTTGTTACCCTCCATATTTGTGGTAGATGGCATGAATGAAGGGCTAATGGGTAATTTTGTCATCCAACACAAGTAAATACTTCATAGATTTAATCAAAATTTAGTGGTACACGTAAGTAAACACTTTACAATTTATATAGAGCTTTTTAATCATTCTTTTAATTTAAAATAATCATATAATTCCTAAATCAAAGCAAATGGGGCTAAATGTATATAATACATTTTAATTAATTTAATCAAAATATTTAATATAAGACTGAAGAAATCCTAGTACGATCACATCCTCCAATTACCACACTACACGTGTCCCATATATCTACTTAATAAAAAACAAATTCCGGTACATAATCTTGGATCTACCTTGGGCAATTAGCATCTCATTTATCGATTCCCGGCATCTACTCTCAGATCCTTTCGTGCACATATGATGGACGGCTCAGATACGTCCTCTCTCCCCCATATAATCCCACCCCCACACCCTAACACTCTCTCCAGACCAGAGCAAAAGATAGAAAACCTTGAGAGAGAAGAAGTAGAGAGAGAAATGAACGCGTTGGATTCTCCACTTGAAGCTCTAGCTCTCAACTACTTGACCTACGGCTTCCTCACCGCCGTCAACAATATATGGGCGTGGCTCGCCGTCATAACCGCCGCCGTCAGCTTCTGGAGGATCAGAGCTCTGTCATCAGCTCCGGTGTCGACACCGCGGAGGAGCCAGGATACGGCGTCAACATCATCAGCGCCACCGGAATTGGATGAAAGGGCGGTGAGTGAGCCGGCTACTGTCTCAACTACGGGTGAAACGCAGCTGTCTTCGTCTCCTACCAAGACATCCTGTCCCACGTTGGAGAGAGAAGGGAGCACGAAAACCAAGTTCAGTTTGTATTATGAAGAGGATGATTTTAGGGTAGACGACGACGGGGGCGAGAATGAGGATGACGGTGGTGGGGCGGCGGTGGTGGGTGAGAAGTCGGGTAGATGTTTGAGCAGCGACGATTGGGAGAGAATGATGGTGGTGGTGAGAATGGGGGATATGGGGTGGTACCGGTGGCAAGACAGGGCGGTGTTTGACGGAAGCGTGGTGCGGTTGTGGGAGGGGCGGGGCGGGGGCGGAGACACGCGGCGGCGTTGTTGGTTAATGGTGGCGTGGCGTGGTAGGTGATGAAATGTATTGTATTGTAGTGTATAATTTGGTGCGGTTGGATAGGAATAATGATTACAGGTGATCACCGCTTGTTGTTAAGGTTTCTTAAAGAAATTGTATATATATTTTGTTGGCTTCCTCAACACCATTTTACAAATTAGGCGTCGATTAATTGTTCCTTGCGTACATAAAAAAATAATATAAATATTTTAAAATTATAATAAATATATATAAATTAATACATTATATATCCAAAAAAAACAAAAAAAGGAAAGAAAGAAAGAAAACGAAAAAAAGCTAACTTATGAGGGAGAAAGTCCTCTTCTAATATTAGTATAGATGTAAGAATCCCATATTTGTTGTCTATTTGGTACACACAAATGGGCCCCAATTGACACCATAAGAAACATAATATTTAATTATAATTAATTATCATGATTAATATCAAAAAATTATACCAAAAGTCATTGACTACAGTCATACAACGATTGTCGATCGTAATTTTTGTTGGAATTGTTAAAATATTTCATGACTTTCGTGTTTCTATCATGACTCGTAGCCATGGCAAATAATTTTTTCATGATGAAAAATTTATTTTTTTATCGATTGTATTTAATCGTAGTTAATAACATCATTAAAATTGTAGTCAATATATTTTTTTTCCTAGTGTGATTTCGATCAGACAGGAGCTATAGGAGAAGTGAATAGTAACTTATCTTTTAATTTGGTTCACATTTTATTAAAAGAAAAATAACGAATTAATTACTTAATTGTAACAGTAATATAATCCGGATTAATTGGATCTTGATAAATTGTACAAATATGATTATTTAAGTAAATGAATGGTTTAAATTTCAAATTCCAATTATTTATTCTCAAAAGAAATATTTTCCAACGATGTCTTAGTTTAGTAGTTAAGGTTGAAATTTTATAATTAAGTTCGAGTTCTATCACACGTGTTAGTAGTTATTTCATTTAGAGTATTTTTGGTTGGGGGGAAAAGTGGAAGTAAAAGGAAATGTATAAGAAAAAAGTTTAGTGTTTGGTTTGGGGAAAGAGATGGAGGAGAAGTAAAACTGGATGTATATGAAACCCATGCGGAGTTCAATTTCCTCTCCGTCCGAAATTGGGCGGAAAGGTGGAAGTATAAAGTCAAAAAGATAAAAAAATACATATTTTATTTTTACTTACTCTATGCCCATATATATATATATATATATATTCCTCCAATTCTATTATCCTTCCCACTGATAATATCGTACATAATCGTCAGAGAAAAGATAACCAAATCGTTGAAAAAACTACTACGTCGAAGTCAACAATCCGGTAAACATACTTTTTGCATTTGTAATTTTTCAGAATTTTTTATTGCTAATTTGCTATTAAAACAGAATAATCCTTTCCCCTAATCGTGTTCCATCTTCCCATCGTCGACACGAGTAATTTTTATTTTATTTAAACAGAATAGTTTAGAATAAATGAACTGAATATTTTTATTAATAAAAAATATTATTGTTCTTGTTTGATATATATTTTTATTACTAAGATTTTTAGATGTTTGATATTAGTATAATATTAACTTATTTATTTTCTAAAACAAAATGAAGAAAAAGGGTTAAACTGTAAAACTACAAAAATTAGTCTTTTCTTCTCAATCTAATTTTTTCGTACCAAACAAGAGAAAGTTTTTTAGATTTACTCATCTTCCAATCATACCAATCAACTTGAAGGAAAACTATTATTCTTCCCCTCTCCTCCCCCTCCCCCTTTCACTTTTTATTTTCTATCATTTGAACCAAACCAACCCTTAACGTGAATTGATTGTAATAAGTAATGGAAATTTCTCTCACTTATTTAAATCTATTGTAATCTTGTTCTATATATTTATTGATCGAATCAATATATTATTTAATTTATTAATAGTAGCGAAATATCTATAACAAACTGGCAGTACTGCATTGATGACACAGCACAAACACGGTCATGATCGTGTATGATGTACCAACACTAGAACTAGATCTGCTACACTGGTCAATAGAGGAAAAAAAGAAAACATTAGATCTGGCATGCCATGAAAGACTGTAAGAATGACGTGTTACATATTTTTTAAGTTAAACTACAACTATACCTTCTAATGTTTAACATAATTATAAATACTTCATTTTTATTTGGAAAATTATAAATATCCTATAAGATTTATAATTATTTAACAAATAACTCATTTTATCTCATTTTATAGGTGAACTGGTCAAAATGCCCTTATGCACTGAATCATTATTTTTATTTAATTCGTAAAATAGTTTGGACTACAACGCGCATGAAGAGATTTCTTAAATTTTTTTACAGAGAGGAGTAATAATGCAATTTTTCTCGACTGATTTTTCTATAATTTTAATAAAAAGTTCAAGGGCAAAATGATCAATTTCAGGCATTTGGTTAAAAATTTCAAACTTTAAGAGGTATTTATAATTTTTCAAACAACGATAAAATACTTGTAATTATAAATTTTAGGGGAGGTGACTGTAATTTACCCTATTTTCTATTATTAAATTTTGTCCAATTCTCTATTGTCTGCCTTCTTAGGCTCACAAACACACACATACATATATGTACACATAATTTGGGTAAAATTTATCCATCGTCAAATGTATTTATTTGCATTTAATCGAGATATAAAATCTGATTGCAAAAGTTTTAATTTAAATAAAGACCTTACATTTGATATTATAAATTTCAAAAATTAAAATGAAAATAGATTTTTTTTGAGGCTGCAATATGCTATTATTCAATTTTAATATAATCAATTACAAAATAATGAATTATCTTATAAATATTTATCAATATAATTAGTGGAAAATAACAAAAAGAAAATATAATTATCAAGTATAATCACCATGTATAAAACTTGGACATGGAATGGTTCAAATAAACAGAAAATACATTGATTGAAGTTTATGCAAATTTTCTTCCATATATTGATTATGTTCATTTTAGTATTTAAGGGTTAAATGGTTATTATATAAAATATAATAAATAAATAATATTAATTGGGTGCCAAAAAAAATTAAATATGAAATTCAAGTACTAATTGTATTGTTTATAATTATTCAAATACTAAAATAATATAATAAATAAAATTTAGGGAAAATTGCATGACACCCCCTGTGTTATAGGAAATTTGCTAAAAACTTACTTGTGTTAATTAAATAAACAAAAAAAACCCTCTAAAATGATGAATCCTGCAAAAAAAAAAAAAACCCTATCCGTCAAAGAAAACGGAGAGTTACTTGCACACACTGAAAATGCGAGTGAGATTGCTTTTTGACCAACTTTCAGCCTTTGACTTTTTGGAATAGACAAAATTGCCCTTGTATCTTCCATTATTCCTTTTCTTTTGTTTTTGATTAATTCTTTACCTTTTTAAAATTGCAAAAAATATGATAAATACTAAAAGAGTAATATTCATCAATATTTATATATATAAAAAATGTTATTACATAAAGTTAATTTATTATACATATTTTACATATGAAATATTAAAGTTTTATTATAATTTCAATATTATTTATAAGTTTTAAAATCAAAATACATTATTTCATTTTTAAATATTATTAGTTAATTTGATTATAATTTTGGTGTATTTATATAGATTTCAAATTTTTAATATAATTATATTTTTAAATATTAAAAATAACAAGTGAAATAAATGTTTTTTTTTTTTTTTAAACAGAATTGGAATAAATGTTTATCTTCCCCTAAACCCACCACCTTCGTCCACCTTCCGCCACTCGCCGGCCACCGACCACGCCGCTGAAACTCACCATTCGCCGGCAACCGCCACGCCCCTGAAACTCGTCGGCCGCCCTAGTCTCCTCTTCCTCTCCCCAGTCAGCTCACAGCCCTGAAACGCGCCCCCACCATCCACCATTTTTCTTCCCTCCCGTCGCAACTCCGATCTCCGCGACGACAGCCTCGCCATCCCATATCTGGGCGGCGACGTCATCGTCGCGCACTATCGCACAGGTGGCGATGATCGTCGTCGCCAACCCAGATCTGGGCGGTGGCGACCGTCGTCGCCACCTGCGTGACCCAGATCTGCGCGGCGACGTCGTTGTCGCGCACCATCCAGGTGGCGACGACGATCGGCTCTCAAACAGGTGGCGGCCGGTGGAGGTGGATCTGGGCGGCGGCCCTCCACCGGCGAATTCCATATGTATATACAGTATACGATATATATATATAGGCCCATTTATATAAAAATTACATAAAAAAAGAAAAATTACAAAAATACCGCAAAAGCGGTAACAATTGCAAAATTTCGACCGCCGGTCGCTAGCCAACGCGGCGACCGAGGGTCGCTGCCTTGGCCAACAACCATTTTTTTAATTTTTAATTTATTTTTTTAAATTTTTATTTATAATTGTTAATTTATATTTAATTTACTAATTATTTATTATTTCAAACTAATTATTATTCATTACAAAATAAAGATAACTAACTTTATGATAATTTAAAGAATTATGCTAATAAAAATTTTAGAATTAAAAATAATACACTAAAAAATTACATAAAAATGTGTATTCAAGTATTTGGTACATTATTTTGCCGTCTACACCCTGCCTTTGGACGTTATTTTGGCTCGAAGGACCTTGGTTTCGTTGGGACTGACTGCAAATTTGTTGTCGTGCACGAGCTTGTGCCCAATCCATTTCATTAGGTATTCGGGTACTTGGCGTCGACCCGAACGAGTTGATGTACGAAGAGTATCATCGTGGACCAATTGAAAATTGAGAATATCCCAATAGTCTTCCGCCATTATTGGGTGAAAAGATTCAGAATATGTCATTCGATAAGGCATTAAAGCATAATATTGCTTAACCATAGATGCAGCGTTAAGCCTATATGCAGCGCATACCTTTTGGGCATGGGAGCATGGTATTCCAAATTGATTCCATTTGCCACATGAACACTCCTACGTTGCAATTTTTACAACGTGAGTGTTACAATCCTGTCCATAATAATGTCTTGTAACCACAGAGGCAATCTGTTCAATTTGATCGAATATCATGACCACATGCTCGACAGATTTGGCGGACCACCGTTGGAACATTTTATATGCATAGTCCGTCCACGTTTGATTGTTGTTTATTATTGTAGTACTCCTCGCCATCCTCTCCCTAAAACATTGGACTGAGCGGTTAAAAGTCATTTCAACAATTGCAGTCACAGGAAGGCGGCGTGCCCCTTTTAAAACCCCATTGCATCCAGACATGTTGGTGGTCAGAATACCGCATCGCTATCCACCGTCATGAGAAGCTGTCCACTTTTCCTTTTCAATTTGCTCCAGCCAGTGGTGTGCTTCTGGTTTTATACTCTTAATCTCGTCCATGGTGCGATTAAATTTTCTAATTTGATATTCTGAGCCAGCTCTCCAACAAAGATCCTTCAATTGCACGTTCTCAAACTGATTGTCGAAGTTTGAACACACGTGCCTCAAGCAATATCTATTCACACCGCGAGGAGGAACAAAGTCAGGAATGTCTTTTACGACGGATAAGAGGCCAGCATTGCGGTCAGATATAAGGCACATTCCCGACACCCCTCTGATGATGTGTCTGCTCAGCATCTGAAAAAACCATTTTCAAGATAGATATGATTCTTCTCAATATGGGACACTTCAAGCCAGGCTCCATCGACCCAGTGTCCATTCGATTGGTAGTGGCACAGGTAAATAAGAAGGTTGTGAACAAAATATTGTACGAGGAGGGTGTCCATCGCTTAAACATCCTTAAGCAGCGTTACGATATTTATAAACAACTTAAGAGTACGTATGGAGTGTCATGCGATGCAAGAACGGGTGTGTTAACTGCCAACAAATCACTATGAGAGCGTATTTGTAAGGTACGAGTTGTCTTGCCGGTTATATTTACAACATTTCCTTTATTCTAGTTCTGTTGGCAGCCGTATGATATGAGCTTGCGATGCATTGGAGAGTTGCCACAAGAATGCAACCCACAATTGTGGACATCATCATGTCTTCTGATCTTCTATGCAATTGTGGAGATGCACCGTCCCGAATAAGTTCTTTGCCAATTCGGGATGAGGCAAAATATTCCAAAAGTGCAAAATGACCGCGACATGCAACTACATCGTATTTCTCGTTCATCACGTGTGGGAACAGATTGGTATCAGCGACACATCGAATATATCGTTCGATGGCAGAGACGAAATGAGACCATTGTGATTCGACCCCCCATATCTAATGAAATAACTGTAGAAGATGGATATGAGGAGTGGTATGATGAAATTACACGTCATTTCATACCATCATCTGCTCAAATGCGTGTTGGAAGCGGGTACCAACCTGGACATGCAACATCGTGGCAAATAGTGGTACGTTATCTCGTCAACATACTTATTTCAATCATATTTTTTACTTTTCACACTTTTAAAATTATACACTTATAATATATTCGGTTCACTTTAGCTTGACCAAATGGAAACCCTTCGAATAAGTTGTGAAACTACACCCGATCAACTTGAGGCATATCGTCAAGCAATGACAACATATTTGGACATATATCGAAATGTTGTTCAAATTGCAACAAATCAACGAGTGGGACAAGGTATGGCCCCTCAAAATCCATTGCCACAAGATGATGTTCTGTCCACATCCAACAGACAAACGCGAAGTCGTAGTAAGAGATCAGCTCGCACAGTAAAAAGAGATACACCTGACGTTGACATAGCTGGGCCATCTACTGTTCATCAATCTCAATTTTTTACTGAAGACTGCTACGTGCCTAAACCGCCTCAACAAGATGATTGGTTTCAGTCGACTCCTTACATGCCAGTACATACAGAAGGTCTTACACAAATATTGAACTTGACCTCGGTCTTGGCATGAATCAAACATATACACTAGTACGTAATGTTTCACCTATCTAATTTCCCTCATGGAGTGCATATGGTGATCTAATGGAGTCGAGTTCTACAACATCATCTAGTCGGTACAAATTCATGCCGATATTGATGATTAAGAACAAAATGAACCATCAAGTCTGGAAATACGACGACCTAGGCGACACCGTCAGAGACGTAATTGTGGGACAGGCGGACATTATTAAATTTTGTAATTATATTTTTTTATGTAAATTTTTAAGTTTATTAGTTATTGCAAAAGAATTTTAAAATTATAATTATATTATTGTATTGCAATAAATTATTAATAATTAGTTTGAAATAATAAAATAAGATATAATTAGTAAATTAAATATAAATTAACGATTATAAATAAAAATTAAAAAAAAAAAAAAAAAGGGTTGTTGGCCAAGGCAGCGACCCTCGGTCGCCGCCTTGCTAGCGACCGTCGGTCGCTGGCTCAGCTCACGAACCACGGTCGTGAGCTCGGCCAGCGGCCGTATATTAAAAAATTAATTTTTAATGGCGGCTATATTTTTGCAATTGTTACCGCTTTTTGCGGTATTTTTGCGAATTTTCTTTTTTTATGTAATTTTTATATAAATGGACCTATATATATATTAGACAGAAATGTAATATTATAAAATGATAAAATATTTTCTATTTTTATATATAATTTTATATATATAAACATATAAATATAAAATATATATTTAAAAAATATAAAATCTGAATCATTCATTTTTAACTTGAAGATCAATGGCTATTAAAAATTGATTAGATCCAACGGTTCAGAGAAGATTAATGAAGATCAACGGTTACTGTAATACACATAACTTATTATATGTAAGGGTATAACGGAAAATAATTAAAAAATTAACGGCATCAAACAAAATAAACGGAGAGAAGAGCGTGTGCTTAATTTTAAAAAACATGAAATTTTTTTTGCCTATATTTTTAATACAAGGGATTTTTATGCAATTTTCCCTAAAATTTAGGTATCAAAATGAATTTTACTTCATACAATTTAGTTTTTACTACATTTTTCTTTTTAAGCACATTCTTTTGTAGGTCAGCCTCAAAAGGCGTTCACAGTTTCCAAAGTCAGCATCATTAAAGTCACTGAGGAAAGCAGGGGACAAAAAATATGGCTGTGATGTTTTCAGCAGTGAAAAGTACTTGACACTTTTGCAACTAAGTAATGTAACCCGATCTAGTTGGGTTGGACTTAAATAAATCATATAATAAGTGTAATATACTTATTTTATAATTAGTATATGATTTAGAAAAAGTGATCAATTACATAATAAATGTATTACACTTACTATATGATTGGTTTGATTTAGCCAAACTTAATCCGAACTAAAATTTTCCCTAAATAATTACACTGAGGGATAATTATACCGATCCTCCTCTCCAGCGAAATTTGTTTGACCTGCAATAAATTAGTAATAAGTCAATCGAGAGCAAGTATTGATTTTATTTAGGTTTTTATTTGTTGATATCAACAAATTCGTTAAATTTTGACCAGCGAAACGACCTATTTGTTAGGTGGAAGCAAATGTCAGAGGTACTAGATATAATATTCTAAATTAAAGGAGGTTTACGTGTAGTTACACCAAACTTTTGAAGAATGAAGTGTAATCATCCCTAACATAAAACATGTCCATTGGGTACAACCCAACGATATGAGCTCAAAATATTTTGTGGGAGGCCTTGTATCCGAATCTAGGTATGAATAGAGCAAGTGCATTGTAAACAATAAAAAACAAAGTAATTACATAAAACATAGAAGCGCGAATTATAATCGTGAACATATATACTATAATTTTGCTATAGTATGTACATTTTATTTTTGAAAGCTCAACCACTGAAATTTTACCAGATATATATTTTTAATATTTTATAAACTTTCAAATATCTTATAAAATATATTAAGTAACTTGTTATAAGATTCACTCAGACACCCTCTTAATAATGAAAAACTCTAAATTATGTAATAAGTTTTCCAAAAGAGTTTGAACAAGTTGATGTTTGAATTGTGAGAGCAAACTCACATGGACTATGACACAATAATTGTATATACATTGGCTTTCGGACACTGAGAATAACGTTTACATGCACTTGGAGTTGAACTTATTGAACCCAATAATATGCTAAAGCTGTCAATTTAAGAAGCATTATTGAAGTAAAAAGGTATCCACTACTTGTAGCAGTATCGCAATAAAAATAGTATTTTTTGTTTCGTAATTTAAAATTTTTATATTTTTTATTTTATTGGTTATGAATTTATATTTTTCGTCTCGTGACTTCAGAAAATAGTATTTGTGATTCTATAACATTTTTTTGTTAAATATTTAAGGAAAAGTATCATGGGACTAAAAATGATGTTTTTTTTTAAAATTATGGTACTAAAATTAATAATCACATAGCCAATTGGACTAAAAGTACAAAAACTATAAATTACGAGATAAAAAATGCTATTTACCCGTCGTGGTAATTATGTACTTAGTTCAGAAAAGACATAACAGTACTACTTTATGGATGGTTGTTGGCATACGCATGCATGTATGTTCTACCATTTTTGGGGCCAAAGATCATTAAATGAGTGACGTCTGATCCACGTACATTAGTTAATTATACTATGATATTTTTGATGTAAAATACGCAAAATAATACTTTTTACAATATGAAAATTATCACTGATAGGGGTACACCCCTTAATTATGTAAAAGACATAACTAACCATGGAAAAGGGACAAAATTGCAACTAAAGGATCAGGATCCGCGTGTATAGCAGTCGGGTCGAATACCCGCACCCTGACCCGGAACCCTGACCCGGACAGAGACCCACATTGAGAGAAGATCTAGACCCTCCATCGTCTGGCAACTCAGGCTCTGAGATGACGCCACGTGGACCAGGCAAGTATAGGCACTTGGCTCTATAAATAGCACCATTCTACCGCATTTATGGTAAGATTTGTTGAGTATATTCGACTGTTTACTATATTTAGATCGCATATCACTGTCTCAAACTTGAGCTGACTTAAGCATCGGAGGGTCTTCGCCGGGGATCATCCCGGCTAGCCTAACGTGCTTTCTCTTATCAGGGATCACTTCATCTGGGTTGCAGATCGAGTTCGAGGGACATCAACCTCCACCTAGGATCATTACCATACCCGGATCAGTTGGCGCCGTCTGTGGAAACTTGAGAAGAGTGTTCGAGATTTGAGATGGAAGGACCTTCGGGAGGAGAGCAAACGCCAGGAGAAGGTAACAATGCCACACCGCGACTGGGGGACCAAATCTTGCAAATTACTAGGAGCGAACTACAGAGGATGATTGATGAGGCCACTCGGAATGCCACTAGAAATGCTATAGTCGAGTATGAAAGGAGAACTGCGACCCCATATGCCCATGACTCTATGAAACGACAATTATTCCGAGGAAAAGAAGTGGAAGGTGACCTTAAAGAAATAAATAGTAAAGGGACTCCTGAAAAAAGGGATGAAATTGAAATCTCGGATGAAGCATCTAGTGAAAAGGGGCGAGCCAGGAGAAGGGAGCCTGGAATATCGAAGGCTGAGGTCGAGGACGTGGGTCGCCAGATAGAAAGGCTGGGGTTACAGATTGATGAACTAAAGAGGAGAGGAGAGATAGTGGCACAAAACAGAAATTCACCATTCTCAAACAAAATCCTGACTGAGATAGTCAATCCCAATTTTCGGATGCCTGACTTGCCTAAATACGACGGGACAAAGGATCCAGAGGAGCACGTGGCAGCATTCGAATTGGTAATGAATTTATATGGGCAGTCTGATTCTATTAACGCCAAACTTTTTGTGACTACCATGACAGGAAAGGCTCAGGAATGGTTCACCAGCCTACCAAGTGGCATGATCGAGTCATACAAGCAGTTGGCCCAGAAGTTCACATTCCATTTTGCTAGTAAGAAAAAGCAAAAAAGGTCAACTACATATTTGTTCACCATACGACAAAAAGAAGACGAATCCTTGAAAGACTTTGTAGGTAGATTCAACAATGAAACCCTTGAGGTACAAGATCTTAGGATTGATATAATGATCAACATTCTCATTCACGGATTAAAAAAGGGTCCTTTCTCATCCGCATTAGCGAGGGACCCACCTGAAGATGTGGAGCAATTAATGAGGATGGCACAAAAATATATTGACGAAGAGGAAATGAATGCGATGAACGATGATGAATGGTCCGGTCGAAGTCGAGACAGAGGTCGAGATCGAGGAAAAGATGGGCGAACAAGGTCTGGAAAAGACCACGAAGCACCATATCAACCTAGATATCATAGGTACAGCCCACTGAATGCTTCCAGAGCGAGAATGATGATGATGGTGGAAAAGGACAATGTACTGCAATGGCCCAAGAAGACGCGTGCGACCCACAAGAAAAAATATTTGGGAAATAAGTATAGCAGGTTCCATGGGGAAAAGGGACACGACACCGAGGATTGCTACCAACTCAAATATGAGATAGAAAGGTTGGTCAGGCAAGGCTTCTTCAAAAAATACGTAAGAGATTCCCGCGACGTCGATCGAGAATCAAGGAGAAGAAGGGAGAGATCCAAAATCAGGTCCAGAAGTAGGGAGCGAATCCGTAGGAGAGAAAGGGACGAAGAAAAGGTAGAGGAGGCAGGTGATAATGCTCCTGTGAAAGGAGTCATTCATACGATCACAGGTGGACCCACCGGAGGGGACTCTATGAGATCAAGGAAGAGATATGCCCAACACAATGACTTTGCACATGGTGAGATGGTTCTGAAAGTGGAACAGGAAGAGAAAATCAACTTTGGTCGAAAAGATTTGATAGCAGGGACAAGGTCGCAGAATGACCCAATGGTGATAAAACTGGACAGCAAATTTCTTGGTGCACAAAGTGCTAGTGGATAACGGGAGCTCGGTGGATATTTTATTCATGAGGGCATTAAAGAAAATGGGACTAGATGACACATCATTACAACTGGTGCGAACACCCCTAGTGGGATTTGGAGGAAGCGAGGTGACACCTTTGGGAACGATTGACCATCCAGCTTCGCTAGGAGACGAACCAAGGAGGAGGACGTTGATGGTAAGATTCTTGGTGGTAGACACCCCTTTTGCATATAATGTGATTTTGGGAAGACCTGGTTTGAATCTATTTCAAGCAATAGTGTCCACCTACCATTTAAGATGAAATTCCCGACGAAGTATGGAATAGGTGAGGTGCAATGCGACAGAGAGAGGCAAGAAAATGCTACAACTTATCCCTGAAAAAAGGTGGAGGTGAGGATGAGAAGGTTAAAAGAAAGATAGGAGCAGACCACCCGATGGAGGAAGCGGACAACATGAAAAAGCAGAAACCCGAACGCATGGAGCCAGCGGAGGAGCATAAGGTGATAGAATTGATACAAAGAGAGCCGGGAAAAACAATCAGAATTGGGTTGCTAATGACCTCGACCTTGGAGACCATGATGATCGAGTTTCTCAAGAAAAATATAGATATGTTTGCATGGGGCTCATCGGATTTCCAGGGTATTGATCCAGAGGTGATAGTCCATAGACTCAATGTAGACCCACAGGTCAAACCGGTTAAGCAAAGGAAGAGAACATTTGGAGCGGAAAGGAACAAGATCATTGAAGAAGAGGTGAACAAATTGTTGGAGGCCGGGTAAGTGACTGAGATGCAGTATACAGAATGGTTAGCCAACGTGGTGATCATGCCAAAAGCCGTAGGAAAATGATGGATGTGCACCGATTTCACAGATTTGAACAAGGCGTGCCTAAAGACACTTACCCGCTACCTCGAATTGACCTCCTGGTGGACTCCACAGCGGGATGTGCATTATTTAGCATGATGGATGCTTATCAAGGCTATCACCAGATCTTCATGGCGGAGGAAGACCGAGAGAAGACATCTTTTGTAACTGAGAAAGGCATTTATTGTTATAATGTGATGCCTTTTGGTTTGAAAAATGCAGGTGCTACGTATCAAAGATTTGTGAACAGAATGTTTAAAGACTTGATAGGTCAGACCATGGAGGTCTACGTTGATGACATGTTGGTCAAAAGAAAGCTAGACGAGGATCATCTCAATCACCTCAAGAAAGCATTTGAAGTAATGAGAGTGTATGGGTTGAAACTTAACCCGACAAAATGTACATTTGGGGTAAGAGATGGCAAGTTTTTAGGATACATGGTGAGTGAGAAGGGGATTGAAGCGAACCCTGAGAAAATAGAAGCAATCATGGGATTAAGTTCCCCAAAAAAGGTAAAGGAGGTGCAGAAGCTAGCTGGAAAGCAGCAGACATGAACCTACCCTTTTCCAGGACATTAAGTAAGATGAAAGACTTTAAGTGGACGGTGGAGTGTGAGCAAGCTCTGTAAGATTTAAAACGATACCTGACAAACCCTCCACTATTGGTAAACCCGAAGGTAGTCGAACCATCGTACTTGTATTTGGCAGTATCGGAATATGTAGTAAGCTCCGTATTGGTGAAGGAGGATAGAGGGTCACAAAACCCTGTGTATTACGTAAGTAAGATGTAACAAGTAGCGGAGAAGCGGTACATTCAAATCGAGAAGCTGGCATTGGCTTTGGTGACTACGGTAAGAAAATTGCGACCGTATTTCCAGTCGCACAAAGTGATAGTATTGACCAATTACCCATTAAAGCAAATTATGGCTAAGCCAGATGCATCAGGTCGCCTGATCAAGTGGGCGGTGGAATTAGGGGAGTTTGATATCGAATACCAGGCAAGAGTCTCCATTAAAGCCCAAGTTTTTGTTGATTTTATTGTCGAGCTCGCAGGTGAACAGGTACAGGATGACCAAGATGGATGGCTCCTACACGTCGATGGGTCATCCAACTCGAGTAATGGTGGAGTAGGTATTCTATTGCAAGGACCAGGGGGCATGGAGATCGAGGTCGCAGCTAAGTTAGCATTCCCCGCGACCAATAACGAGGTGGAGTACGAAGCCTTGATACTGGGACTGGAAATGGCCCACGGGGCAGGTGTGAGAAAGTTAGATGTTTACACTGATTCGCAGTTGGTGGCGATGCAAAATAGAAGGGTCGTATGAGACACACGAATGGACCATGACCCAATACCTAAAAAAGGTAAAAGAAAAGATGAGTAAATTTGGTAAGTGCACGATTCAGCAAATACCTCGGGAAGAAAATGAAAGGGTTGACGCCTTATCGAAATTCGAGACCATGCTGTCAGGGGTGAAAGATAGAAAGGTCACTGTGATAATTCGAGAGGTAGCAGCTGTAGATGAGCCGACTGTGGTGCAAAATGTGGAAGAAGCAGAGTCATGGAAAACTAGCATCATTAAGTACCTCATGGAAGGAGTCACCCCCAATGATCCGATCGAGGCTAAGAAGCTCCAGTACAAGGCAAACAGGTTCACGATGCTGGGTGGCGAGCTGTATAAGCGGTCAGTTGAGGGACCCCTACTGAATTGTCTTACACCCGAAAAGGCGCAATATGTGCTAAGGGAAATCCATAAGGGCAGTTGCGGGAATCATTCAGGTGGAAGATCGCTAGCACAGAAGGTGACTCGTCAGGGATATTTCTGGCCCACTATGGTGAAGGACTCAATGGAATTTTCAAAGAAATGTGAGAGCTGCCAAAAATATGCGACCTTGATACATACACCAGCGACCCCGATGGAACCCATCAAAATCACATGTCCGTTTGACCAATGGGGGATAGACATCGTGGGTCCGTTTCCCCCAGCACCAGCACAGAAAAAGTTCGTTATAGTCGCGATTGAATATTTTCCTAAGTGGGTGGAGGCCCCGAAGCTCTAGCTAGAATCTCTAAAAAAGAGGTGATAAGTTTTATCTGGAAAAATATTATTTGCAGGTTCGGTTTATACCACGCATCCTGATATCAGATAACAACACGCAATCCAAGGAAAGGGGATTGTGGCATGGTGCAAAAACTCAAAATACAGCAGGACTTCACGGCAGTAGGTAATCCCCAAGCGAACGAACAAACGGAGGTTACTAATCGCATATTGTTGCAACACTTGAAGACAAGGCTAGAAGGAACAAAAGAATCGTGGGTCGAGGAATTACCAGGAGTGCTGTGGGCTTATCGAACGATCCCCCAATCATCAATGGGAGAGACTCCATTTTGTCTGGTCTATGGGACCGAGGCAGTGATACCGGCAGAGATAGGTGAAGAGACTGCAAGGATCGCGCAATAAGACCCGCAAGAAAATCAGAGGGAGAGAGCTTTCGACCTCACCACCGTAGAGGAAAAACGCGATTGCGCCTATGCAAGAATTCTGCACCACAAAAGCCTCATGATGCGGAGTTACAACAATAGAGTAAGGCCTAGAAACTTTCAAGTGGGTGATCTGGTGCTAAAAAAAGTGGAAGTATCCAAGCACGTTGGAAATTTGGACCCAAGTTGGGAGGTTCCATACAAGGTGATCGAGGTGAAGAAGAAAGGAACATACAAGCTTCAAGACTTGGAAGGACGAGACCTCCCGCTCCATTGGTCTGACCTCAAAAAGAGTGACAGATGGATAGACCACACCTTTGACGGCTGGTTAAGACCAAAGGGCTGCACCAAGAAAGAATTACCTGAGACTCCACCAAGCTTGCGCCCAGAGGGGTTCAAGTATAGGTACCTTGAAGTCGACTCCCTTCAATGGTACCTACGACTGTGGAATGCTTTTTTTTTTTTTTTTTTATGTTATTCAAAGATGAACTTAAAGTCTAGTTTTACTTCAGCCATGGTGGACAGGAGAAGCAAAGACGAGTGAAGGCGAAGTGCACCTGAGCTACGATCATGGAACGTTCACAACTTGAAAATTTTTTATGTGTAGAGGCAGGATAGAGAACGATGCGGAGAAAGCAATGTATGCGACCTAAGAAAAGGCATAGAGTTAGAGGATCTAAAAAAGGCCCTTTTTGTTAAACGCGTGGATCTGAAAAAAGATCCCCTTTTGTAAGCCCTTGGATCTGAAAAAGATCCACTTTTGTAAGCCCTTGGATTTGCGAAAGATCTCTTTTCTTTTATGTTTAGGACCTGCGAAAGGTCATTTAATTTAACGATCGCCAGACTTTCTTTACATCATGTTTAGTGTATCGAGAATCGCATAGCAGCGACCGTAGAGTAATCACAATCACATAATAATTTAATTCAGGTTCCCATAAGATCTGAAAAAGATCACATCAAATTAATCTGGAAAGACCATATCTTGAAAGGATATGGAAAAGATCACCCTTTTAAAAACGGTTTGAAAAAGATCGCCAATTTAAGTGATCTGGAAAAGTTCACATATGGTCGATCTGGAAAAGATCGATCTAAACGGATCTGAAAAAGATCACCCTTAGAGCAATATGGAATAGTAAGGAAAAAATCACCCTTTAAAAACGGTCTGAAAAAGGTCATCAATTAAAATGATCTGGAAAAGATCACCTGGTCTAAAAAAGACCACTCTTAGAGCGACCTGAAAAAGGATCAACCATAATCGATCTGGAAAAGATTGCATAAGAGAATCTGGGAGATCAATCTCAACTAGTTGGGAAAGGTCGTAATCCAAGGTGGCCTGAAAAAGGTCACCCTTACAATTGGTCTGGAAAGGAAAAGACCATCTAACGAGATATCCTTCACCAGGGAAGGCTCGCTTGAGCGATCTGGGAAACCAACACGGTCTGTAAAAGATCATCCCTCACGGAGATCAGAAGGATCATCCTAGAAACGGAAAGCATGAACGATGTATGAGGAAAATGAGCGTAATAAAGGAACAAGATATCATTAAGCAGCAGACTGCAAAAGTTGCAATGTCAATTAAGAACCAAGTACAAAGCAAGATCAAGGAGCCATCCACCCGGCAAAATGTAATAAGGACGATGGCTAAGGGATCTCCCTATGGTAAGCATTACAAGATCATTTGAAGTCTATCTTGGCAATCTAGCCTGCTATAAGGTATCCTAGCAAAAGGGTGTCTTCACAGAATCTTCACAAAAGGGAGGCACCCAAGGAAGCCTCGACAAAAGGATCTCAGGTCAAAAGTCGCGACCTAGCACCCAGAAACCTACCCTACTTCAGAAATGAGGGCTTCAAATTCATCCTCTCCCTCGATCTCAGGAGCTACATCTTCAACGTAAGGCTGGAGGTTCACATCCAAGGAGGGATCAAGAAGGCTGCGATCAAACCCATCCACACAACCTTTGAGATGCTCCACTTGGGAGGCGCATTTGTCGAACCCTTCGTTAAGGAAACGAGCTGATTGGATCTCCACAGCCATTTTGAAGGTGGGTGCTTTCAGAAAATCCTTAGCTCCTTGGAGACGGTGCTCGGAGACCTGCTTCTTGTACTCGTTAGATTGCAGAAAGGCTTCGCGACCTTCATTAAGGCCTTCTGTTTGACCAGCGACCCTTCCAGCAGAGAACACTTCGGCCTTCCCCTACTCCAGTGCCTCAGCCACGGATTTCCTGGTCGCCTCTGTAGCCTGTTGGAGCGAGGATTTCAATTCAGCGATCTGAGCTTCGAGGGCGCTCTTATCATCCATTGCTGCTTTCTCCTACTGCTGAGCCTCAAGGACATCCTTTTGAAGCTCAAGAATTTTCGACTCAGCGACGCTTTTTTGATGGTGGAACATAGAGCATTTTAGTGACAAGTCATGGCTGAAGGCCATCGCCTGCAGAAAAGAAAGTTCTAAGGTTCAAACGATGACAAGGTGACAGGGTCAAGGTGAAAGATGACAGTGGTACCTGTGTGAGCACGTGGGCAACATGCTCCTCGACACGTGTATGGGAGGTCTGAGCAAGGAGAACCTGATCACGTTCCAGTAAACATGCTTTATATAATTCCCATGAGTCTTGACCCACGAGCGAACGCAAAACGGAACTTCGAGTAGATATTGCCCACCTAGGGTCCAATTTATCCCCTTCCATTTCAGCAATTCTACTATTAGGGATGTGGAGCTCCTCGTGGGCCTGCTTCCACCAAACCACTATGTCCTTGAAGTGCTTCGTGTTCTCTGCCTCATCGGCAGCATCCTTAGCTGCCCGGTGTTCAGACCGAGATTTGCTGCGCTTGCTGGATTTACTGGAACCCTTGTTGCGATGTTTTTTACCTTTGCGGCGACGCTTCTTAGAGGGTCCCTCGTCACCCCCAGCCGGTTCAGCGACCTCGACCTCCTTCGACCCAGAGGCATCAAGGTTAGCACCCAAGGCCAAAACACCCTTGGATGGGGCAGCGATCACGCCAGCTACATCTCCAACTACCTCCGCGAGTGCAGAGGGATCGATAGTAGGATGCTTGGATGACCTTCTAGGAGGGTCACCGCCTTACGCAATGGAGTCCTCAGCCTCAGAAGAACGAGCAGCGACCACAGGTGCTGGGCCACCCCTAAGTGCTCGCGAGAGCCGTACAATACGCGCATTCGTGATGGCGGAATCTGCAAGATAGCAACAACACCGTTAGGGCCCAACAATAAATAGAAAATAGCTAAGTAAAGGTACAAGGTAAGAGGTTGGTTCACCTATCCTACCCCTAACAAGAAGGGGTGCTGGAGAAAGCCCGGCGAGGGTCAAGACTATCTCTTCTAATAATTTTTTCGGATCATATGTATAAGAAGTGAGTGCGTTTACTTGATCACCTTCCAAACCCCCTCCATGGGTCTCGGGCTTGGGCGCCGACACTCGCTAGTCACAGCGGAAAGGCCAAGTATTCCCCGGAGGAGGGCGAATAAAGAAAAACCTCTCCCGCCAAGGACCTACATTCGACCTAAGCTTATCTAGGAACCTACACTCCTTACGGACATAAATATAATAGAATCCACGATCGGAAGATCTCGTGGAAAGGGTGAGAGAATACAAAGACCAAAAGTTATCAAAACTAGGTCGAAGGTTATGATGCCACATTATTATAACAAAAATGAGTATGTGACTAATAGAGTTGGGGGTCAGTTGCATGGGGCAGATATCTAAGGCACGTAGAATACGTTCTACAGGACGGGCAAGAGGAAACCAAAGACCGCCATCTAGGTGAACAATAGACAAGGGACAGAAACCTTGGGTGGACAGTGCATTCGATCGAAGGGTCGCGGGATCAGGACCTCATAGTCATAAGGAATAAAATATTTTTCCTTAAGCTTATGAACAGGAGTTTTCACATTACTAACTATACCGGCCGAAGGGTTTTTATTCATCATGCTTTGTTACCCAACTATGGTGGGAGTCTCTTCGGAATCGGTCACACCTAGAGAAGGGGCAGCAGGTGCAACCCCATGAGAACTTTCTAACTGTGTTGCTAAGGTCGTGGGTGAATGTATGGGATTGCTTTGAGTTGCTTGGGAAGGACGTGGAGCCAAGTATGGAGAGGTTGCAGTTGAGGCAGAACAAGAAGAAGAACCTGAGCTAGATTCAGAGCTATAACTAGAGCTTTCAGACATAATGAGGGTGCAAAGTGTGCGACAAATGATGGTAGCAGGTGACGGTGGCAAATGACGGTCGCGCGAACAGAATATAAACAAGAAGGGTCGCAGAGGTACCTGGGTGCGAGCGAGCGACCAATCAAAGGACGACTGATGGCAGGAGAAGCAATCTGCGAGCAGGACGGCAACAGGAGGGAGGATCACGCGACACCATTATTTGTGAGTGGAATCCGAAATGAGGGCTTGGCCTATTTATAGAGCTTTGAGCGTGGAAAGGCGCGCCGATCAGGAGACTGAGATAGCGCCACGTGTCACGATCGGACGGTGGATAGACCACGACGCTTCGCGAGCAGATGGTTCGAGTTCATCTACTGCAATAACTTGCACTAGAAGAAGTGAGGGAACTAATAATAGGGGTACACCCCTTAATTATGTAAAAGACAGAACTAACCCTAGAAAAGGGACAAAATTGCAACTAAAGGACCAGGATCCGCGTATATAGCAGTCGGGTCGAATACCCGCGACCCGGCCCGGAACCCTGACCTGGACAGAGACCCACATTGAGAGAAGATCTAGACCCTCCATCGTTTGACAACTCAGGCTCTGAGATGACGCCGCGTGGACCAGGCAAGTACAGACACTTGTCTCTATAAATAGCACCATTCTACCACATTTATGGTAAGATATATTGAGTATATTCGACCGTTTACTATATTTAGATCGCATATCACCGTCTCAGACTTGAGCTGATTTAAACATCGGAGGGTTTTCGCCGGGGACCATCCCGGCTAGCCTGACGTGCTTTCTCTTCTCAGGGACCACTTCATCTGGGTTGCAGATCGAGTTCGAGGGACATCAACCTCCACTTAGAATCGTTACCTTAGCCGGATTAATCACTAAGTATGATAAGTATTTTATGTAATAAAAGATTTAATTGATTAATTTATTTTGCGCTACTTTTAATGATTAGTGACAAGCTAATTATATATAAAATTGTTACCGTAAACAATTGATGATACATATAAATTCTTATTGAATAATATAACAACAATTATCATTATTATAATTGTGTTATTACTAAATTGTCAATATATATGAATCACTAATTATAAATTGTGACAACATTCAGTTGCAATTTTTATACAAAACAAAACTTATCATCACCTAACGCATTTCATTAACTATAACTTTGATATTACATACCGTTCAATATTTTACCACTAATATTATATTATCTTGTAATCTTTCTTAACTTGATATATATAAAACAAACCCATGTACTAATTAATACAGTTCGAGTTCGTTATTTTTAATTAGTATATAATTTTATACTTGACATGTATATAGATGGTTGTCAAATATATATTTCCTCTACTAAACATACGTACATAATTAATTTGGTGTTTCATTTAATATATGATACGAGATATGAAAGTCAGAAAACAAAGACGCCCATCCAATATGATGCTAAACTTTTTGGCCTAAATTAGTTGGTATACATTGAATCTACACATGCCTAATAAATCGTTGTTAGTTGCTCTAAAAGCGTGTAACTTAAGACCCCACCAAATTGATCCCATGATTTTTTTTGGCATGTCCTGCCCATGATTTAACTAGAACCAACCCCCGCCCCCCCATATAAATATAAATATAAGGTAAAATGCAATTTATTCCATGTGTTTTCAAAAATATTTAAAAAACCCCCTGTGAAAAATAAAAACACTAAAAAACCCCATGTGATCTCCAGAATAGGGCAAAACACCCCCTCAACTCGGGAGGTGTACTGCACTCGCGTCTCATGCAAGTGGGCCTTAATTTTTTATAATAAAATTATTTTGCATCTTAATTTATGGATCGTCAGATCTTGTTTTTTGATAGATCTAACGGTTGAAGTTTCATAGAGAATGGATCAACGGCTAGATTTTATTAGATTTGAATCGAGGGTCCGGATTTAACATACAATTCAATGGTCCAGATTTTACTTAGTTTAAATTAATGGTCTAGATTCAACTACTAATATTTATCATATTACTATATATTTAATATAGATAAAATATTAATATTAATTTAAAAATATATTTTAGAAATTAGGGATTTACCACCCCCCACCCCACCGCCGCCCCCTCGCCACCACCGCCGCCGTCCTCACAGCCTCCGCCGCCCCCTCCCCGCCTCCGCCGTCCTCACAGCCCACCCCCCACCCCACCTGTCGCCATCGTCCTCTCCACAGTTGCGTCGCTGTTTTCTCTCCCATCGCCTCCTCCGCGCGCCGCCCCTCTCCCCTCCCTTCGCCTCTTTCGCGCGCCGCCTCCTCCACTTTTCTGCGCGCGCGTCCCCTTTCCCCTCCCTTCGCCTCCTTCGCTCCGCCCCTCCCCAACTCCGCGCGTGCCGCCCCTTTCCCCTCCCTTCATCTCCTTCGCTCCGCCCCTCCCCAACTCCGCGCGCGCCGGCCCCTCCCTCACATCGCCTACTCCGCGCCATCCGTGGCGCCAGCGGGCCAACGGTCGACGCCTCTTCCCTCCCGTTTTATCTATATATATATATACGTAAAAATATTATATATATTTATATATAAATAAATACCTAAAATTTTGAAGATTTATAAATTATATTTAAATATATATATATATACATGTATAAATATATTAAATTTTAAAATATATTTTTATAATGATGACAAGATCTGAACCATCCATTTTAAGAGATGAGATCTAACGGTATATAAATAAGGGTAGTATTGCCATTTCACAATTATAAAATTAAAAAATATTGAAAAAGGCGCGTTGTGGTGCACCTAACGCGTGGAGGGGTGTTTTTGCCCTATTTTGGAGATCACAGGGGGTTTTTTTAGTGTTTTATTTTTCACAGGGGGGTTTTCTTAAATATTTATGAAAACACAGGGAAGTAAATTGCATTTTACCCAATAAATATATATACTAATACAAAAAGAAAAGGCCTCCACTCAAAAATGACGGTTTATGACACCACGATATCTAATTGTTTTGTTATGCCATGTTGCGATTATAAATTTAGTTGTTGATTTTCCTATTTGAGCTAGGAAGGGCTCTAGTAATTGAGGAAGAAAATAGATTTATGCTAAATTTGTTCTCTTCCATTTTCATTCCCCTACATAATGATTGATATAAAATCTAATTAAAGATCCTTGGACAAGTGTCGCTATCTCTATCTTGCCGTAATAACTTTTATCCTATTTATTTTATTTTAATTAGTGATAATAGTCCATAAACCAATTTAATTTTATAGCAATTGGACGTCCTAACATTTGGCTTAATACTCTGTTCTTGCTCTCTAAGCCCAACTGCCCTTTGGTTGTATTATTGCATTGCCCTTAAATTTGGCCTTGTCCTCAAGGCCCATACATGAGAATCCAGTCCTCAAGGCCGAGAGAGCTGCGGAAAGGGGCCCAACAGGTGTGGGATGGGCCAACGTTGGCAATAATAACTCTAAGTTAGTCTTTTTTTTTTCTTTCATTTTTAAAAAAATATGTAATGTGTTGGTTTATGTGTGTGTATATATATATATATATAGATATTAACAGCGGTGGTACGCAGTTGTTATTTACAGAACTTTAAAGCGTGCAATATTAATTTATATACGCAAGAACGCATGCCAGATGGCTAGTGTGTGTATATATATCTATACTATCTATACTATTATATTAAGGGAGAGCACCTCTTTGGTGTCTCTCCCAAATTTGGTCTGTCATATTTTTTAATATTTTGTTATTTTTTTCTCTTTTTCTCAACTTCTTATTTTTCTCTCTCTTCTCAACTTTCTATTTTCTTTCTTATCAACTTCCACATCCCTTTTTCTTCTCTCATTTTCTTTCATTATTTTCTCATTTTTTTTTATATTTTTTTATGTTTTTAATCTAATTCATTTATTTTTTAAAAAATAATTATTTTAACATTTTAAATTAATTGTGCGCACACATTTGAGTGTGCCATATATACAAATATATATTATTTTCTTCTTTTGTTATTTTTTTTTTGAACAAAAAACGAGAAGATATTTTTATTTATAGCAAATCAAGGACAATACACAAGGTGCCGTCGTGAGACGAGTACAATAGAAACCCTTGTCCGATTCCACCAAATCTCGTAAGAAATCCGGCGGTTCCAAAAAGATCTGCCTTTCCGATCTGGTTGCTGCAGAGGATCGAGCTAGGAGGTCCGCAACCCTGTTCTCTTCTCGGTAGCAAAAGGCCGCCGAAGCGGCTGAGAAGTTACTGATGAGAAGGCGGATATCCCTGAGCAAAGGGATTAAGTCCACCGGTGCCTTGTCCACCCTGCGAAGAAGGTAGAGCATGAATTTAGAGTCTGATTCAATGATGATATTTTGTATATTAGATTTTAATGCCAGATCTAATCCTGTTTGGAATGCCCAACATTCAGCCGTGTTATTCGTTTGTTTTCCCAAAAATTTTGAGAACGCAAGCACAAATCCCCCATCGGAATTTCTTATGATTCCTCCGCTTCCTGCCTGACTTGGATTCCCTAGAGAAGAGCCGTCCACATTCAATTTGTACCAAGGGTTTGGTGGAGGTTTCCACTTACAAAGAACATGAAAGGTATGTCTTGTATTTTCCATACTTGAAATGCTCGACATAGAGAGATTTGTTAGTAGATTCGTAGTTCTCCATATATTCTCTATGTTAATATTACTGTTGTTGAAGATGAATGCATTTCTGTTCTGCCAGATAAGCCACAAAGTATAAATAACCAGAAATTGTCTGTACGGGTTTTTACGAAGTGTATGGAGTATTATCAAAATGTTGGTATCTTTAAGAAGTTGAATTTCTGGTAGATAATGATTAGCAAATATTCGAAAGAAACTACAATTAACAAAAGTATGTGATATGTCTTCTACTTCCTCAAAACCTAAAGAACAGATAGGAGATTGAAGTCTTTTCCGTTTGTATAAGAACTCTGCATTAGGCAGACTTTGATGGCTCAATAACCATGTGAAAAAACGGACTTTTTGGTAAAACCTTCATTTTCCACAGAGTATTCCATGGTAGATGTGGGGAGATGTCAAAACTCTCAACATTTGATAGCCAAGTATAAGCACTTTTAATGGTAAATCTACCTAGTCTATCCCAATTCCATGTAAACGAATCAGTCTGTTATGTTATCGGGATAGGTAATGCAGTAATATGTTGGTAATAACAATCAGGAATCAAATGTGCAATAGCATTCAGGTTCCAATTCTTTTCATTATTAATAAGTGCACTAACCTTTAACATCTGAGTATCTGGAGCAATAAATTGAACCTGAGATTCCAAAGTAAACTAACCACACCAAATATCAGACCAAATGTTAATATTCTGTCCATTACCAATAATCCATTTTATAGAGTCCTTCACTAAAGAAACAGTTTTACAAATATTCTTCCATATATAGCTATTATGCGGTTTATATTCTGTATTCAGAAAATTAGAGTTTTTCAAATACTTAGCCCTTATTAATTGCATAGAAAGTGATGTATCTTCAGAATGTAAACGCCATCCTAAGCGCATGAGACATGCTTTATTCAGAATTGAAAGATTTCTAAAACCTAGACCCCTTTTACATTTAGGCATGCAGCATTGTTCCCAGTTAACTAAGCTCTGTTTTTTATGTCCAAGACTAGAGTTCCATAAAAAACGTTTACTCAATTTATTAATATTATCAATAACACCTGATGGTATTTTAAACACATTCATATAGTAGAGAGGAATCGTATTGATAACATGTCTTATTAAAACTTCCTTTCCCGAGTATGACAGAAATTTATTATACCATGTATTGATATAGTGCTCAATCTTTTCAATAATGTTGTGAAATTCTGACTTTTTCATTCTACCCATAACATAAGGAAGGCCCAAGTATTTATCTTGACTAGAGCTAGAAGCAATTCCTAAAGCATCGCAAGTTCCTCTTTTCAAGCTGTTAGTACAATTAGGCGATAACATAAATTTAGACTTTTCCAACAAACCGTCTGTCCAAAAAATTTAGCAAAGTTTTCTAGAAGCTCTTTGGTATATGCAATAGTTTTATAGTTAGCTTTTAAGAACATAAGACAATCGTTAGCATAACATAATATAGGAACCGGGGGACCCTGTCGACAAGATTTCATAGCATCAAACAATTTAAGATGTAAATAAGTGATTATCTTTTGGATGAGCGGTTCAAGACACATAATGAATATATAAGGTGATAGAGGATCACCTTGCCGAATTCCCTTAGTAGGATTCCAAGAGTTAGATCTTTGTCCGTTAATACGAACATAGAAGGAAACAGATGTAACACATTTCATAATCGAATCACTAAAGTCTTGTGGAAAATTATACTGTTTTAAACAAAATGTTATATAGCTCCAATCCAGCTTGTCATAGGCCTTTTCAAGATCCAACTTTAAAGCCATACAAAACTGTTTACCTTTCTTAGATTTCATTGAATGTAACATTTCATGTGTCATAATGATGTTATCAGATATTAACCTGTTAGGAACAAAAACATTCTAGTACGGTGAGATTAACTCATTCATCAAAGGCTTCAGTCTAGCAACCAAAATATTTGAGATAATCTTATACACAGTATTACAAAGACTAATAGGTCTAAACAGATTAACCTTATTGGCCGAAGGTCTTTTAGGAATAAAAATAATTTTTGTTTGGTTTATGTGAGAAGGTAAAATACCATTGTGAAAGAAGTTTTTAACCAATTTGATAATTTGTTCCTTAACAGTTTCCCAATAAGTAGTAAAGAAAAAGAAATTAAAACCATCCGGTCCCGGCGATTTATTAGGACCAATACGTTTTAAACCCGCATAAATCTCATCATCTAAAATTGGTTTAATCAATGAGTTCTGTTGCAACTGTGATAGTTTCTGCACTGTGCCATTAAAAAACTGATTAGCCTCAGACATAGAAGGAAATGAAGACGATTGAGTACTAATATTCCAAAAATGATTCTTAAATGCCAGTAAAATGTTTTCAGTATCATAAATCCATTCATTATTATCATTTTTAATCCCCTGAATCAGATTCATTCTCCTCCTATTAGTAGCCCGTGCATGAAAATATGAGGTATTCTGATCCCCAAATTGAAACCAATGTGCCTTAGCCCTTTGTTGCCAATAATAATTTTTTTGGTTTAGTAAATCTCTCAACCGTTTCTCCTGAAAAAGAATTGTTGTATCTATAATGGTAGATGTTCCCAGTTTAATATCAGCTAGATCCCTATGTATTCCATTAATAAAGACATCTAAATTACCAAGCACTTGTTTCTTCCATAAAATAGACTTCTCCCTCACAAATTTGCAATTGTTATAATATCCTAAATCTAGTGCATGTGAGTCTGAAGGTTTCCAAGCATTTTTAACAACAAGATGACAACTGTCATGTAACGTCCATGCATTTTCAAAACGAAACTGTTTACTCAGTGTTCGTGTTTGAGGAGTAATTTCCAACAGAATCGGTGAATGATCGGAAAACGGGGAAATAAGATGAGACAATTTAGCATTGGGGAAACAATTAATCCACAGTATATTAGCTAAACAAAGATCCAGTCTTTCACAAATATAAGAATTACCAAATCTTTTGTTACTCCAAGTAAATGGATGACCTCTAAAACCAAATCTAACAGTTCACAATTAGTCAAGCAATCTCGAAATAGATCAGATTTACTGTGTGAGAATTTACCACCGATTTTCTCATGGGGATGAAGAATATTATTGAAATCACCAATGACACACCACGACTTATTAAAACTGTTATGAAAATATGACTGTAATGTAGCCCATACCTGATTCTGCATATGGACTTGGGGATAGTTATAGAGTGCAGTCATAATGAAAGGTTGATTTAGTGATGGAAACTCCACCCCCAAGTGTATAGCCCGATCATTTTGATGTATCTGCTAAATTGTAACCTCTGCTGCATTCCAAAGAACTCATATACCTCCTGCTAACCCATTAGATGGCGTAACAATAGAGGCTGAGAATGGTAGTCTATGAATAATAGCAGGAGCTCGATCTCTGTTCATTCTTATGTCCATAACTATAAAAATATTTGGTCGGTATTGTTGATCAAATCCCTAGCAGAAACTACAAACTCGGGACGCACTGCTCCTCTACAATTCCAGCTCAGAATCTTCATGTAGGGAATGGAGTGAGTAGCAATCTGAACCTGTGGGGCATAAATGTTCTGCTCCAGATGGTTCATATGGGCGTTTCCCACCAGATTGTTCTGAGGATGTAGCTGATGGTCTCTTCCTAGAGGATGGAGGTGCAATTTGTATTGTGTCTCGCGTTCTCTCGCAAATCCTTCGCGTTCCTGCTCGATATCTATCACTAAGTTGTTGACGAAAGGTGGCCCAGCGAACAAGTGAGGGGTGGTATGAAATGGTTGTACTAGGAAATTGTTGGGCCCTTGTGGGATTAGGTGATTTCTGATTCGGGCTGTGACAGGTAGTTGAAGCATTGGATTGGGATGGAGATGGTCTACTACGTTCGGTAGAGGATGGTCTTGTATTGGACTGGAAGAGAAAAGGCTCTGTTGGACTGTTGGTGAATATCTTCGTGAGGAAGGACGAGGTGGCTGATGATAGTGGACCATTGGAGTTGGGGACGATGGCCCCGAAATTGGGGAGTTCGAGGAGAAGTTTTCGTCCTGACCCACACCGAGGTATATGTGGTCGGGGAGATTGTGGGCCATATTGGAAAGTTGTATTGTCTATACTGAAAGTTGTTGTTGAAAAAGGGCTAGGTGAAACGGTATATATACTCGGTAAAAATTTTGAACTCTCACTGTGGTAAAACTGGTGTTCAGGGTTCATGGTTGGGGACTCATTGACAACACAACTAGATGTTTTGCCACTTGTTGGACATAGTTGGCCGCGTGTTTCTCTATATGTAATATATTTAACTGACACTTGTCTTGTTGTAATGACAGGTCTTGTCCACAGGAATTGCAGGCGGAAATCCTTTCGCTCACACTATGGGCAAAACTGTTCCCATTGTTTTTTTCCAAATCCGTGTCCATTGCTGTGGAAAATCCACTATCTTTAATAATAGTATTATTAAAATTAGAAGTAATCTTACCTGGAAATGTGGGGTCACTCTCTGCTAACAAGGATGTTGACTGTATTAGTGTGTGTACCTCTGATTCTTGCATGCATGATGTGTTCTTACTATGTTGATTTTTCATAACTAATTCTTGATTGTGATCATGATTCAGCTCGTGAATTCCAGTTGAAATATTCTCAGGACTGATATCCATTGACTCCGTTTCTATTACCTCCGTCTCTGGGATTTGGTTGAGGATAGAGAAAGAATTTGTATTACCAGAGTCCAAAGGAGGAGTTTTACTGTGTTTATGACTCTGAGTATTTTCATTTACTGTCCATTTCTTCTTGATTCCATCTTTTTGATGGCTCTGTTGTACGGGTGTATCAACTTGTATATTTTCTGTGGTTTGGAATTTGTTTATTTGCATATTGGTATTATAGCTTGTACGTTTTCTTGCACGTGGGCGTACTACTTCCCATCTAGCCATAGGTTTGGGATTGTCTGTTATACTCTGTTGCTGATTACTAACCTCGATGATAACGGCAAATTTGTTGGTCCGTCTGTTGTCTTAGTGTTCATCAATATTGTACACTCCCTTTGCATGTGTCCAAGAGAACCACAAGTATGACAGAATAAAGTGTTTAATTCATATTTGATGTGTTGAATGTGGTGTTGTATACGAATGAAAGGAGGTAAGGGTAGAGAAGTATCCACTTCTACACATAGTCTAGCAAAACGGCATCTTGATTTATTGTATGTATGCGCATCCATCTTAATGGGTCGACTAACCATTCTTGCTATCTTGAATAATGCTTCAAAATCATAGTATTCGATAGGAAGATTCGGCAGCTGAAACCATAGGTAAACTGTATCAGGAATAGATTTTGTAGATGTAAAATTTGGCTGCTATTGTTGAACATGAAGGTAATGGTTGAACATGAACCAAGGTCCTCCTGCGAGAGCCATAAAATAATCTTCTTGATTGGAGACTCGTATAATAAAACATCCATTTCCTAAATTTGACGAGTAAATAGGAGAGGAAGTTTTCCATAACCGGCTCAAATGTTGGTCCAAATTGACTACCAGTTTGGACAGAATCAAAATTCTGATAATTAATGCCCGTTGCCATGGTTTGTGTAATCTTTGAATCTCTTCTTGAGGAAAAGATAGAACAGGATGCGGGGTATTTGTTTGAGGAGATGAAGGGGGTGAAACCTCTGGAGGATCCAACTTCCAATTTTGTATCCATGTTGGAAAATATATGTGTTGAGATTGGGAGGTCAGTTTATCTTTATAAGAAAACTGGCTTTGTATCCGATCCATAGGAGTTGCTGTCGAAGTACTGCTTGGTTTTGAGGATGAGGAGTAGGCCGAAGCAAACGATGCTTTATTGTCAGGTGGCTTCCATGGAGGGTTAGGAGACAAGGGACTGTGATTATCGATGGTTGTGTGAGACGAAGAAGGTGGTATCAGCGGAGACCCTGGAGTATCAGCCTGAGAGAGAATTTCAACCATTTCCGAGACTGCTTCGTTGGGTGATCTTTTTTTCTTCTTTTGTTATTTATAGTTGTTGGTGTAACATCACAATGAATGGCGTCAAATGTGTTAAGCTATTAAATGTCACTATTACCCTTCAAATAGAAAATGCCAAAATGGTATAGAATGTGTCTTTTTGTTCGGGTCAGATCGATCTTGATTCTGCTCGACTTAATTACCTGCAATTTGAATTCTAGGATAGATGACATGTGGCAACATTCGAATAAACCAAGGCGGCAATAGTACATTGGGGAATACCTATAAATAGTCCCAAATTCAATATCCAAGTACGTATAATTTGGAAAAGTTAATTATTTACCTCTTTTATCAACCTATTGACCTTTAAACCGTCCCTATTTTTTTCAATAATTTTCTCATCCTGTATAATACAATATCTTTATCAATATATATATATATATATATATTCGTAAACATGCACTTCAAATATCTTATTTGTTATTTCTTTCATTGGTTATACGTATTCCACGTATGTACATCTTACTTAACAGTATAATTACTTAATATTGGAATTCTGTGGAGCAACTTACCATTTTATTTTACACAAATTAATATATCTATGCATACATATTTTATTTTTAATTTATATTAAAACGAGTTTAACATTTATATTTTTTTATATTTATTATGTTGTAATATCATACTATAATTATTTATATCCATGCAGTACAAACATCAATATTTTTTATATTTAAGGGTAAATTCCAGCTACCTCTCTGAGGTTTAGCATAATTATAAATACTCGTTCATTGTTTGAAAAATTATAAATACCCCCCTAAGATTTGTAACTGTTTAACAAATAACTAATTTCCATCCAATTTTATGGGTGAACTGACCAAAATGCCCTTATGCAAGTTGAATTTTATTTATTTTATTCTTAAACTTTTTAAGATTACAATGCGTAGGGAGAGGTTTCTTAAAGTTTTTACGCAGATGAGCAATAATGCAATTTGTCTCGACTAATTTTCTACAATTTAAAAAAAAATCAAGGACAAAATAGTCAATTTCAGGCATTTGTTTAAAGTTACAAACCTCAGGAAGTATTTGTAATTTCTCAAATAACAAGGGATATATATAATTATGCCAAAACTAAAGGGAGATGTCTGTAATTTACCCTATATTAATGCTAATATTACTATATTTTTGTTTGATTTATTCCTTTCATCATGAAATAATTAATAGTGAAATCCAGATATACCAATATGGAGTTATCAGATAATATGTAAACTTGTTTGGATGTGTTCTTATGTTTCCTTATTGTTAGATTAACACCTACAGCAGGAAGCATTTGAGGCAGAATAAACTAGAAAGTTATGACTGTTTTACCAAAGACCGCCACAAAAAGAGTGTGATGTTTAGAATTCTGTTTTTGTATTTATTCTATGTACAAAATTTTGCGTTTATTAGTTGGTGTCTAGGCCTATAAAAGGACTTGTAATATGATGATATTCAAGTAAATAAAAAGACACAATTCACGGTACCAGATTCCTAAGGTATACTTCTCTTCTCTTCCTTCAAACATATAAATGTAAACATTGAACCCACCGTAGCTTCCAACAGAAGACAGAACTGGAATTAGAAAGGGTATAAGGCTAATAATTCACACTTGCATATCAGAAAAAACATTTAAGCAACTACGGCGAAAGCCATCCGTCCGTTTTCATATTCTCTATGAAAAATATTCACTTGGAAGTATAAATTCCGCAACATGGGAGAAAAAGCAAATGTGGAAGTTAGATACGCACAGATCGGTTTCAAACGCTTTTGAGAAACTTCAAGGTCTCATCGATATGCTTTTCGGGTTGGAACTGATTGTTGTATACAAGTCGACAAACGCCATTCTTGTCGAGAACATAAGTCTGCCTTCCCGGTAATGCACCAAATAGGTCTGATGGGACGCCCACTCTTTCCTGATCTTGTTACCCTCGTCACTAAGAAGCGTAAATGGAAGTTTATACTTTTGAGCAAAGGCCTACATAGATAGAAGCTCTTCCAGTCAGTTTCCACAAGTTTTCATATGCATCAAACAAGTTATAATAAGTTGCAATGTTTCTTTTTCTAGAGAAGCCAGTTGAGTAGGAACGAATGATCCAGAGTTTAGTTGTGTCATAGAGTATTAATCTTGAAAGCTAGACCTAATCGACAAAATCAAGAGATAGATTCACAGTCACAGAAAATGAAACATCATTTCAATAGATTAAGTAAATTCGATGACCATTTGCAGATAAAGAAGCACTCATTTGAATGTAAAGCATTGACCAATGGAAGAACCATAATTTAACTAAGGATGATAAGAAACCATCCACAATTTGCAAATTTTACCAAACGTGTCACACAACCGATTGAGACTTTTATGACTGATTAGCCGACTTTGATATCATAGAATTTCAAGATTTCAGTTTATGATATCGTATCAGTAGCAATTTAGCTAGATATGGTCATATAATAAAACAAAAATTATCAAGGCTGATTTTCGATTGTTGTAAAAATGCAACAGATGTTATTTTCTAGTCCAAAGGTGAACAAATATTGAGAACAAGCAAAGAGAAGTAGTGAGAAAGAACTTCAACGGTAACAAAGTAAATGTCCGGTACCTTGTGGGATTCCGTACCGTCCCCGCTGATGCCAATAACCTCGGCTCCTGCTTTCTTGAATTTTTCATAAGAATCCCTGAAGGCACATGCCTGTAAACATTGTGAAACATTAAGGAGCACATAGTATTTTTTTCAGAAAAATTCCAATTTGATCAATGTTGCCATCCATCCAATCTGGATTTTCCATTTATCGTGCACGTACCATTAATTTTCATTAGCTCGATAAAAAAAAATTTACTATCTATTATGTATTTCCAAGTAAAGCACTACTCCGATTTCAAGATTAGAATTCACATTATGCACCAAAATTGTAATTCCACAATTTTTACAAGCGTCCTGGTGTAAATAGTTGATGGTAGTCATCTTTTATAATTATACGAAAATTCTATCCTAGTAAAAGAGAACTGAACTACCATGTACATGGAAGCATTCCTAAACCACTTAAAATTTGCGTATTCCAACGTTTTTTTTCCTTCTTGTTTCGCATGCATTCATAATATATAGTGCAATTTCCTACTGCGAATAAGTACTGCAGACACTCAGTATTAGATGTCTTTCTCCTCTCTAAGGAACAAAGCTTTTAGATTATATAGTCATTTAGCTGGTATCAGAATTAAACCAAGTAGACGTCCTAGATACGACTCTTACTACAAACATTCATGATAATTCTTTCTACCATGCTTTCAGATTTGGTGGGCTTCATTGATGCAAGACGCATTGCACACATTTCATTCACAGTTGAAACAAATTTATTGTAGTCTCCTATTATCTAAAACAAATCTAAACAACAAAAGGCAAACAGAAAACGAAAAATTCGTAAATCAAGAACTTATGATAATTTATTGCCCAGTATGATCAAGTTCAGTTGAACTCATTTGAAATATCAATGAATCAAAACTTCAAGAAACGGGTTTTTTTCAAATAAATCTTCACATTCCAAATTAGTAATACCAGCAACTAGGAATCACATCCATTATTATAAAGAAAAGAGATGCTATAGAAATAAAGTGACGGTTTTGATACCGCTGCACCAATATTATGTGATCCCAAAAATGCCCATCAATTGATAGATAACTAACTTATTCGACTTTCCAAGTTTTACATTAATTTAACTGCCCAATTAATATATTTATATACTTCAACAATCCAAAAAATGCAAATAAGGACGACGTGTCACGACGGCTAGTCCGGAAAACGAATACCTGTTTGGTGCAACCAGGGGTTTCATCAGCAGGGTAGAAATAAACCACCACAGGCTTGCCTTTGAATTTAGAAAGGCTCACAGGCCTCCCATTTTGATCTTTCAATGTAAATGCTGGTGGCATCGTCCCTTCTGTCACCTTCAAAATTCCAAAAACAACCAAAACAGTGAATCAAGAATCATCATCACCTCTAAAACGTACTATTTTCAGAAATAATTTTACAAGCACCAACGTAAAAGAATTCACACATAATTCAAGAACAGGGTAACACATTATGCTAATCGAGTGTTCAAATTCTGAAATTTCAAAGCATCCCCCCAAATTCTCGAGCTACCAAAACCCATTAAAGGAAAAAAAAAAAAAAAAAAAAAAAAAAGCAATCTTGGCAATTAATGTACCTTGGCAACAATGGAAGTTCTCACAGAAGCAGAAGAAGGGATTGCAAGATGGGATGAATTAGAGAGCTTGAGGCCATGAAATTGAGATTGCGAAGACTTTGGGAGCAGTGAAAGATTATGAGGGATTGTGGGTTTTGGGGTTTGAGCATAATGTAGTAATGAAGGAAGAGTGTGATTTGAGTGGAGAGAAATTGAAGCCATTCGTAGCTAATCAAAGAGAATGCAATAAAGCTGCTTCTCTTCTTCCTTTGTTATTTCTTTTTACTTAGAATTTCAAGAACTTTCGATTGACAAAAGATAAGGAAGAGAAGAAGCTTATGGTGGACGAGTCGATGAGGTTTTGGGGAAGGGCATGCCATGTGTTGTTCACGTGGACAATTGCTCACCCTATGAAAATAGCGGAAATAAATGGAGGGGTGGTTGCATTAGAAAAATTAAAATTAGGTTATAATTTTAATGGCTGACGTAAATAAAAATAGGCTGGCCAAAAGAGGTTAAAACGGTCTAAAAAAGAAATAAAGAGATCGCACAAGTCAAAAAGAAGGCAAGGCCCCAAATGCCCCCTAAAGGGGCTCAATTCGTGCCCTCAGAAAGCCCAGTCCAAGTAGAACCTCTAAGGAGTTCGACAGACCTCCCAGAAAATAAATTGGCCAAAAGAAAATCAAATCGGCTCAAATCTGAGAGAGCCCTGATCTAAGAAGGCTTCCTAGGCCCATAAGGAAGCTTAGAGACTCAAAATCTCCCAGCCAAAGTCAAAGTTCCTCTCACATGACGTTCACGAGCAACCCAAGTGGCATTCACGTAGGATCTCTGGAGGCACCTCTCACATAATGGGATAAGGACCAATAGCCCCTTCGAGGACAAGTAGCGCCTCTAGAGAGAAGTACTATAAACCCTAAAAGTTTAGACTCCAGTTGGGAGAAGATATCTCATTAACCACCTCCTCCGAATTCCGGGGGATCCTCTACCGCCTCCTGAAGATCCAGAAAAGCATCCAATATATCCTCATCAGCAACAGACTCCAACTACCCTAGAGAATCGTGGGTCTTCAATTGCACTCCCCCAAATTCGGGGAGATCCTCTACCAGCTGGGACTCTCCACCGAATTTGAGGGGGATGCAGCATTATCTAACAACTTTGAGGTCATGCTCCCTCAATCCGTGATCTTCTCTAACAACTGAATGTTGCTTATAAGTAAAGACCTCCTACAGCGGGAGAAAACAAGTTTTGGCCCTCCTATGATGACTTGTATCTTGACACAACAACTTGAGCCTATATTCTCCATTTTCACCTTCATGCTACCACTTTAGCTTGAAGGAACACTTATGATTCGTACTTAGAGCTTGATTTTAACATGAATCTCTCATTTATACACGCAAAACGAAGAATACCACTCTTATTTTCACTCTTTTATTTTCTTGTGTTTTACTTCATTTTTTTGCACTCTAATTAGATCGAGCACCTCATTTTTCCCTCGCATCAATAGCTACGGCTAAAAATTATAGTAAATAACTATTATTAATTAAAATTAAACAAAATCGAAGCAAAAGAATATTAATATTTTCACCATGAAAAAATTATTTGTCATGGCTAAAAGTGATGACAAACACATTTGTCATGACTTTTTAGCCATGATAAATGTTTTAATCACCCTCGCAAAAATTATGATCAACAATCATTGTGTTTTCCGTATCAATGAATATTTATTTGATTTTTTATTATTTACCATGATAATTAACAATGATTAAATATCATATTTGTTGCCATAGTGAAGAAAGACGGGGTAATTACTGAGGGCAACATCTCCCATCAATTTCAGTATTTGATTGTATGCAGTATAGAGTCTTGGGTGTTCTTGTCCCACTTATATTTTGATGGGTTTTTGTGTAAATTATGGTTGATCTTGCCATGATCTATATTGATTGTAAATGAGAAATTTGTATGATTTATAAAATTTAAGGTTTCATTTTTTTAATTAGATGCATTTTTAATGAAATATCCATGTAATATTGGCCAAAGTGAGTAGTACGTTGTGCCAAAACTCTAATTATATAATTTCTTAATAAGATTTTTCAAACTATTTAATTTCAAGTTTTAAGTGTTGAATAATGTGGCCCATGACCCTTGGGAGGTCCAATGCTCACCAATTCCAATTACCTTTCGATTTTGGATGGCCCAGAGCTACACTCCACTCGGCCCACTTATGGATCCGGCCCACTCATTACCCAACCCGAGAGCCTAACCTATTTATTGGTAACCCTAACCCTAATATGATGTTTAGCCTCTCACTTTCTCCATCCCCTTTTCCGAGTTCTCTCTCCTCTTGAAGAGGCGTCTCCTTGGCTCTCACCTCTCTGCCGTTTTCCGATGACTTTGGAAAATGGCTCCACCGCCACCATACGTTCTCAAACAGTCACCATCATCTCCTATAAAAGGTATACTCTCCTTTTATGGGAAAACATTTAAGATCTGAGTGATTCTTCTCCATCTCCAAAACTTCTATGTGAAAAGCCCTTAAGCCTTCGTGAGCCTTTTGTGAACCTTTGTGGATTCTGAGTAGTCCTTCGTGGTCTTGAGTGGAAAGTCTCTTCGTGAGGCTCTGTGCTTTGTGGAAAGTAGTTCAGAGGAAGCCTGTGTGGCTCTCCCCTGAATCTGGCTCCCTGAGCCTTACAGATAGTCTTTGTGTCTTTAGGTTAAGTTTCTGTTTACTACTTGTATTCCCCCAGATTAATCTGTATTTTGTGGGTTTACTGTAACCCTTCCCCGCTTGTAATTTTAAAAATTGTTATATGTCATTTGATCCACTGGTGGTGTGTCCACCCAACATTAAGAGACAAAAATACCCTAAATATTTTATTGATGAGCTTTCTTATTTTTTGATTTTTTTTTCAAAGTAGAATGAATGTCCCTATTTCCCTGGTGCTCTATCAATCGACAAAATCTCACTTTTGGTCCCACTAGACAGGGTTGTTATCACTTTTTGTCCCTCAGTTTACGGGGTCAACACTTTTGATCCCAAAATCCTAAAATTCTGACATTAATGGTCCCAAATCGTTAAATTTAACGGAAATGGCACATGTTGGAGCACGTACCGTCAGTCAATGGCCGTTGACCAGACCCAAAAATGGCCTAATTCTATTTTAGCCCCCTAATTTTTTTAAAAATGCTAAAATACCCCTGTATTTTAAAAATAAGCTAAAAAATCCCTTTTTTTTTTTTTTAAAAAAAAAAGCTCCTTTCTGAACTCATTTGATTAAAGTATCTCTCTTGATATTATAAATCACCATACTTTATTTATTTTATTTTTAAATTTTTTTGTGAGATCGTTTGTATTTTTCTTCCTTCTAAAACATAAATATTTTTTTCAAAATAATTTATTTAAATATTAAAATACTATAAAAGTATATAAAATTTTTTATTTCTTATAATTTACATTGAAAAAATAAATTATCATTTAAATTAAATTACAGTGATTAATATATATGATTTCTTATATGTATAATTATTCAAATAATTTAAATTTTAATTCAAATTAGTTAATAATATATAATTGTTATAATTTATTAATATTTATATTTATATAGATATTTAAATTTTAAAAATAAACTTTAGTATATTAATTTTTTATGTGATGCTAATTTAATTTTCAATTTAAATTATAAGAAATAAAAAATTTGATTTACTTTTATGATATTTTGATATTTAAATAAATATATTTTCAAAAAAACTATTTATATTTTTACAAGGAAGAAAAATACAAATGATCTCAGAAAAAATTCTAAAAATAAAATAAATAAAGGATGGTGATTTATAATATCAAGAGAGGTACGTTAGTCAAATGAGTTCAGAAAGGAGCTTTTTTTTTAAAAAAAAAAATGGGGTTTTAGCTTATTTTTAAAATACATGGGTGTTTTAGCATTTTTTAGAAAATATAGGGGGATAAAATAGTATTTGGGCATTTTTGGGTCAGGTCAACGGCCATTGACTGACAGCACGTGCTCCAACATGTGCAGTTTTCGTTAATTTAACGGTTTGGGACCATTAATGTCAGAAATTTTAGGATTTTGGGACCAAATATGTTGACCCTGTAAAGCGAGAGACTAAAAGTGATAACGATCCTATCTAATGGTACTAAAAGTGATAACAATCCTATCTAATGGTACCAAAAGTGAGATTTTGCCCCTTCAATCAAAGCACTTCTCTTTCACTTTCTCACTGTCGATCTCTGTTGAAAGTTGCCGGAATCTTTTTCGGGCAATGAAATAGGAGAAAATATTTTCATTCATTTGATAATAATTTATGAGAATAAAAATGAAAAAACGTAAATTCAAGACAACATAGCCATATTATTAGAAATCGTCTTCGTAATTAATGGAAGTATATTCTCTATGTCAATAGTCAACTAGAGCGTAATGTACTACTGTAATATTTTTAATTCAAACTTTGGATAATAATATTAGGATAAATTGCAATTAATCCTCCTGTGTTAGCTAAAAATGGCAAAACACTCCTATGTGAAAAATAAATTAATAATTTACTTCTCCATATTTAAAATAATGAGGCAAAATACCGTCCTAGGTCATGCAGTTAATTTTTTCTTATAAAATGACTTTTATGCCATAAATGTGAACCATTAGTTCTTATTTTATATATGCATCAACGACTGAGATTTGATAATCAAATCAGTAACCTACATCTTTTCTAAATTAGATTAACGGTCTATATTAATGTGTAAATCAATGACTCAGATTTGTTTCAAGTAAATCAATGACTCACATTTATATAATACATAAACATAAGATTTATAAAATAAAATAATTTTTTTACAATAAATAAACTATAAATTATACATACATATACAAATATATACAATACATACATATAATATTAATAAAAAAATTAAAAATTACCCCCCAAAAAGTTGAATGGGCGGTGGTGAGGAGGGGCTGACAGCGCGGGGGAGGGGAGAAGCGGGGGAGGCACGCTGGAGGGGCGCAACGGTGGGGGAGAAGCGGCGACAGAGCCGAAGCGTGCAGTGGGGGGAGAAGCGGTGCAGCAAGGGGAGGCGCGCTGGTGCGTGGCGAGGAGGGGGCGGCCGGCCGAGGCCGGTGATGGTGACGGGGAGGGAGGCGGTTGTATATATATGTAATATATCTGTATAAATATATACATATATATATAAAATATATTTATACTTTTTGTATATAATTATATAAGTAAAATTAAATCTTGATCGTTTATCTATAAAGATAAGATCCAACGATTGATAATGAAAATACTAACAAAAAAAATTGAAAAAAAGAAGAAGAAAATAACGTGTGTTACATCACTCGGGTGAGGGGGTATTTCGCTCTCTTTTTCCACTTTAAAGGGGGTAAACTGTTAATTTATTTTTCATATGAGGATGTTTTGCTATTTTTGGCTAACACAGGAGGGTAAATTGCAATTTGCCCAATAATATTTGGACTTTTCTTACTCTTGTTCAGAGAAAATGATGAATCACATGATGAGTATATACCGTATAATTGATTTAATTTAATTAAATTAATTTTAATTTATAAAAAAAATTATGTTTTCCAATTCGACGAACTATAGAGTAACTACATAGAGCAAAAGAAGAGGCTAAATTCTTCATGTCTTTTAGTACTGGGCGAAGCGAGGAACAATCGCAGACCTTTTCAACTCAATTGTTTTTAGTACATCCTCGCAATCCCCTTCGACAATGATTCTTGTCAGCAACTCGTGCTACCTGGATTACTCGATGATATCTATACCATTATAAAAATAAAATAAAATTATCCTATTAATTTTTGAATATTCGAATTTACCGTTTGGTTCATTCTTTCCCTTTAATTTTTTTTTTTGTCAGATTAGTAATTTCAATATTTTCTTTTAATAATTTCACAATTAATTTTTTTTTCTTTTAACTACCAACTAGTCCACGTTTCTCTCTCACTTTACTTCTCAATATTTATTACCATTTATAATTACGATTTAATTTTTTTCACAATTTTTTTTTTCTCATCATCTCCCACACAGTTCTTTTTATATACTCACGGGAACTGCGTGCAGTGATAATTAGTAGTGCTAAGGGATAAGCACTTGTATGTTGAATACACCATTTGTAGAGTTGTGCCATACCGGCAAATGATTAGAATCGGTTTGATCGACGCGATGTCAAGTATAGTATGACTATCGTTCTAATTTATTCGAATCAAATTGAACGCATCATTATTCAACTTTGTTTGAATTATTATCGATCTCTTTGTGCAACCAACTCTTTGTCCCACTCACCTGTGTTTCTATCAATTAGTGCATCAATCTTTGTCTTTAGAGCCCTTCTCGAAATGATCTTAAGTAGACAGATATGATAAAAAGTATTTATCGATGTAAGTCACAAGATTATTCGAAAAAATCCACAGGATTTGTTAATAAGAATTTGAAATTCATAATTCTAAATCTTTCAATTCAAATACAACCTAAAGCATATTATCGATTATGATAGAAAAAAAATAAACCAAATTAAAAGAAAAATAAAGAATAATAGGATGTAAATCGGCCCACTATATAGGGCTTTCTCTGGATTTAAAATATAGTGAAGGCCTAATACATTGACAAATGAGCCCAAACATGAATGATGATTCTGGGCCCAGCCACATGAATAAGTTCATAACTAACTCTATGAGAAGCCGATGAAGCCTAATTTAGTTGGCAAAGTTGAGATCCCATGATCCTAGAGGTCATGAGTTCGAACTCCTACGTGGGTTGATTTTGTTTCTACTATATAGTAGTACTATTTGATGTTGTAATAACTAGGTATTAGTTTATGTGATGTTGTTGATATGATTGTTTGTAATTGTCCTTGTTCGATATTGATAGCCGACATGACTGAATGTAATCACTTTACTTCCGATTAATATTTCATCGTTTCCAATTCGAAAAAAACGTCACCCTATGAGAAAAGCTAGAGAAAATAATAAAGTTCTAAAAATAATTTCTTATAGTTAAAAAAAAAAAACACGAGATTGGGTGTGTAGTCCAAGATTAAGCTAACTATACAAAAACTTATATTTACTAATATTTAATTTTACTTTTATTTTTAAGTGTATTCATTTTTTTCTATTAGTCCATTCAATTCTTAGAGCGCTCACCAAATATTCCTTACTATAGTTAAGAATTTATATGAATTCTATTTCTTGGAATGGACGTAACATTTTCATGAATTAATCTTACGTACAAAAAATTATTTCAAAGAATTTCATAGTATGGACGAGGTTGACCCTCGAGTTCAATACTTGTACATACCCTTTATTTTTTAATGAAATTTACATTCCCCAAAAAAAAAAATTTCATAGTATCTTTTCCAAAAAAATTAATCCAACTACAACGCAGCATATCACATACAAGAAACTTTTAAATATCAAATTATTTACACTGTGTTTGGATTAATCTGAGGGTAGGAATTTTAAATTATTAATGATCAAGTTCTTACATTTGTTAGGGTAATTCCAGATCGTTTAAATCTAATTTTAAACTATATCTGGTAAAATATTGACATATTTCAACTCTTTTAGATCACATTTGGATTCATGGATTTGGATTTGAGAGTGATGGTGACAAAATAAGGCCATATACCAAATTATCGAAGCACTCCTGAACATACGTGTAATTATCGAATTGCCATTGGTAGTTATTTTCCTAGTGGGTTAGTGGGATGATATGAATTACTAAAATGCCCCTAGTGATTAAATTGTAACCGTTAGATGATAGGCGGTTGGAGGGTAAAGTTGTCTTTGCGCCCCTCCACGTTTACTATAAATAGGACGTTTAGTCCACTGTAAACTTCACTTTGCTACTTTTTGGAATAATATTGTTGAGAGGAATTCTTAAGTTCTTGGCTTGTGACTTGCGATTGTGCTTGGATCAACGCTTTCCGATTTTCGCCCATGAGGGAGAAATATTTGGTGTTTTTTTTTTTTTTTTCTCAAATGACTTTATATTAGAAGAATTTAAAATTCATCAATAAAACATAATTCAAATTTAAAGTTGAAGGATTGAAATCCTCTAAGGGCGTGTTTACTTCCCTCCATTAGACTAGATAAAATGCATAATCCCGAATAATGGACCGTTTACTATATTCTAGTGCGGCCCGAGATAACTTCTATGGGCTCGAGATTGTTCAAGACAACACACAGATTTCAATCTGGGAAATGGCCCCTCGATTGTAATCGGTGCACCATCCTATGTTACTGTTCATTCCTTGCACATTCAAAACTACCCCGCCTTTAGTCGTTGCAATGTCCGAATTGCCCTATATTTTCCAATAAATTACGCCAAAAGGGGCCCACCGCATTAATTATTCTGACAAGCTTGTCTCCCACATTAAAGTTCCATACACCTACCACTCCTCCTCCTTCGTCATTTCGGAAACTAAACCCAGGCGAGAACTCCCCTCAATTTTCCCTTATGTATTATGTAGTAATTTATTGGTAACAGACTTGCCATCCAAACAATGTTATGTTTCTTTTCCTGAAATTTCATCATATCTCACTGCATTCTCCTCTCTTCGCAGCAACGGACGTTTGCAAGTTGAATTACCCTTTTCGATAACTACGACAATAGCCCCTACAGGTAAACCCTAACACCTGAAAATTGGATCTTGGTCTTAACAGGATGTGGTAAGGTAGTTCAGTCACCATTCCGGGTGGCTAATCGTTGAAAGTTTAATTCAAAGTAACTAGAATTTCACCCCCGTTGTATTCATTGTTACATCAAAATCGTAAGCTATTGATATTCGTATTACTAATGTTGTTCATTAAAAATCGGAATATTTTACCAAATATTCTGCGAATGGCTGGTCAATCCCCCTGCAATTTCTAAATAAGTTTCTGTTTTCTTCACACGACCTTGAGAACAATAAATCGCCACTGTAACCCCAATAAGTCCTCCAAAATGCTCCCTTGATGCTTTTGCTACCATTATTAGTAATGTAACTATGTATTTGTCATATTAAGTGCAATGGGTATATATGTTGATTACGGTTATAATTGTGGTACGACTCTCACCTTTACACCTGTTGTAGCTAACAAATACCTTATTCGTGATCATCATATTATATTCCGGGCTGAAAGGTGTTGTCACCAATCTATTTTTCACATGAATGCACACGTGTGTTAATGGTATAACGATGTTGTACTTTTTTAATTCTACCCATCAATGTGCGGAACCGTTTGTATTATGCAGGGTTTAATGTTTTAGGAACTTGTGTATGTAGTTTAGGATGCGGTCCTCTAGGAGAATAATGGCTTTGATCGCAGTGCAGCAGCTTACTGTTGAGATTGTTGTGGCGCTTACCATTTTCCTATATGTTATTCAATATCTGATCAGTACACGAACGAGTCAAAGCTGTGTTCGCACACGATGATACACACTCAATTCTAGGATTCCGGACCAAGTTAGGAACTTTCATAGGTTAGTATCAATCAGCGATGAGTAATGTCTACGAAATCTCAGGATGGATCGTAATGTTTGGCTGGTTGTGTTATTTGTTGGAACATTCCGGTGGTCTATGTGGTACACAAAGGGTAACTGTCTCGGAACAAGTAGCTATATTCCTTAGTGTAATTTCACACCACAAAAAGAATTGTGTTGTCAAACACGACTTCATTAGATCTGGTCAAACAGTTAGCAAGCATTTCCATGTTGTTCTGAACACCATTTTAAAGATGCACACTGTGTTCCTGGCAAAGCCGGCTCCAATAACACCCGACTGTCCTGACCCCAGATGGAGATGGTTTAAGGTATTACCTACTGTGTTATTATATGTAATATTCATTTGCAAAGGAGTTATTTGCTCGACGTGGTAGTATATGTAGGTTCGGCCTCACAATTTCTTTAATTTTGAAACTACTGTATTAATGTTGTTAGGGTTGTTTGGGTGCTTTGGATGGTACATTCATTGATGTGAGAGTTTCCAAAGATGAAAAAGGGCGTTATTGCACCCGTAAAGGTGAAGTGGCAATGAACGTTCTAGGGGTTTACAATCCAAACATGCAGTTTATATATGTTCTAACCGGTTGGGAATGTAGTGCCGCTGATAGCCGTGTTTTACGTGATGCAATTCACAGACCCAATGGATTGCGAGTGCCATCAGGTATTTCACAAGAACTTTCAGAGTTTCACCCCTTTATATTAACATTCCCGAATATATTGTACTTTAGTGTGTCCTTAACCTTAAGTTAGGACTGATCCAGCATTATCCGAACTATGCAGTGTATTCATCACTTGTATGCGTTATATTTTTTCAGGAAACTACTATCTCTATGACAATGGTTATGCAAATGCAGAAGGTTTCCTAACCCCATACAGAGGCGTACGCTACCATTTGCGGGAATGGGATCGTGGAGCCGGTGGCTTGCGTAGTCGAGAGGAGCTCTTCAATTTGAAACACTCTTCAGCACGTAACGTAATAGAGAGGGCCTTTGGATTGCTGAAAGTCCGGTGGGGTATACTACGTAGCCAGTCATTCTACCCTATCAAAAACCAAAATAGGATTATCCTTGCTTGTTGCCTTCTCCATAATTTTTGGCGAAACGAAATGCCGGATGACCCCTTAGAACTGGAGATACCTGAAACTAATGACACTGCAGTAGAACAAAATGTGGAATTCGTATCCTCTATTGATACCAGTACCGCCTGGAGCGTATGGAGGGATGAGTTGGCCGCCTCTATGTATAATGAGTGGCTGAATCGGGCATGAGAAGATAACTCTGTCGTTTATGGAACCTTTTGTTTGATTCTATGTCAATGAAACTTTTGTCAAACTCTGTATGCTCCTCCTTTGCTTTGCAAAATTATGTTGTCCCCTTGTCCTAGCGTACTGTTGTACCGCCCAACAATGTGCTAAACAACCTCTTGGGCGAGATGGTGATGTCCTTGATGGGTGTTTTGTCATATATGTTTTTGTACTCAAATTAATCGTGATTGAATGTTATTGTTGTTTACTGTGTTGTGTTATGGTCGTATTTTGTTTTATATGGCTGTTTAATGATGTGTGTGTGCCTCATACAAGACCTATTATCTATGACTACAGGCTACATGGCCAGCAAGGACCCCACAAAGGATGATGGATTGAGTTGGCACAGGCGTCGTGGAGGAAACAAAGAAACGAAAGGGACAAGACGGACATGGACATTGATTGAAGAGGAGGGGCTTATCAATGGTTTAAGGTCACTTGTCTCTAGCGGTTGGAAGTGTGAAAACGGCTTCAGAAATGGATACCTAGCTCAACTGGAAGCCCACATGAAGCGTGTTTTTTTCGCATGCTAACATCAATGCAGAACCACATATCACGTCGAAGATGCATGTGTGGAAAAAATAATACTCAACTATTGTGACGATGATGGAGAAAAGCAGCCTTGGTTGGGATGATGGTCGTAATATGGTGACTGTGAAAGATGACACTGTATGGGACGATTATATCAAAGTAAGTGAGTGTTTCTTCATTTTTGGTATCCCATATTTAATTTGGTTCCTTGCCAGTTGTACAAAAATACAGCACAAACTTTGATAACATGGCTTTATTGCTCTCTCAACAATGTGCTTGAACTGTCAGGTTGATCCTACTGCAAATGGGATGCGCTACAAATCCTGCCCTTTTTTTCACGGCATGGAAGGAGATATTTGGAAAGGATCATGCGACGGGGGGTCCAGCTGAGGACACGGCCAAAGCTGCTAATAGTATTCAGCAAGAGGAAGCTGGAGACACACAAGATTGCTACGTTCCCACTACTGAGTGGAATCCGGAGACCGATTTCGTTGGGAATGAAGCTGAGCCACCCATGTCGACAAACCTGAATGCCGATCCTACTATCAACTCCTCAAGTGCAACGAAACGCACAACTAAATCGACCAAGAAGCGTAAGGTAGTAGATGCTTGTCCGGAGTTACCTGAGTTGGTGCATATGGTCTCAACATTCTGTGAAACAGCCAACAATCGTTTAGGTTCTTTAACTCGGGTCCTCGAAAATGAGTTCGGTGACCCCGACCAAAGAGGGCTAGTGTTGGATTCTGTCAGGGGTCTTCCCGGAATTGACGAAAACGAGTGCCTGCTTGTTGCTCGTCGACTGGTCAATGAGCAAAAAGACATGGAGCTATTTTTCAGACTGTCTACGGAGTCCAAACTGAAAATGGTAAGGCTACTGCTGGATGGTCGCTTTTAGTGACTCTGATTACGAAACTTTTGCTAATATAAACTCGTACTCAGAATGAATGTGTACTAGTTACGTTGGACTATGGTGTATGTCTGGTAATTTTTGTTTCTGTTTTCGTTTAGCATGCACTGACCTCTAGATTATGTGAAGCAGTACTGTTAAGTTCCACAATGGCTTTTTTTTTAGAGGGGTATACTTGGTTTGTTCAAATTATAAGCAAGTGGAGCTTTGTTTTGTTGTCAACCTCATACGAGAAGGAGGTTTTAAATGAATCGTTACCTTGCGTATGTCACATTGCACTATATTTCAAACTTTTGAAATGTATTCTTTGTTTACTTTGTACACACTTGGCTTATTGGCCCTTAAGGATGAAACGAAAACTAATTTTATTGGCCCTCAACTATTACGTCGACTAACAATAATGTTTTCATACCTAAATTAAATGCAAAAAATTGAAGCTGTCATATTGAATATAGTGCTTGTGGTGAATAAAAGGACAAGAAACTCAAACGGCAAGGCATTCAAATGTTAAAATAGAATCTGGTATTATTAATGGCAACATGGGCAAGACAATCAAACACGCCCATTTAGTCTACGGGACATTAAGCATAAATACAAAACAATACATTCTTCCCAAGCTTTTTACAAAAGAGCAACATACATCAATAAAGGTTTGGTTGGGCATCATCATTCGCCATGAAGCCACGATGAGAAGACAAAATGAAAGCAACAATACTTGAAGTAGGCCCCTCCAACACAAGATTCAAAAATCCAAACCCATTGTTTATCAAGTTGACACATACCAAAAGCATTAATATACCAGATTCGCCAAAAAAAAGAAACACAAAGTGATTGCCGCCCTCACATGCTCTATTTACCTTCGTCGTCGTCGCTTGAAAGTTCAATAACAGGGCCAGTAGGCGGTGGACTAACTCGTCTACAAACCACCCCAGAATCCAAAATAGGGTCGTCAGCGCTGCTATCCCCATCACCATTGGATTCGTGGACTTCCTCGGTTTCCTCGGTTTCCTCGTCCCACGGACCAGTGGGATCAAATATGACGGCTAACATCCACCACTTAGGCTCACCTCTATAGCGGTAAGCTTTGGCAAATAGATTTTGCTACAGTAGAAAAGGATGGAATATGGGGTTACAGAAAAAATACACAAGTCGCGAAAAGTTTAGAACGAGCAAAGGTTTGAAGTACCTTGTAGACCCTTTTCCAAGCATCTTTCTCGGCTATAAGCCGGTTTGTTTCAACTCTCCAGGTGAACGCGGGATCGTGAAGTAAACAGTGGAAGGTATCATACAACAGGCGCAGAAGATTGAGCTTGCGCACGTAGAGGTCACGTGGATTGTTTTTACCCGAGAAATCTTCAAGATTGCGGATTGCAAAGTCGAGAGCGTGACCATTGGGCCTCGCCGGATTTCGTTGCGTGTATCCTTTCCGCGCCTGCCAATAAAGCAAGTTGATAAAGACAATATCTTCGTCTTTGGTCTAGTTCGCTGCATAGAAGAATTTTGATTGAACCTTTGGTCTCTTGGTGTTACCCATGGTGTTCACAGTGTTTAGGTTTGGAGGTCTGAAACGTTGCTGTTGGTGGGAGTAGATGGAGGGAAATGTGGAGAATGAATGGATGGCAATGTGGGTTTGCTATATCTGAAAACCCTACATGACTTAATACCCAAGGAGAGCAAAAGCCAAAGTCCTTTCGGTTATCATTGCTTCCCTGTATTCGAGAAGCCATTCCAATCCCCAATTGCCCACTTTGCCACATTTCAATAAAGTAGAAGGTGAACAGTTGTTATTATTTGAACAAATTTAAACTCATCTTAATTGTGTACGCAACCCTAAACTAGCACAGATTTTTTTTAGTTATTTCAATTAAAAAAAAAATAATATATGAACAGGGTTTATAAGGAAATAAATCTCATTAAAATATAATTAAAAAATGAGGTATCAAAAACATATACAATACCTTCGACACTACAACAATTAATATTTAAGACATTATGAACAATTATGGAAATTTATATTGGTTTGGTATACGCGTTAATTAAAGCATATGTAATTTGAATACAATGTTTTACTTATATAGTTTGTTCATATCCCCCTATATAGATTTTATAGTATAATTGATAAACATGTATATTTTAATATTGAAATGAAGCATATAACTTTGGTTTTTGAACCAAACATTGTAGGCATCTTAAATTATATTGCTAGCCTTTAGTTCATTTCTCCAAATGACTGATTTATTCCACTAAAATTCAATATAACTTCTTCAATTATAAAATGGAATTAATTTAATGTGCCTATCTTGCGGTGAATTACGTATACTGTTATGTATCATCAATAAATTCATTATGATTTTATGCGGTATAATATTATATAAATAAATACCTCTTTTAATATTCAAAACTGAAATAAGAGAAATTATATAAGAGAGGCAAAAAAATTGCTACAACATTCAAACATATTAAACGGAATCATATAACGAAATGTCAAGTTTCTACATAAATTTGTACAAATATTAAAAATATTTTCTCCACATAAACTTATTGTGTCATGTTTTATAATTTTTTGTTGCGTCTAGAACTCTTTTAAAGACGCCTTCGTGTAGCATATTTTATCACATATATTTCTTTTTTTTGGACAAAGATAAAATATTTGCCGTAGGGTTTTCGTTTATAGGGTAAATCGTAAGCTGCAAAAAAATGTATTTGGATAAATTTTTCATATTTTCGGATAATGACAAACATCACAAACCCTTTTTATGATATTTAAAAACCCAAATAAATTGTTGACATACTTAATCATGTTTGGATCAAATATTCTGTGATAAATAAAATGAATGTTGAAGCCTTCCCGTAAATACATCTTTCCCTTTAATATCAACATTGAATCACTATTGAATCGTCCCTTATTACAATTTATCCTCCCATTATAAGGTTGTATGATAAGGTAGACATTTCCTCAAGCTTCACACGGCTTTTCTTTCTCTCCGCTTAAGTATTATTATGTGAGTCAATTTCTTTATGTGATGTAAAAATAAATATTGTTTATCCGTATTACTCACTTCCTTATGGCTTGTTTATAACACCAATACAGAACATATAGGCAGGAGAAACATAGGTTAATATGCCATAAACGGGACGTCATATGTCATTAAACTAAACATCACAAACAGGCACAGCTAACCTGCATAGTACTTACAAGAGTTCATAAGAACACAAGCATACTTACTTGTGAAACCCTAACCGACATTCAGGGGACATGGTCCTTCCAAAACAAAGCAAATACTACCAAACAACACCCTATGTGCTTGGTAATGAATGTAGATTGACTGTCACTGCAGCCCTCACCTAACAAAAAGTCTTCCTACAGCAAATAACATAGTCCATACTTACACAAATACTCCACTGACTTGGAAATTACTACATACCAAGTGTGGCCAAAAATAGGAAAAGTTGATCAGGTATGGACATGCAAAACACTAGTTACGACGCCCCATAAGTCACTATATATGTACAAACAAAAGCATACTACTATTACCCTTTAACACACTTCAATCCATCTTTTTGATCGGGGTGGCGTTGGAAGCAGAAGAACTAGCCTGACCCTAGGAGTGTCCACTAGGAGATTTATCACGAGCAGTAAAATTCTTCTTGGAAATGGAAGTCGGCACTCCTGGGGGTGGCAAGATAGAATCGGCGTCGTCGTCGGACCCGTAGTAGTCGTCAATGAACCTCCAGAGAGAGGAACTCGAGTCGGAGCTATCGGAAATGACATGAACAACAGGCTGTATGGCGGGAGCCCCCTCAATGGCGACTGGCGCAGGGTCAACCCAACCCTCGAGAGGCTGGGCATCGGCTCCAAATGCAACAAGTGGTGCATCTTCAGCAGGTGGATCTACAGGTGGTGCTTCTTCATTTTCTACCGGCACACCAAAAAGCATGCATAATTCCTCCAACAGATCTTCATATGCATTTACGTAGCACCTTGCCAGTTTGTTCTCCTGCATTTCATGTCAAGATGAAAGATCTTATTAAACACAAGAAGTGGTAAACATGGAATAAGTTAGTTCATAAAAATTTGTATGTTGGGATCTGACTAACCCTACAAATTTTGCGCCAGACGCTGTCCACAGCGGTAACAAAGCGCAGATTCCGGTTCCAAACGACATCAGGCCTGTTGATTACCCACATGAACACCGTTAATCTCTCATGCAGTTTCGTCACGCGGCTACAAGCCAACGGATATGTGACCTTAGTGTCGTTTGTTTTGTTCACGTTGCGGAGAGCACAGTTAATAGCATGGAGTGCTCTATCAGTGCGTCAACAAATATTTTTTCCATCTCTCGAGTCCAACGCGTGTTATAGAAGAACTGGCGCTGGTACCAGTAGCCGTCGGGCCACAGTTTGGGAGATGGATGGTGTTAAACAAGTTGTAGGAAAAGGTTTTTAGACAAATGTGATGTTGCTCTGGATCGTGAGGCTTGATGCCCTACTTTAGGCATTTGCATCCTATTTATAGTTGGAATTCTTGAGTTGGTAAGTGGACCAAACCCCTTTGCCAACCTAAATTTGGGGGCAAAGTTGAGTGCAGTGGTTGCACCCACCCACACACATCATGATTTTATCCAGATATTAAGGGCTGTGGCAGCAACCCATTATGGCGATTATGGGGGATTCTTGTCACATTCAATCAGTTTGTATGGATGGGAATAGTCAGGGGTAGTAAATGAGAGTTGGAAAAACACGTAAGGATGACATAATTCAGCAATTTTTCAAGTAAAACAGTGGCTATTCCATTTAATTCTGAAGATTTCGTATCTCCAGCAACAAATGTGTGTAAAACAAACCCCATTGGTCTAACTTAATCTGACCTAACACGTAACTTTTTGGTAGAGGAAAAGAGTTGTTACAGAAAGTATAAACACTTGTCATGTTTACACTAATTATCATGGGGTCCTCATTAAGTCCGTTTGTGTGGTAGCCTTTGAAGATCTGGTACTAAAATTTGCCAACTAATTAGTGAGCACATAACTTGATGTGCAGTAAGGACCAATTTTGCATGGTTCATACAAAAATAATATTGAACTCTATTTTGGGAATTAAAGAAATGTAAAGTACCAATCCATATCGAACAACAAGCAACAATTATGTGTTTGCTTCAAAGAACACAAGATCTGGACATCCAACTGTACCAAACCAAAGTACTTACATTAGCCATACTTATCAAATAAACGGTGCATTGGTAAAATATTGCAATACTAGTACATAAATTACTAATGCAGTTTGAGTTCCTTATCCCAGAACAAAGTATAAGGATTCTTGCTACGACACATTCGCAAAAAATATTAATTTACACAACAGCAAAACACCTTAATGGTGTCGAATAGTAAGCTGCATAAGCAAAATCATCAAAACAGGCATACAAAGGGACACCTATCCCATTAAGATAGAGCGTAGTCACATGTACATTGATTATGTTTTTTTGTGGGAACCTCTAATTCTGACCACATTTTCGGATAGTTAACAAAAGGGAGCATGCCCAGCAGAAAACCACAAGGAAAAGTAGACGATGGCAGTTTCGACGACGCATCTGTGCATTATCCAGGCATTCTTTTGCACGCTTTATCGCAGCGTCATATTGGTTAAGCCTGTTCAGCAAACGAGGAATAACCTCTTTCGAGCGACAACACATGGTTGGATCCACCCATTGAAATGCCTCACAGTAGGTACCCTTCAAATTTTTAACAGGATTCATTCAAATTGAAGCACGGATGAAGATAATATGAGCGTTGTATATGTACATTTATGTAACTTGGTAACGATTTGCTATGAATATGAAATTAACAAGGTAAATTATCGACCACAAACCTGATTTCCCAGACATGCACGGAAACGTCGCCCTGGGTTAGTAGTAGTCCATGATGTACGGAGCATGATTTCACAGCCACATGAACATATGCGCATTACATCGTCCGCCGAGAAAAAACCGATATGCCTAGAGTTTGGTCTCCCAGACCCATTAGTCCCTGAAGAAGAACCGCTACCGTAGTGACCATTGTCCGTTGTCAAGCTTACTGCTACAAATAATCAGTACACTCAAAAACAGTATTTGGGCATATTACTAGTACCCGCAAACCTCAATGCTCTATTGCTACATAACATTAAGGCATGACTCATTCCCATTGGGGCAATTACGGGAGAGCTTATATTGTATTCAGTACATTTATATATTCTGAAAATACATATTACTACCAACACATAGCAGAAACAGAGGACATTAATTAAATGGGTTAAACCTATAAACAATGATGGAAAAGCCACATCTTTTGGTATGTTAATTTCACAACATTGCAAAACACAATCCCCTCCGAACTTGTTAACTTGGTTCATATATGATTTCTCTAAATTTCAATAACACAGAAATCGGGACTTAGATTATATCAGAATGAAATATTTAGGAAAGAAACCAAGCATAAGAAATGCGAAACTAGGGTTTATGCGATGTTTATATTACCGATTGGGAACTGTGTACAGTGTCACCAACACAATCTTAAGCCGTACCTGGTTGCTCGGGATTCCGATGACGACGGCTCTATTATCGCTGTTACGGTCGTTCGACTGAGTGCAAGGCGGACCTGGCCTGGACCAAAGCATTACGGACGAACTACATAAAAACTTCAAATAATACATGACCCCAAATTCAGAAAAGGAAGATAAAATCGCAAACTTATAAAATGTTTGTGAAAAAAAGAAGATTACACCAACAGTTGTCTTCAAGCGGCGGCAGGGGGCGCGATTATGATGTTCGTCGTTCACATTCCGGAGGAACCCCCAAAAGCGGAAGTGGGAAATGTTTCATGAGGAAGGAGTAGTCTGACCAAAAAAATTAATCCTCTACACCAAAAAGTGTGACAAGACGTTTTATCTGTATTGTGGGGCAAAATTGTAAATACCCAATTTAATCTGTCATTTCAATGCCAGCTAGTAAATGTGAAGTTGGGGTTATCAGCCATTTTCCCACAAATAACAACAAGCTAAGTAAACGTGTGCTGGGAAAAATAATAGTACTTAATGCGGGTGAAAGTCCAAAATTTTTCCTGACCATCCCCAATCCTTTCTAGACAAGTAAACACACCCTAAATTTACAATTATTCAAACAAATTCAAACGATTTATTACCAAGAATCTGAAATGCATGATTTCAATTCCATCAATTCAAATATAATTTAAATTACAAAATTAGATAAATTTGTTTATCTAAATCATTCATTCAGATCCAAATCTTGCCATATACATAGGCCCCATTTAGTTCGCGTGATTAGGCATGATAAATAATTTTATCATGCCTAATCATGCGTTTGGTTCGTAGTATTATTAAGGCCCGGTATTAATATCAGACCCCGTCTTATCTATACTATTATAAAGAGAAGGGGTTTTATAGACACAAAGTGAAAGTTTTTATACCACTACACCAAATTATTGTAATACAAAAAATGCCCTTCAACTTCTCAACTCTATTCCATGCAATTAATTACATGTACTCAAAAATTAAATTTACTCCCATTTTGTTTAAGTTTATTGTTAAGTGAAATAAAAATAACATATTAGTATTTGTGTTGTATGTAATTATAATCTTCATTGTCAATATAACAAATATTCTATAAAGTTTCACTTTTTAATTTAATTTGAATATAATACTGTATTGATAATTAATGCATTAGATAAATTATCAAAAGGTTTTATTACGTGAGTTGTAAGGCAGTAATAAATTTTAAAATGTTGTAATAAGTTATGAGATTTAATAAAATAAAAGTTTTATTAGAAATTATGTGCGCAGGTACTCCGTGCTATAGTTTCTAGTTTATCATAATTTGAGGGAGAATGGGATCACACCCACCACCTAGGATCCATAATACAATCAATTAGTATAAGTTGGTATCATTTTTTTTTTCCCCTGGTTTACCCTTCTGCACACACACTCTCTGCCCCGTCTCCATTTTCGCTTCTTTCTTCTTTTTCTCTGTCATTTGTTTTTTCCGCCGACGATAAGTTTCAACAGACGACTGAAACAACTATTTAAATACATGTAAAATTTAAAAAAATACTTTTGACTTTAATTACTTGCATGATTAAAAAAATATATTTCAAATTATAATAATTAAATAATAAACTATTAGGAAAAATTGTACTTCTTTCTTTTTTGGAATCCTAAAAAAATATTTGAGTTTTAAGTAATTACTAAATTGGATAAATATTTTGAAACTCTACTTCATATAAATATAGAAAAAAGGAAATATTCACAAATTTATTTTATTTAAGCAATTGTATTTCATTAAATAATTTAGAGGTTTTTTTTTTTTTTTTTTAATCATTCACAAGCTACAATATAAAAATATAAATAACTTAAAAGATGATACCCTTAACAGTCTTTTTCTATTTAATCAAATTTTATAATCCCTTCAATCAAACACCATATTATATTATCACATAGAATATCCTACATATAATACCTCAAACCAAATAACGTACAATGTAAAATAAGATTAATTATCATTCAATTTTCTATCACAATGAATCACATCACGTCTAATCCTATCAACGAAACAAATGAGCCCATTGACGTCTCAATAGATCATACTCAATTATTTGCCGGGTTAATTGCAATTTTCGTCCTGTAATTATAGGTATTTGGCGTTTTGGTCCTTTAAGTTTCTAGGGTAGCAAAATAGTTCTTTAACTTTTCAATTTTCGCGATTTTCGTCCTCTAGTCGCCGAATTTTTTAAAACTCGCCGAAATAATAGCACGCGATTCACCCGTGAGGCTTTTAAACTCGCCAGAAGAAGGGGCAATGCCTGAATGTGGTATCACTCAAGAAGAAATCAAGCTCATCGTGTGCCATTATTCCGGCAAGTTTTAAAAAATCCGGCGATCAGAGCACGAAAATCACAAAAATTAAAAAGTTCAAGGACTATTTTGCTACCCTAGAAACTTAAAGGACCAAAACGCCAAATACCTATAATTACAGGACGAAAATTACAATAAACCCTTATTTGCCTTTAAGCTACAATGCAAAGAAGTTTTGCATATTTGTCAATTTCACCACTTGTAGTTAAAATTATTTTTCCATAAATGCATGCATCTTCATCTGAAATCTTCTATTTATATAAGTTTACGCAACTTCTAATGTTTTGTCTGACTGTGACAATTACTATTGTACGTCACATCCTTATTAAAAGAATTTCAAAATGTTCAAGATCACTGAAAGTTTCTTCTCTCTTTCTCTTTTCGTGTGGAAGTGAGGTGTATTAAGAATTGGAGTATCCAAAAAATTTCCACACCAATAGTATATGTTAAATGGGTTTTTTTTATTACGAAGAAAAATAAATAAACTTTTTTATGGATTAAAGAGAAAATCACAATACTATTTATGGTCATACATGCTCAAAATTAATGAACATTCTCTTCTCTCTCTCTCTCTCTGAGGGCAATTTATTTTATAATTAAAGAGTAAAATAGAAACAATAGTTATCTGAAAAAGCATATATATAAATATATATTCATGGTTTAAAATTTCCATGCATTTCCGTCGAAATTATGGAAACGTTTCCCTTTTCGATGTTATGGAAACAAAAATATATGGTAGTTTTGAAATTATCAAGTTTCCTTCGAAACACTTCATTTTTCATAATTTTCCTTCGAAATCTTTGAGTTTCCTAATAAATTTTTTATTTTTACTAATTTTTCAACGAAACATTTATTTCATACTTCTAGCTACAAATATATAGATTCTTGTGTTATACATAAGTATTTCATTTTATGATAACAAATTTAATATTAAGCTAAAATAGTAATGTTATATGTATAAGTATCAACATAATATAGATATTTTATAACACATAGTTAAAAATAAATATCATATTATTATTTAATTTCTATAGCGACTACATCAATTAATAACTCCAATACATAATTATACTACATAAAAATAGTATTAATTGCCTAAATTATACAAAATTAAACTACATATATTTGAATTAAAAAAAGAAAGGTAATATTTTAAATTTTTTTATGACTCTTATGTATGTTTCTTTAATTTTACGATTTTTCTATAGCATTTTTTAGACTTTTCTAACATCTATAAATTCAAAATATTTGTTGGAAACGAAACCTTAATCCATGTATATATTAGATGTGAATAAAATTTCTATTATAATATATGACACTTCAGATATGGTGGAACAGCTGGTAATAATGATAAATAGTCTCTCATCGAAAAGGACCAGAGTGAAACTGGTAAGATACTCCGCTTCTCGGAAATTCATGCACTCGCCTAACCCACTGCAAGAGGAAATGTCAAAATTTTAATAATAACTTTTATATATTTAATGACAATATCTTTTGGTTACGATAATAGTTTTTATAATTTTAAATAATAACAAAAATTATGTATAAATTAACATTGGTAAAAGTTAACGGTGAAATAATAAAGTTATAACTCGTTCATATTTATAATTTGTGATATATGTATAATGAAAACTTAATAAACATTATTATATCAATAAATAGTGATATTTTGATTCGGGTTGGTGCTTATGGTAATTTCAATAGTAGTTCGATCTAAAGATGCTTTAGACCTGAGAAAACGAACATATTGTTAAGCTCGCTAGGAAGTCCCTAGCTACGACGCTCCGATATTTAAGTTAGTTGGGTGCAAGAACGACGACAAAGATGTGTAGTATTCTCTCAACTAAAAATGACATACCTTGGCCCAAAATAAATTTAGCCTATTTATAGGTTTAGATGTCCGTACCTGTACGGATCCACATATCATGATCTCAACATTCCAGGTATGAAGTGATCGACGGTTGTGATTTCAAATTGGTGGGTCGGGTAGGTTTCTGCGATCCGACCAAGGTAAAAGTGTGCTGATCTTTGTTTTGTTTGGAAATTTTGAGATCCAATGACAGTACTTTTATCCTTATTAGAGCGTTTCTTATTAGATCCCATCACCATGCATATATTATTAATTGTTATCAATGACAACTAATACATGAGAATAATTATTATTAAATTATTTAAATACTTACTGATAATTTAAATATTATTACGTAATATTTGTATTACTAATATTATTTTTCTGATACCGACTTACATATAGTCGTGCACAAAATTATGGCAAGTGAGTAGAGGATTTGTCTACAGGTGAATTTCACTTCCAGGGATTTTGGATTATGACAACTCATATCACTATTGGAAAATTTGATGGGGTGGCCAACGAGACATTTTACACTCGCAATCAATCTTATTTCATTATGGAAATTTTTTGTCCAAGCCTAACTTCTAAGTATTTGCTTAATTAAGTATATGATAATAGGACGTGATTGATCATTCTTCATAAACTGCACGTCTATCATAAGAGCAAATATATATAATTCACTTAGCAAGAAAAAAAAACCACTTTTTTTTAAATAAATCAATTATAATAATCAATATTAAAATATTTGTATTTAACAGCACTACCGATAACTATAACAATTATATACTAATTATCAATACAAATAAATTAATATATCTAATCAACAACTATTATTAAAGTAGAAAGACAACTACTATTAAAATAGAATAATACCTGACATGTTGTGGGTGTGAGGTTATGACCTTATAGTCATGGGGCCTCAGCTTCCGACTAATCACTTATTATACTAGTCGACGTTGCACTTCGTCCCTGCGTTCATATAATAAATAATATTTTAAATTTTAAAACATATTATAAATAAGAAAAAATACATCCATTTCAAAAAAAAAGAAAAGAAATCAACTTAGGGGTATTATTAGCATAACAAAAATTAGGTGTTGTGGTGTAAGTAACCGCTCTTTGCAAGTAATAGTAAGATTTTCTTTTTCCACTTACTAGTTGTTATGACAACGTCCCTACGTGCATATAATAAATAATTTCTCAAGTTTTAAAGCATATTACAAATAATAATAAAATATATATAAACTAATAAATCACTTTAAAAAAGAAAAAAGAAAACCAACTTGAAATTATCCAATCAGGAGTTTAATTGTTATATTTAAAAGTTAGTGCGGTGGTGTCATTAATCGCTATTTGTGAATTAGAAAATTTTTTCTTTTTATATTAATATAGATTATATTATTTGCTGGCGTCTAGTCCTCGAGATCAATTCCGACTAATTAAATTTTCATTAAGTACACTTGTAATGTGTAGCCAAAAAAAAAAAAAAAACTTATCATGTTATTGGTATTCATTAAAATAACACCGATCAATCTCAATTATTATAGAATTTTTTTAACTCGAGTTAGGTATGCACTAGTAAAAAATTACTATTGAACACAATATTAATGATTATAACTAAAAATCATAATAAATAATTATTATTAACCACGGTTAAATAAAATCAATGCAAAAAACTAACTTTTCCACTATGAAAAAATTATATGCCAAGCTAAGAGCCATGACAGATGTTTTAGCCACCCTTGCAAAAACCACGGCCAACAACCATTGCGTAACCGTGATAAATGACTATTTGCTACGACTATTTATTATTGGCTATGACAATTAAGCACGGTCAAATGTTATATTTCGTATAGCGATGGCTATAGTTTGTGCTTACTAATTCACTTATCATGCAATTAATATACATGAGTTTAAGAAAAGTAATTTTAGATGTGGTGCGTTCCGAATTTAGTAAGTCTACTGGGATCTAATCCAGATTGAGAAAGACCAGATGTGCTTAGGTAAGCTTGGAATCTTGAAAAGTGACCTGCAAGAAGAAATTATAAATACCACACTGGAAAGACCCCAATTATAATCCTTCAATTCTTAAGTCATCAAGGTTACAAAAAGAGGAATATGAAGGCATAAAAGAATACAAGGTAACAAAAGTTGTACCTGCGATATAGAAAATTAGTATTTATTAATATTCTGAACTGTACAATTTCACGTGAACCATTTATTTAAAAATATATGATGGTTATCATGAGCTCATACATATCCAAATTCAAATTGAGTTAGAACCGGACCCATACAACCTCAACAGAAAACTGCACGAATCTTAACATGTTTTGTAATTAATAAAAAAGGTAGATGCATTAAATTCCCTCAACCTTGAGATAATATTCCCCTTTCTATAACGCAAACTTGATTCCGACAAAGATTTTTCTTCATGTTACTTGTTATCTAAATGGATATCATACAAATCGGTTTGTGAAGCACTTATTTATTGAAAACCATAGTTAGAAATTTGAGCCAAAGTCCTGGATGAAAAATAATTAAGGGTGAGTTATAATGATCTTCTCTAATGTTTGGTATAATTATAAATATTCTCTCGTTGTTTTAAAAGTTATAAATATCCCCTTGAGGTTTGTAATTTTTAATCAAGGGCCTGAAATTATCTATTTTACCCTTGATTTTTTTTTAAATTGTAGAAAAATTAACCGAGTCAAATTATATTATTGCCCTCAGTGTAAAAAATGTAAGATATCTCTCTCTGCTCATTTTTGTCCAAAAAAATTAGAAAATTATAAAAAATAATTCAATTTGCAAAGGGCATTTTAGTTAGTTCACCCATAAAAATGTATAAAAAATGAGTTTTTTATTAAACTGTTACAAACCTCAAGGGGATATTTATAATTTTTGAAACAACGAGAGAGTATCTGTAATTATACCAAATCTCAAAAAATGTTATTGTAATTCAACCAATAATTAATTACAGAAGCTCCCAATGATCATCAAAATCAAAGATAAAGATATACCCCGTAGGGTTTGACAATTGGAATCGGACAACATTAAAAGTGGGTAGATCGACCAAGTCCAAACCATTGACAATTTTCACTACCAGTAATAAAGAGTTGAAATCCGGACAGGACAGAAAGCCAGTGTTGAAATCAGACAACCCCTTTGCCTTTTGATTTCCAGGTTAAATTTGGTCGAAACACTAAAAAAAAAAAATATTAACTATATTTTTAATGATCATAGCTAAAAATCATAGTAGATAATTATTATTAACTACGATTAAATAAAACCAATACAAAAACTAGTTTTTCCACCACAAAAAGCTTATTTGCCACAGCTAAAAACCATGGTAAAAACATTCGCCATGACTTTTAACCATGACGAATATTTTTGGCACCCTCGCAAAAACCACAGTCGAGAACCGTTGCATGGCCGTGATCAATAACTATTTGCGATGAGTATTTTGTATTAACCATGACAATTAATTATGATTAAATATCATAATATTTTGTAGTGAAACCAAACCCTATTGTTTTATTTCTGGTGTGTTTTTTTACCAATTCTCAACAACCCGTCAAAGGGATCAGGCTGACTGCTCACCTGATCATTTGGCAGCTACAGGTATAATATTATCATCAATATTCAAATTTCTCTATCTTAATTACTTATCTATTAATATTTTAATCTGTCCATTTATCAATCTCTGAATCAATGTCACAGCGTGAAATGTTGTTAACTACACTTGTTAAGTTGTAACAAACGTGATTGTGACCCGACACAGAACTAAAGACATGAAATTCATGTCTCTTTCCGTTGTTTCTTGCTTCCACATTCCATCGGACTATTCAATGTGTAACTGCCCATTTCTTCTTCATGCTTTTACAATTTTTGTCTCAACTTTTTGGGGGAAAATTACAATTTACTCCCATGTGATATTGCAAATGAGCAATTTACTCCCTTTAAAAAATAAAATAGTAATTTATCACCCTGCATGTATTTTTTAAAATGAAATAATTTATCTCCCCGTATTTTTTGAAATGAAGTAATTTACCTCCTTAGACAGGGAGGTAAATTGCTTTATTTTTAAAAATATAGGGAGGTAAATCGCTATTTCTTTTTTATTGGGGGTAATTTGCTCATTTGCAATATCACAGAAGAGGTAAATTGAATTAAACCCCAACTTTTTAGCTATATATATATATATATTAAAAAAAAGCTGCCAATGTCGTGGCGGGATTAGGCCGGACCCCTACCCATTTATTAAAATCAAAAGGCGCCTTACTTCTTTTTTTTTTTTTTTTGGTTAAAATCGTTTGTACGTAGACGGAGGGTTTGGTAGGATTTCTACCCGTATATTAATATCAAAAAATTGAAGTCCCTGTACAAATTAACAACCGTAAACCATATACTTTGACGATAATTAATGTATTTTTTGTACTCAATTGAGTGTTAGTAGTTACTCATGTTAATTAATCTACGCTACTTAAGTTATCCGAATTTGTAACCATTATCTCGAATTTATTCATGATACTTTAGTCTTAATCACTGTACTAAGATTGCATTTTCAACTTCGTGTGGCCGAACTTTTAAATATAAGTAAAATTATATTTTTGGTCCTGTAACTATAGGTTGTTAGCACTTTTGGTCCTGTAATTTATTCAATTTACACATCTAGTTCTTTTTTTTGACGAATTTAGTCCAGTATTGATAATTTTGGTCACATTCACACTTGAGTAGATCTCATTTTTGGTTCTGTAATTATATATCATCAGGACTAAATTTGTCAATACAGGGCTAAATTTGTCAAAAAAAATGACCAAATCTAACATGTATTGGACTAAATTTATAAAAAAAAATGACTAAATGTGTAAACAGAATAAGTTATAGGACCAAAAGTGCTAACAACCTAAAGTCACAGGACTAAAAATATAATTTTTCCTTTAATAAATAATTGTTTTCATCTAAAAGCCAAAAGTAAACAGGAGAGTGACTTTGGCCGTAGTCAATAACTATTTATACGTACAGTAATTTATTTTTAACTATAACAATTATCTATGATTAAATATTAAATTTCTTCAATTGTTAAAAAATATTCCAGCTTTAATTTCTTATACTTACCACTACTTATTGCAAAAATTCTCATTTTAAATTTATTAATTTACAAAATCAACGGTAGAAACATATTTTTCTAAGAGGTTTGGTCTTAATTATTACAATATATATATAAGTGACAAGTGAAACTTGTCCCGACCTGTTATTATCCCTACCAAGAATCTAGCTAGGGCAGTTTTATATATTTGCATGAAATTAGTGCCAAACCATTGAAGTTTTTCTAAAATGTTGTATGGTCAAAATTAATTAATCCATACATGAAATAAAAGTTGATATATTATAAGTTCAACAACTTGGTGGGACAAGCTCATGACTTCATTGATATACAAATATCGAATATGAACATTGGAACATTAAACTTAATTTACTCCTGTAATAAAAAAAAATATATGCTAATTAAGACTTAAATTCAATTGGTTACTTAATATACATTTTAGGGGCTAAAGTCTATTTGTTTTTCTTTATTACATCCGTAAATTTCAGTCTCAAGCGTCGCATATTAATTCAACCTATGTACTGTGCTACTCCTTTGAAGTCTAATTACCTAAATTTTGGTGGGTTGACTTTGTAAACTTTCAAAGGTTTGAACAGTGGGTTGACTCGGGCCTGCAAGTCAAAGTGTTTAGATTGAAAGTCAGGGTCAAATCTCTGCAGAATCAAGCAACTCAAATGAAACATTGTGTTCGTAGTTTCATCAGAAATTCAAGGAAAAAGGGTCTTCTTGCTGCATTATTTGCAAGAAAATTAAACAAATTGATGTCTTTTGTGTGTGCAAAGGAGGTAAGATTACGAGTAGGCGTTTATGATAAATTAAGAATAATATTCGACTCAAAGTTAAATTCACATATATATATATATATATATATAATTAAGATCAGAATTTCTGAATATATACTTTTATGGGGTTAAATGTTTTTTTAGTTCCATAAAATTAGGTTATTATTTTTTTTTTTGGCACCACAATTTAGGCAGGTGACGATTTCAATCCTATAAAAAACACTATTTTAGGTATTTCTAGTTCCAAATTAATGGACGTGGTCATGATTTTATGTATTTTTAGTCCCATAAAATACACTTTTAGGTTTTTTTCGTCCCACGATTTTAGGTATTTTTAGTTCGAAGTTAACAGCTGTTAACAGACATATGCAAAACACATGACTTTTTGGGACTGAAAGTACCTGAAATTTGTATTTTATGTGGCTGAAGTCGTCACATGCTTAAATTGTGGTACCAAAAAAGATAATGACCTAATCTTATAGGACTAAAAAATATTTTGTCATACTTTTATGCTATATATATATGATCGGGTTCAATTAAGCTTAGTAATCACGTAAGTCTCGTATACTACTAGTACCTATTTTTCCGACTTTTATATAGTAGTTCCTTGGGAAGTTCTAGCCCATACTCGACTCAGCTAAACCTAAATCAATCATATGACAAGTGTAATATACTTGTCGTGTGATTAGTGTATAGTTCAGGAAAAGTGATCAACCACATAGCAAGTGTATCACACTTGCTCTGTGATTGATTTGGTTCGACAAAACTTGATCAATAGACTAGAATTTTCCTAGTTCCAGTTAATTGGTTATGTATTTGTTTTGAATAATTAGTTTATACAAGTAGCTATGGGGGAGTTATATACGTACTAATCACTGCACATGGCTGTTAAGGAAGCTATATATTGCTTGATTTAATTTAATTTCAGCTGTATGTATATTTTCCCCATGTGGAATAGTACTCCATTATGAGTGCCTTGATCATATATATAACTTAATTAAATTATATAATTAGCTAGGTATATTGGTTTCTTTGATTAATTATATTCATTTGGTAGACGTTAGTATTTAATCAAATATATAAGATTAGTGAGGAAGTTGCACAAGAAGTTCTGCATATGGGATTTTGTTAAGAGAGAAAATCTTGAATTAATCAACACGTTCAATGCTAAACAGGGCAAAATGTTTTTTTTTGTCCGGTAAGATTAGGGCATTATTTGTTTTGGTACCACAATTTAGGTAGGTGGCTGTTTTAGTCCCATAAAACACATTTTTCAGCTTTTTTGGTCCCAACACATGACATTTTGAGACAAAAAAATTGAAAAATATGTTTCATGGGACTACAACAGCCACCTACATTTGGGACCAAAAAAAACTGAAAAACGTATTTTATAGGACTAAAACAACCACCTACTAAGTTGCACATGATTTTTTGGGACCAAAAAAGTTGAAAAACGTGTTTTATGGAACTAAAACAGCTACCTACCTAAGTTGTGGTACCAAAACAAATAATGCTCTAATCTTTCGGGACCAAAAAAGTATTTTAGCAATGCTAATATATATATGCGTGAATTATTTATTGTATTATACATAATTAAAATATACTCTTCATTTCTTTAAATATATATATATAATTAATGTGTGAGGATGACATAATTAGGCAAATTAGATTGTGGTATTTCTTGTGAATTTCATGTTATTTTCTGGGATGTTTCCTTTAATTAATTTCCGCATATCCCACTACAACTAAGGCCTAACTTAATTTCTCCAACCATGAGAACGAAAGTTTTTCCTACTTCGTATGGAAATTTTTTTATCCGAATCAAATTTGGGCGAATCAAATTAATCATATATAGAGCAAGTATGATACACTTGCTATATGATTGGTCATTTTTTCTAATATTATACACCAATCACACGGCAAGTGAATTACACTTACCATATAATTGATTCAGGTTTGGCACTAAAAAAAATATTACTATTGGCTACGATTTTATTGCTTATGGATCAAAGCTGTGGTAAATAACTATTATTAACCACGGCTAAATAAAATCGATGCAAATACTTAACCTATCCACCATGAAAACGATTTTTGCCATGACTATGAATCATGATCAATGTTTTTGCCATAACTTTTAGCCATGACAAATGCATTAACCACACTCTAAAAACCCCGGCCAACAACTGTTGCGCGGCCGTGGTTATTGACTTTTTACTACAACTATTTAGTTTTAACTATGACAATTAGCCATGATTAAATGTCATATTTCTTCTAATGTGCCGAGCCAGATCATCCGAGCTAAAATTTCCCCTTCATCTGTGTGTATGTGTCATAACTATATGTAAATTACATACTATTTTGGGGTTAATTTTAGAAATGAAATCATGTCTAGACGATATTGGTTTTTCTTTTTTTTTTTTTTTTTTTTAATACTCGTATGATATTTTCGTGCCTCTTGATTTTTAAAATTCCCTAGCTAGATACATACATCAATCGGGCAAATTAAGCTATAGTTTCTTCGAGGGTCTAGTTAACTTTTGTTAATTAATCAAAATTCTTGTGCATATGTATTTATATACCCAACATTTTTTTAGTTTGAATTAAATTAATAAAATAAGTTTTAGTTTGGTCCTCGGATAATTAATCTATATATATAGGTAATGAAACAGCTGGCCCACACCCCCTAATACATTCAAATTATTGTTTCGACTCGGAACGGAATATTTATTCCAAATCCTATTGTGTATATTATAAAATATTTTTAAATATAATAAATGAAATCATTTTTATGTATATAGCATATATATATATATTAAAAATAATAAAAAATACAACATAATTTAAAATAAAATTTAGTTCGCATATGAATTACTAAATACACAAAACTTCAACAACCGCCACTACCAGTCCGAAATTCTTATACATACACATCATATACATGAAACTTTCATCATATATAGTTGATATGAATTTACAATAAAAAATTCGAACTATTTTATTACATATATAAATCTATCAAAAACCATAGAAAGATCAAATAAATTAGTCTTCGTTCACACTTATAACTAATTTCATAAAATTAATTTCCTCAGACATATAATTTCAGTTTATATATATATATATATATACCTAATTAAAACCAACGAACATGGTCACCAATAATTATGTATATCAATACAATTTTAGTCCTGTACGTAATTTAGGAGGTCGCAAATTTTCGATCCCGCACGAATTGATATTCACAATTTAGTTATGTAATTTTACATTTTTGACAATCTTAATTCTTTTCCAACAAATTTGGCCGAAAAAATTGCAGTTGACTTGTTGATGATTCAAATAAATTATAATTTTAGTCCTAAATTTTACGATTAAATTGTAAAAATTAATTCGTACATGACAAAAATACGAGAGCTCGGCTAAGTTACATGATAGTCCAACATGCACCCCCATAAAAGGTTACCTAAAATTTCTTCAGACAAATTCCATTCTTTTCCCGCTGCCATCATAGTCCATTTCACGTGGAACTAACATGGCCCCATCCCCTCTTATTTCCCATGCAACTTCACACTAATTTTTGCCTATAAATACATCAAAACCCTCCACCCTCATCGCCTCAACCACAACAAAACCCTCATCACATTCATAGTTTTTTTTCTTACACCATAGAAATTAAGGAATTATGGCTGTCCTGTCCAAGAAAATTGGTATCATCGGCGGCGGCATTAGCGGCATAGCAGCCGCGAAGCAGCTGTCGAAATTCGAGCCGGTGGTGTTTGAGGCCACCGACTCCATTGGAGGGGTTTGGAAGCACTGTTCTTACAGGTCTACCAAACTGCAGACCCCTCGATGTGACTATGAGTTCTCGGATTTTCCGTGGACTCAGAGGGACAACAAGAGTTTCCCTTCTTACCAAGAAATACTAGATTATCTGTACTCTTATGCTACCTATTTTGATGTCCTGAAGTTTGTGAAGTTCAACTCCAAGGTGGTCGAAATTCGTTACGTTGGCGGCGACTCAGAGAGACCGGCCGGTGCTGAATATGGGAGCTTGCTGCCTGGCCGGCCTGTCTGGGAAGTCGGAGTTCAGACCAGCCAATCTGAAAGCATTCAGGTTCTTATCCCTCAGCTCAGACATAATCTTCTCGTATTGTTTCTTTTCATTTTCTTTGAAATGTTTTAGGTTTTGGCAATCATGGAACGGACAACAGTTCAATCGTATTGAATTTTCTATTATAAATCTTATTTCATATTTTACCTAATTCAATATACACATGTCACGTACATAAAGATAACAACATATATTTTATTTAGTAAAAGATTTTATGCGCATGACATGCGCGTATATTAGATGTAAACTATACAACTTGGGTTTTGGACATATATGTAATATATGAAATGTAATACTAATTTTGAAGATGTAAACTGATAAAAAAGATATCTATAAACTATTTATTAATTATTTCAAGCATAAAGGAAATGCATGCATATAAAATTGATCACATACGCCAAAACTTTTTCTCACATAATTAAAAAAAAAATAATAATAATTTTTGTTATATTATTAATTATCAAGATTTCAGACAATTAAGCTTCAAATGTCTAAACGGGCTGTAGTAAGTTTACGCGATCGAATTAACATTTATTTTATGCATTATAATTTAGATAAATTACATTTATCTCTCCTGAAATTTGGTATAATTATAAATACTCCCTTATTGTTTGAAAAATTATAAATTTACCCCTGAGGTTTGTAATCGTCTAACAAATAATCCATTTTTATGGGTGAATTGACCAAAATGCTCTTATTCAAATTGAATTATTCTTAATTTTTTTTTGAATTTTTATGGACTACAATGCGCAGGGAGATATTTCTTAAATTTTTTTGTACAGAGGAGCAATAGTACAATTTGCCTCGGTTGATTTTTCTACAATTTCAACTAAAAATTCAAGGGCAATATGGTTAATTTCAGGCTTTTGGTTAAAAATTATAAATCTTTGGGAAAGTATTTGTAATTTTTCAAATAACGAATGAGTATTTGTAATTATGTCAAATCTTAGAGGAGGTGGCTGTAAATTACCCTTATAATTATTAATTAATTATGCTGACAATATATATTTGTGTTGTGTTGAAGTGGTATGCTTTCGAGTTTGTGGGTGATATGCACTGGAAAATACGGAGACATCCCTGCAATACCTAAATTCCCACAAAACAAAGGGCCTCAAATATTTAAAGGAAAGGTTCTTCACACCATTGACTACTGCAAACTCAACCACGAGGAGTCAACTCAACTGCTTAAGGGCAACAAGGTTGTCATATTTGGATACAAGAAATCTGCCATTGATTTGGCAGTTGAATGTGCAGAAGCAAACCAAGGTAATATTATTACATTAAAATTACGGATAATTACACAATTCTCTCCTAAAATTTGGTGTAATTATACGTAAATCCCTGTGGTTTGAGAACTCAATTATAGAAGGTTTACGTATAACTATACAAAACTTATATCAATTATATGGATCGAAACATGAGTAGAAACTACCAATTGTGTGTGTCAGTGTGTGGCAGTTGATGCATGAATTGTTTAAGAAGATGTGAACATATAAACTAATTGGAGTTAGTATTGTAAGACTTGAAAGTCAATTGGTAATAAAAAGACAAGAATCCCAACAATTTAAAGCTTTTGAGCATTAATATTAAAGGCTGTGTTCTTGATAGCGTGGTTGACAGATCAGTCAACTTTTCCATTTCTGGTTAAGTGTGTTCAAATACTGCTCTTTTTCTTTGATTGTTTTTTTTTCCTTTTTTTGGTTATGTTTGACATTTCACATGATGTTCCCATTCTATTTAATTCAGTTTGCTGATGATATCTTCACTCATTAGTTTTACATAAGTTTAGATTTAATCATTAGTTTCATACAAAAAAGAAAAAATTATTTGTGGCAAAAGTATGTGAGTACTAGTTTGGTCAAATAATTGCAAGTGCAGTATATAGCCATATATATATATATATATATATATATATTTAAAATTAAATTATATATATATATATATTTGGAGATAGGGGGGAAAATTTTTGTTCGGACCAGGTTTGACCGGACCAAACCAATCACAAAGTAGGTGTGATACACATGATTAGTTATTTTTCTTGAACTGTACACCAATCACATGACCAGTGTATTACACTTGTTATATGATTGGTTTAAGCTTGACTGAGTGGATCTGGACTAGAATTCCCAGAGAGAGAGAGAGGGAAAATTCTTGCTTGGACCAAATTTGGCCTCTTGAATTATACACCAATCACATGACAAATGTATTACATTTATCATATAATTGGTTTAAGTTTGATCTAGCGGTCTGACTAGAATTTAGAGAGTTGGTTCAGACACTATTGTTCATTTACAGACCGAGTTTCTTAATTCAACTTGCATGAAGCCAAAAGTCCAAACACAACTCAATATTGTCTTGCATGCATTGACTAGCACACTGAATTTTCCTGCGCATCAAATAAACCGGGTGGTACATATGAATACCTTGACATCCAAAATTCAACAGAAGATTCAGACTGATTCTTCATTTCAGATTGAAATTTGAACAACTTATTACACATTTTCATAGTTTGACTGCATGCTAAAACAGTTGTCTTGGTGTTCTTCGTGATTCGTAGGACCGGAGGGCCAGCCCTGTACCATGGTTGTAAGAACCTTACACTGGACCGTCCCACATTACTCTGTCTGGGGCTTGCCATTTTACATGTTCTATTCCACCAGAGCTTCCCAGTACCTACACGAACGACCCAATCAGGGATTCCTCCGAACCCTCCTATGCCGCATGCTCTCTCCAATGGTAACTAATTTACACTTAGAATTTTAGTATATGTCAAGTGATTCTTGCTCATCGGTGATTTTGGTTATAATCTTACAGAGAAGCGCGGTGTCGAAGATCATTGAGTCGTATTTAACTTGGAAGCTTCCATTGGACAAGTATGGTCTGAAACCCGACCACCCTTTTGAGGAAGACTACGCGTCTTGTCAAATGGCAATCTTGCCTGAAAGCTTCTTCTCTGAGGCTGACAAGGGAAAGATTGCCATCAAAAGAGCAACCTCAAAGTGGTGGTTTACAGAGACAGGAGTTCAGTTCGAAGATGGAAGCAGATTGGATGCTGATGTTGTGGTTCTTGCAACTGGATTTGATGGAAAACAGAAGCTGAAAGCTATAATTCCGGACCCTTTTCGCAGCCTGCTTGAATTCCCTTCGGGCATGATGCCCTTATACAGGTATTTTTCGTAGCTATTGAGTCATTTTCTTGTACTCTGGCGTTTTTATAGTGAGTGAGTAGTCCATGATTGATATATGCAGGGGAACAATCAATCCGTTGATTCCTAATATGGCGTTTGTTGGTTACATCGAGAGCGTTTCCAATCTTCATACAGCTGAGATACGGTGCAAATGGTTGTCCCGACTGGTGGACGAGCAATTCAGGCTCCCGAGTGTGGATAAAATGCTTGAGCAAACGACGAAGGAGATGGAGATCATGAGGCGGGCGACGAGGTTTTACAAAAGAAGTTGCATTTCGACATTCAGCATCAACCATAGTGATGAGATATGTGAGGAGATGGGGTGGAGGTCATGGAGGAAGAAGAGCTGGATTGCTGAAGCTTTTAGCCCTTACAATAGCCAAGACTATGAGGAGGAAAAATAAGACATTATCATGGCAGCTACACCACCTTAATTTATGCCTATATTCTAACTATAATTTTTTGTCTGATTTATTCCTTTCATCATGAAATAAGTAATAGTGCAATCCATATATACTAATATGGAGTTATCTGATAATATGTAAACTTGTTTGGATGAAATAAAATGTTCCTATATTTCCATATTGTTTGATGAACACCTGAGCAGGAAGCATTTGAGGCAGAATTCCAGAAGACAGAACTTAAATGTTCTAGTAATAACTTCAGGGATACTAGATGTAATTTTTCAAACAACAGAGTGTTTACTTGTAATTACATCAAATGCCTGTCTTACACATGAACGATTGCATATCCGCTTGATTGATTAGGTTCTGATTTCGTTCTTCAGAAGTACTCCTTGTGGAATTCGAACCTCGTGGATGTTTGAGAACTCAGTTCTTGCGACAGTTTCCTCAGCTCCTTTGCCAAGACAGGCATCCCACAATAGAAAACTCCTGCATATTTCATGAGCTATTCATGTCAACAAATTGAATTGCTGGTTAATTTGTGATAGGTGAATTAGGCCGGGAAACGCTTTACCTACTGTCGAACATGGATGCATTGCAGCCACTTTGTCGAACACGTCTCTCCAATTTGGCCTTGCGAAGTGTGTCCTTACCTGAAAACGAAAACGTCATCACTTGAATCTGCAGGTGCATAGAAATCATGGGAGTTCTTGGTATATCATATTTAAAATAAATTGGTAGTTAGAATGTGGACATAGAGCGTACTCGAGTGCCAGATACAATATCGATTCCATGTTTAGCATGGTTTAAAGCTTGGACGATGGTGATGAGAGTTGATCTTGCATCAGTCTCTTCATAAACACTGGTCAGGTAATTGTGCATCTCAATTTGACCCTGTTAACATAGACGAAGTCCATACTTTCAAATTAGTACTGAAAAAATTGTGTTGTTTGAGAGGGGTTAGTAATACCTTACAATCCATCTCTGCCACTTCATTCATCACTCCTTCAAACCACTCGAACGAGGCAGGTTCTCTCGTAACCCAGTAGAAGTGTGCCTTCCTTGTCCGCTCTGATTTCTTCTTTCCGGTTGATGATGAAGAGGAAAAACTATTTGAGCTGTCATCTGATCTACTGGTCTCTGTATTTGAGTCCTGAACCACCCTATTAGCTGTTAAATGGAAAGACTGAATGTTTTGCTGCAACGAAAGGCAATTAAGCAACCAATACCGAACCATGTGTGCCACTTGGTCGTCTAGTCTCGTATTGTTCAAGAGATCCTTAAGGATGCTTATGAATGGAGTAGCTCCAATTCCGAGTCCTACTAGAAGTAACACATCGTAGTTTTGATAGTCTTGTGCTGGGGCTCCGTAGGGTCCATCAACGAGCAGTTTAGGCTGGCTGCACCGGTGAAGTGTTCTTGTCAGACTTAACCCCATAGGATCATATAAAACAAGTAGCGATCAGAGCGCGAAAATGTGTTTGATTTAAGTACCCTGCTTGGAGAACATTTCCTGATGCTCCGAACTTAGCTCGCCCAATAACACATGTTGAACTATTAATCCTCGGTAAAGACTGCTTAAGTTCTTGTGTCCAGTCGCCTACTGCACGGATGTGAACGCTGAGGTAGTCGTCTCCCGGTGCTGAAGTCAGTGAAAAAGGATGCCTGGAAAAACACCCGTTTCAAGTAGCAATTCGTAGAAGTACTAATCGCTTTCTTTTTTAATAATACAACTTACCATTCAAATGGAGAGATGGTTGGACATTGCAGAAGAATATACTGTCCACTTTTGTATTTGAATCCATTTGGTTTTGCCATGATCAAGCTGAAGACTTCTCCTGGAAGTACAGATACCTATCAAGTCCAGAAACACAATGAGTCTGATTATGCTTGACCTGTTTCGTAGTTTGATGGAAGATCGATTGAAATTACTCACAACTCTTCGGATGAATCAATGAGAGATGAGTATGATGCTGCAGCCAATTACGCACCTTCAAAATCTTAACTGCGTAGCTTTCAGCCCTGCACGTTCTGAGGCTTCGTTCAGCTATATAAAGAAGCAGTGGAACTGATACATACATCCATGTCTGTCACATAATGCTAGTCAGAAGTTTTGAGTCTTTAAGTGAGAGAACTTGCACAATGCATAAGAATTGTAGCAATTCTTACTGTTTTCTGGTACCATTTGTGGACAAGGAGCAAGAAGGTTCCATGTATCAGAAGCAATACGTATACTAATCCGAATAGATGATGAGAGTACCAGAACGCGTTGAAGCCAGTTAGTCGGTTGAACAGTGTTGGCAACTTCACCCCATTTCTTCTGAAGCTCTGTGTTGCTAGGCCGTATGCAATTGTCATGAATGTCACCATGGCGATCCCAGTTAAGCCCACAACTCCGGTCAGGAGGCTGCCGTAAGTGGGCTTTATTGCATGGAAATCCGAAGCTATAAGAGCAAATTCTTGTGAAGTGGGCTTTATTGCATGGAAATCCGAAGCTATAAGAGCAAATTCTTGTGGTGATGATCGGACTATACGAGGAAAATCACACGTAAAATGGTTCCCTGCATGGAGCATGGTCCCAACTGCTATAGCGCATGCAATCACCTGCAGTCGAAGAGAGGTAGCCATTCAAGAATAATGATTCGGAGGCGGTCAGAATACCGTTAGAAATACAATTTAAACTTTTAGATGAGATCGTTTCTGGCCTTGTGAAAATTGATACTGTCGTCTAAAGGGATGAAGAGGCTGGCTCTTCTGGACCTCAGCCATGTGAGTAGATTACGGCAGACGGGTAGAAGGATGAGAGCCATGTTGAGTTTGAGTGTCTCTGCAGCTCCTTTGGCTGTTGTCAAGCAATAACCCATCACCTGAAATGCTGCCCTGTTCCTGTATTGGAGGAACTTCCAGGTGAAAAGTCCGGCCATGGCCATAACCCACAGCAGTAAAATGCAGGGCCTTTGCCAATTCTCCACCAGGTTTGTGGGCTTAAAGGCAGTGCTTAGATTCTGGCCTCTGCCTACACTGCTTGTACCCAGAGCTCTGTTGTAGTTGATGTAATTGTCTCTCTGAAGAAGTAGTGCTTCCAACTGCCACGACTGAAAATGAAAGTGTTATTTTGATGTGAAAAAATCTGAATATTCATGGTATGTATTATGTAACATTGTGCAGCTATTCATTACTCATGAATATTAGAGAGCCAATTAGGCCTTAGAACTTTTTTCTTGCAAGAGGTTTTGAGTTGGAATGTCATGTATCTCGATGCCTACTTAGGATAGTGACTTTATTGATATATTTACGGGAAGAAAATTTATTATTGGGCAATGTTTTCAGAATCGGATCGGAGATCGAATCGGTCAAGCTACTGGGTCATTAGGTCACTGGTCCGACCGGTTGAACCGGATTTAAAAAATCGATTAACCCGGACCCTAATATATTTATGTTTATATATATATACACACACATAATATACCAATCATTATGTATCAATTAATTAAGAAAAAATATGATAAAATAAAAGCAAGCTTAAGTAAATATATGTAAAAAAACCAACAACTTAACACATGTAAGGAAAAAGGGTTGGATACATAATATTGAAGAAGAGAAAAGAAAAAAAAAACATATTTGCATACATAATAGTGAAGAAGATGGAAGAAACGGAGGGGTGGGGGGAGATAATACATTATCTTTTAAGATTTGGGGAGGAGTTGAATTTGATTTTAATCAAATAGAGGTAGCAACTAGTGTCTCTATATAATTTTTCTATAAAAAAATCCAAAAAAAATTGGAGAAAAGAAGAAAGGAGTAGATGCAGAAGAAATGGATCAAAAAAACCTAGAAATGATGTCCCACATTGAAAAAGTTTAGAAGTATAATAACTTTAGGTATAAATATGAAAAAGTTTGAGGTTTTAAGCCAAACTTATTATCCCACATTGGAAAATTAGAAGTCAAGTGCGGACACTTTAGCTTATAAATAAGGAATAGCTTGAGCCAATTTTATTATTCCATATTGAGAAACCATAAGTTTAAGTACTTGAGGCTATAAATATAGAAAAGTTTAAGCCCAAAAAATATTTACATTTCTTATTTTTTTCAATTTTTTTTTAAATAAGGTCAAAACCGGGTGTGGCCGGGTCACTAGGTCACCGGTTTTGATTGGGTCACACCGATTTTGGCCATGTGAACCGACCCGGACACATGGTTGGTTCTCGGTTGAACCGGCCGGTCCGGTCCGGTTCTTAAAACATGGCTATGGGTACATTTTTATTGACTATGGGATAAAATCGTGGCAAATAATTATTATTGACTATGGTTAAATCAAAACCGTTGAAAAAACTTTTAGCTACACTCGCAAAAACCACAGCTAATAAATATTGCATGACCGTGGTGAATAACTATGTACTACGGCTATTTGTTTTAACCATAACAATTAGCCATGGTTAAATGTTTTCTAGTGATTGTATGGTATTATTGATCGTTTTTATAATTGATGGAGGAAAAAAGCAACTTAGAAAGGAAAGATTTGACATTCTCGAACATGGTAAATTAAATAATTAATTGACAGATAATATTAAATGATATTTTCATTGTTAAGTGATTGAGTGTAACATTGTAAGACTATATATATTATTATCGAATAGCATGATTGTCTCTGATGTAGGATAAAACTTAGAAATCAGTCCAGATTCAAGAAAATAATATATGAAATTTAGAAATCAGTTTAAGAAAATAATGTAGTGGTTGCTAGCGAAATGACTCCAACGAACAAAGCCAAAAAAGGAGTGCCCCTCATCAATGCAAACTAACGCATCACTATATAAGTTTTACCAGAAGATAGAAAAAGGGAGAGCGAGATAAAAATAAAAAAAAAGTCAATCTCATTTTTGTAGTGTCAATTACGAAAAGAAAAAGGGTAAATTACGTTGATATCCCCTGAGGTTAGATCCAATTATACAAACCCCTTGCCTTTTGTGAAATTACAGTACATCCCTTGAGGGGTGTTAGTGTAATATTTTTCAGGGGGTATTAGTGTAAGCATTGCTTTTAAATAGGGGGTGTAGTTGTAATACAATTACAATCTCAGGAGGTATAGCTATAATTTTAATAAAAATAAAAAATATTTATGTATTTTGATCTAGCCTCAAAGGATATCACTGTGAAAAAGGAAAAGTGGAAGGACAGCAAAGTGGATTGTCTCTTCATGATCATTTACTGGAATTATGGTTAGGACAAAATAATTTCAAGAATTAGGAAGGAAATTATGATACCTCAATGTAGTGAAGATGATGAGGGTCAAGTTCTTCCATTATTAAGGAGGCGTATTCCGCCGCACGCTCTTGCAAGTTGGACAGCCTATTTGCTGATGCACTCAGCATTATTAGCTGCATAAGAAAGCAAAAACGCCAATTGGATTAGCAACTTTCAAATACCCCTAATGTTTAATAAAATTCTATAAATTTTTAGATGAAAGGTTGGAATTGTCAACTTTGCTCCTGTTGTATTTTTTTTAAAAAAAAATTAAGAATTGTAAAAATTTAAATAAGGTGGATGGAAAAAAAGTGAAAAAATTATAAAAGAAATTATCCATTTGGTCCAAAAAATTAGAAAATTTTAAAAAATAAATATTTTTGTACTTTATCATCCACAGGAGCATCTTGGTTAGCTCACCACAAAAAATAGATGAAAATCTAATGCGACGAAGGACCATTAAAACCAGGGAGTATTGATAATTTATCAAATAACGAGGAAATATTTATATTTTATGCCACATGGGAGCTCGTTGTAATTTGACCCCTTTATTTTGTCTCTAAATTAGTTTTCCTTAAAGAAGTTCACCTAGTATTACCTCTTGCACTTCATCTCTGGTGATTTTTCGGTCTCCATTGCTATCCGCCCTGCATGTACCGGCAAGTAAATTATTTCATAAATTGTGGATGTTAATTTACACTTGAACTAATTGTGCATTTATATTTTGTCTATAATTTCATTTTTTCGACTCCAAATTGGTCTTAATTTTAAAGAAATTATAATTAGACTCGATTTGATCAAATTCAATTCAAATTACGACAAGTGTGCGGACTTGATTTATAAATGAGTTCAATTTAAATTAAGTCTAGATTGTGTAAATTATGATAATCTTATTTTAGAGATAATAACTCGCAATTCTTTTACTTTTATTGTCCTGCCATTAAATATTTGATAAAAACGAATATATTTGAAATACATTTTGATATAAAAATATAAAAATCAAATTAAGGATTTTTTAAAAATAAAAAGAAAAAGAAACAAAAAGAAAGATGATAGTGCATGCTCACATGTCGAAGAATATCTGGAGACGGGCGTCGAAACTGTGGTCTGATATTTGGAGCCAAAATGCATGCAGCTCCGCCTTCGTTATTCCCCCGATCTTCTGCCGCCGCCGCCTCGCCACCGCGTCGAACACCCCCACCGCGAACTCCTTCGAATCTCCCATTCCTATAATTAATCTCCAAACACTTTCAAATTAACCACCCATTAATCCAACTCAAACTATATCTTTACGATTAATCTGTAAAGTTTCACCTATGCATTCGCCGAAATCGTGTCTGGAGAGCAATCCGTCCTTAGCCAATACATCGAACCTCGCCTCCACTTGTTTCCACATCTCCGATCCGCCGCCGGTGCTTTTGTTGATGAATCTCAGGCCATCGAGTGCTCTCTGAGCGCTGGATTTATTCCTCATCATCCTCGTCTTCATCTTCATCATCTCACGAGCGGCCGCCACCGCCGCCTGGTGCTGATCCGCCCCTTCCGAAGTCGACTTCCTCGCCGACCGCCAGGAGAACATCCTTCGGAGCCTCGACGCCGCTGATGTACTCCGTGCTAGAAAACCGTTTGCCAGCGGCAGGTTTCCGGCTAATCCTGCGGCGGCATTATCCGTATGATCGACGGTGATATCAACCGGTTCCTTCCCCTCCCGATTACCGTGTCTTCTCAAGTCATTAAGAAAAATCGGCAGCATTGCGCCTCCGACGGGCGGCGGGTCACTCGAGTCCCCTGGCAAGTCAAACGATCGGCTATACCAGGTGCTGCAGCTTCCAAACGACGACGTTCTCACCATCATCACAATTTCCTCCGAAAAAATGAAAACAATGGAAATTAAAATTGTGATGATGATAGTGATCAGCAGCTGCGCTGTTATCAATTGTGGAAGTAGGCGTGCTAACTAATTTTGTCTCTATAGAATGATCATGAACGGAAAGCTATATAAGAAGGAATGGAATTGAAATGACTCAAATGAGGATCGGAGCACGACAACAAATTGAGTGTGCTTCAGTAGCAAGCATGTATTATAATTAACGGATTGAATTTTCTATTGTAATTTTCGCTAAATCTTCTATTCCATAGTGTGTGTATATATACGCCCTATGTGTAAAGATTATGTTATACACATGATTTATATATGTAAAATTATGGGCAAAGTCAGAAATTTAGCTTAGTCCTATCAAAAGTTAATCTTCTATAGGCAATATAGTAAGATATCCACTAAATTTCCTGATCTCTTAATAACAAATTTATTCATTTCTTGAAAAATTAAAATTTATATTTATATAAATTATAATCTTAAATTTTATAATCAATTCTTATATCTAAACTTGTTTATTTGTTATGAGAGATTTGAATAAATAATATAAAGCAAACATAATATAAGAGGAATAAAATTTTGGGAAGAATTATAACCCATTATTGAGAAATTATAATCTGGAGCAAACTTTTTGCATAGAAGAAATTGTGAATTTTATTTTCCTTATACAATAGCTCCTCGCGTGACTCACGACGTGAGGAAGAAGACTTATTTTACAAAAGACTTGATTTTTTCTTATTGAGCAGCCTTGGCCACATGAACTCGACAGGGCTTGCCGTCGTCATGTGTAAAATGAAATAGAAAATGCTACCATATGAAGGCTTATTTCATGCATATGTGCCCTTATTGCTATGTTTATGTCCATTTGCATTCTCTTAAGAAAAACAGTTTTTTTGTTTAATTCTAGCTTAGTAATTAAGCTCTGAATACTATTACACATATACCCAAATCTACATATATGGCATGCATATATATAATAAACAATGAGATATATACAGTTATGTATATGTAGGTATGTAAGCTGATGGGACGTCAAAAGGAAATCCGGGTTGCGCTGGAGCCGAGCAAGTGGTGCGAGACAACCTTGGCAATCTGGTTCTCGCATTCACGGAATTCTTGGACGTCCAAACGATTACCTACACTGAGCTCTTCGTGGTGGTTTAGAGGTATGGATTTGGCTCAAAAAGTTGGTTGCTCTTGCTTATGGGTGGAGGTTGATGCACAGGCAATTATTTACATGATGCAAAAGGATGAGGGCCACTGGAAAGTACAACATTTGCTCACACGCATGCGGATCTTACATCGTCAAATGAACGTGATTTTTTCGCATATTTTTAGAGAAGGGAATCAACTGGCCGACTATTTTGCGAATTTGGCATGCCAACAGAGATGTTCACAGGTTTTCTACCAAGCGGAAGGACGCCTCGCCTCTTTTATCTGCCTTGACACTTTTATTCCCGAATTTTCATTTCTAGACTAGAAATTCTTTTGTATAGGGAGTAGTACTCCTAGTTTTCTTTGTTTTAAATTGTACATGATTCTTCAAATTTGAATAAATAAGTAGGGGTCCGCCAAATCCCCCGCCACAGCATCGACGGTTTCCTTAAAAAAGGAAGAAGTATATATAGGTATGTAAGCAAGTATGTAGTAGTTTTCTTTTGGATGCACAAGCTTGGCCTAATCGGGATAGATCTTCTGTCACACTTTCATGATACTTGTTGGTATTGTTTAAATATATAATATAAATGTGACATCAGTATGTAACATGAACGTGCAATATAAAATCTTTTACTGAAATTGGGTACAATTTTTTTATTTGGTCTAACATCATTTCTTCGTATTTAATTTTATGTTTGATATAAAAATACTATATATATATATATATTTGGATGAATTACAATGACCTCCTCTAAGATTTTGACATAATTATTATGGACACTCATTATTCTTTTGAAAATTATAAACACCTCCCCGAGGTTTGTAATTTTTACCCAAAGGCTTGGAATTTGTCCATTTTATCCTTATTCTTTTTTTAAAAAATTATGAAAAAACTGAGGCAAATTATATTATTGTCCCTCTGTGTAAAAGAATCTCTCATGCATTTTAGTCCAAAAATAATTCAGAAAAGTAATAAATAATCCAGTTTGTATAAGAGCATTTTGGTCAGTTCACCCATAAAAATAGATGAAAATAAGTTATTTATTAGACAGTTACAAACCTTAGAAATATTTGTATTTTTCTTTTAAAAAAAAGAGAAAATATCCATAATTATACTAAATTTCAAGAAATATCATTGTGATTCACCATATATATTTTGCATCAGTAATTGGAAAGTTCTTCTAAACATCGACAACAGATTAATTAAACATATTAATTACACATATCAACTGATATGGATCAACAATCATCTAGTATTATTACTAATTATTTTCCATCGCTAATTGTTACCAGAAAAAAAAATGCAAAAAATCCCCTATTATATTGCAAATGAGCAAATTACCTCTTATGAAAAAAATAAATAGTATTATACCCCCTTATATTTTTCAAAATGAAGCAATTTATCCCATGTATTTTTTTTCATAAAGGGGTAATTTGCTCATTTGCAATTTCATAGTGGGTAAATTGCATTAAATCCCCCAAAAAGAACAATCAATCCTATGTTAACAGGATCAAAACAGCGACAATAATCAAATATTATTTATAATTCCATCCCTTTTTTGCCATGGGAAAATTGGGACGGCTTCGACTTCGATTATCAACATGAGTCAGGGCATGCCTTCAAAATTTTATGTCGCTTAGAGATATTTACATATTATTTACCATCACCATATAATCTTTGTCTTTTAGTCGGACTAGTTAAATGCGACAGTCAAGCTAGGTTTGTTTGATTCCTTATTATGAAAATTTTGGATAGTTTCAACTCCTATCACCACGACGGATCAGGGTGCATTTCAAAACTGTAGGCCGTTTACAATTTGTTAATCATTTGTACTTGTATGATGGTAAAAATTAGCACGTCTCCTCGTTAATTATATGATTCAAGGTTATAGTTAACGATAAATGGATCAAAGGAGGGAGGAAGAGACTGAAGGATCACGTCGATGTACGTCTCTTTACCAAGATCAGTTTGGAGGTCTTTGAGCTTCTCCACTAGGGATAGCATCATCACTCCATGCTGGTGTACAGACAACCCTTCTAACATCTTAGCTCCGAAAAATGCCTTCGTCGCAGCATATCTAATATGCCGGTCCGGTACTGCATAAACGTCTTTCATGTGGAGCATTATCGAGCTGACATCATCCAGCTGATCATATTGTTTCTAGATCTCATTAGTCATGGATGCTAGTATGATGCTGCGCACCTTGCGGTTGTCCTCCTGCCATTCATTGAATGTCAAACGCTCTTCTGACGAGGACCCCTCCGGCAAGATCCGAGGAAGAGGCTTATCCAGAATGTAAGTCTGGTTTTCGAAATCGAGGACAATCCTCAAATTTCGCAGCCAATTGTTATAGTTTGTTCCGTCAAATTTGTTAGTCTCAAGAATTACAGCGAGTGGATTCTTAGACATCTACATTCAAAATGAAAAGCAGGAATTTAGTAGATTATTATAATATTGAGTTCAAGTTAAGACTTGGTCTTTAGTCATTAACCCCTCCCGCTATTTCTTCAAAAAGCCCACCACTCTCAAGTGGGGTTTTCGGGAAACCATTTCCTAGTGGGCTTGGAGTCCACAAACGCAATTCTCCATGCTCCGCTTTTACGATTTACATGGGAAAGGCTTTGTGGGAGGTATCCAATACCATTCTCATCCAATGAGATCCCTAAGATATTTTGCCTCGCCTCTTCACATGATTCCAAGGACTACAAGCAAATCATGTTACTTAGCGTTAGGCCCGACCCATCAACCAAATGAATATCTCAACTATCGCCCCCCACGACTCGTGAGACAGGGAAATAGGGACATATTCCATTCGTTCACAACAACAGTGCAACTTTCTTCCATTCCAAACGTGCCACGACTAGTGAGACCACAAATGGGTGAAAGTAGCTTCCTCACTGCATTGCTATGGATGGAAGGCTTGGAATAATCAAACCATTTGATTTTAATTCCATTTTGAGCCTAATATTTACTTGGACCATCCAAGTGAGAGTTATAGTTTATTAAGACCGAGACCTCATCATTATTAGTATTTTGCATGCTCAAGTTTTAAATATTTAATGTAAATAGATGCATTCCAAACAAATCATACATCAAAGAATTAAAACATTAAACACATGTAAAAGAAGCCTAGCATGCCCCTGTAGGATGATCACAAACCCATTCCTAAGTGATCCACTGAGCCCGCAGTGGTCCACTAAGCCCGCAGTGGATCTATGGTAAATCTAGGGTAAGTCTACACTATTACAATTTTTACATCCCATTATCATTCTAATGGGGCCTTGTAAATCCTTCTTTATTCTTCTTGGGCCTTCCGTCGTGGGTTCCGTCCAAAGAACCTCTTTTCGGCCTTCATCTCCATGGAAGCTTACATTTTTAAAATAAAACCTCACAACTAATCTACTCTCATTACAACTTAAAAAGAAACCCCAATCATAAGTCGGGGGGAGTACATTAATAGAAAGGAAGAAAGTCTTATTATTCCAAGGCTAAAAATGAAAGAAGGAATAAAAACAAAGAGGCACGCGGGCCTCACCCAACAATAAATTAAACCATACATAGGCCAATGGACTAGTGATCATCCTTATTGTTTATCATATAAACAACAACAATACACATTTATATCGTTACCTTGGAAGATAACAACATGGTTGTAGCGCAAGCTATAGGACCGAGATCTCATCACGGATCCAAGAAAATTCTTAGACAGTACCATCTGCTTGGAGCAATGGTGTGAAGAGGGGACGTGCGGTTGGACCGCATCAAAAGCTCCCACTAAATACACGGCCTTTTCAATCCTATCGAAATGATTTTAATTTTGCGACCATGTATGGTTCACCGCCTCAAGTCTAATCCCTAAACCTCCTATGGGACCTTTAGACTTTTGAACCCCCTCATAGTCTTGTGTATTCAGTAACCTACAATTGTCTTATTGGATCTTGTCCAATAGACTATTTGGCAAGCCTACTTTGTCTAACAAGGAGCTTTCGAACTTTCTTCTTCAGAAAAGACTTGTAAATTTAGTCGATTCGAATCATCTATTTTTATATTCTTAAAACTTTCTAATTTACTTATCTTTAATAAGAGGAAACATCCTAGCTGTTGCGGATGCCAAATCTGTAAGTTAGTCATGATTAATCCATTTAGATCATTTAAATTTTGAGTATCCATAAACCTTTTATGGGATGGTGTTCTAGGAATTTACGTGCAACCACTAGCAAACATGAATAAATATTCAATAATTTTGTTGATCAAATATGTATGAAATAATATCTTTATCCAACAAAGAGACATACTTTTTATCATGCTAGCTTACGTAATTCCTATAAACTATCCTAACATGATCACGATTATAGGCCTAACACGTCTCTAGCCTTTTTAGCAAATGGCCTTGCCATTGTTGAATCCTAAAACTGTTCTTGGCTTTCTAATCCTTATCACTTTCTGCAAACCACTCGCAGATTTGTGACAAGAACGGTATCAAATACCAAATAGAGTAAAAGTGATCATGTCAGTACTCAATATCAAACTGTACCTACATTGGGGAGGGGTTTAGGACACTCCCTCTTCCGATGACCCTGTCACAACCCGAACAATAATACGATTTATTATTGCTTAACGGTTACACATTAACAACATAACTTTTATAGATAACATGAACCAGTTCACAGTTGGTTATATAACATATTCTATCAACATAATTAACAAAAGTATTTGTTCATCTACAACATTTATACATGTCTTCTTCACATATGGCAACATAGACTATATAATATGTTCACAAACCATCTTCACTTTTAGTATATTGTTAACAGTCTCAATATCTATAATTTCTATCATGTTGACTTGTGAGGAGAACACCGCATATTGGTCCAACCTGACTTAAAATGTACAACGTTTCGGCTGACTAACGTGACTCGAGGGAATCGTCATATGGGAAACCTTGAGTAGGTTGGTCGGTATGACTTGCATTCCCAGTTCCGACAGTAGGAGATTGGTCGTCGGACTTGAGGAACTACTGTGGTCACATGCACACCATGCCTGTATCTTAGGATTGGCAAGAGGCTACCAAGTCGAGAGGCTTGGTTGCTATAAGCCCTATATACTGCAGTCAGGATGTATTGTGGACAGTGGGTCCCAAGACAGAATCCAACTCTTGTCAAACGATTGACAATAGTGTCTCACCTATACTCTAAGACTCATTCCCTATAAAATCTGTGGCCACAGTGACTAAACAGTGGGATAAGATCCCAGTGACGTTTTTGTAAACGAGTATTGGCTTAAGTCAAGGATGGGTACCGACATTCAACATCCATACCCTAGACTAAAAGTTGTGAGATAGTAGATGGAAGGACAATGCTCATATACATTCGGGGCCTAAATGTTCACGCCATGATTTCACCTAGTCTCTAGTGCCATGGACTGTTACTAGACGGTCACCCATGGTAACGGATGAACTCCTATCATGAGATGATTGGATATTCATCAAGTCTAGTTGAAGGTGAACCTAAAGAGTCACACTCAATTCACTGAAAATGGAGGAATTAATTTCGGGAGGTCAAACACTTCAATTAGATTATATTGGTTCTTTTTTGGAGTGTCAAGCCTTTAAATATTAATTGGATTAATTAGACTTGGTTCATGAATTGGATTTATGAATTAAAGAGAAGTGTTATTTCCGTCTTTAAGTAGAATAAAGATAGAAATATTAATTTTGGGCTTAAAGTATTTATTTAATATTTACTACAAACCCATTAGGAATTGTTGGACCATTAAATAGGATTTAAGAGTCAATTTCACAAAGCCCATCAAGGGATGGACGGACGAGATCAAATCTTGGGGCTAGTTGAGATGAAGGGTCAGGATTAAGTTTGACTTAATCAAACCCTATGTTGACTAGGATTTGACTAGGTCAAAGTCCTAGTTGTGTTAGGAGTGCCTCTTTTGAACGGTTTGAGTAGGATTAGAAAAACGACTTCCTTATAAATACTCATAACACACACACACACACACACACTAATTCTCTACTACTCTCATCTCACACGCACACACACGGCCGCCTCTCTCTCTCTCTCTCCACTTCAAAGTGTTTTCATGTTCTCTTGTCTTTGATACAAGGAAACGTTTAACAATCGATCACGTTAACCTAATAGCATTTGGTCGATTGTTCCTCCTTTCCCTCTTGATCTCTTGCTAGTACGAGGGAATCAAGATCCGGTGAATTGCGTGGACAATTTAGAGGATTCCTACATTGGGATTTTGGTGGCAAAACATGGAACAACGTGTGTAGCCGAACAAAAAAGTCTACAACGAGTATGTGACGATTGTAGTAACTCTTTTGTTCCAACCCTATGACCTCCATGAAACCATGCATGCTTGTTTTATTCATGAGATACACCAAACACCGGGGAGATTCATAGAAACACCCCTTGAACACTTCTTTAATATTACGGTTTATGATGTTTTACGTTTACGATTTAATACATCGCTCTTCCGCACGCGCCCTCTCCCGAGATCACTTTGTGTTACAAACCTTGCCCCCCCCCCCCCCCCCTTCTCCAATTCAACTTAATTTCCATGCATTTCAAAATTGGGAACTTTTATATCTTACATGTCCTGCGTAATTCCTTGCATTTCAAAATTGGGAACTTGTTATATCTTACATGTCCTAACAGATCATGCACTTGTTTTGATGACATAAATCACCTTGTTTACAATCATTCTAATGACACAGATACTCCTACAATTAATTAAGAACAAAGACATGAGAAAATTTTAAACAACCTATCAAATCAATCTCTGCCGTCACCCTGTGTCCTGATCAGGTTTTGGGCTATCATCGGACGGCCATACGATGGTTTCCAGAAGCCTCTCTCTCATAAGCTTTAAGTTCTCCTCCGATATCTCATTGTATATTTCACCATGGTCGCATTTCTGCATAGACATTACATCACAAACAAGAAATCTAAGGGCATACAAAGATTCACCAACTCGGAGAGAAACAGGACGAATGTTATTGAATATCGACCGATATATTGAACTATGTGCAGAAGCTAAGAAAGATTGGCAAAAAATGATCAAGAATGAAAGCATTAGGCTACATTTTAGTCTCCAAATTGTAGGCCGGTGATTGTTAAATCGATCACTGAAAATAAACTGATGAGAGTGGTGTAATGAGGGTATATTTACCTTAATCCATCTTCCATATAGGCTGAGGCGTGTTATCATAACTCTTTCAGCGAGTTCTCGCCGTTCCTGTAAACATCAAAGCAAGATTAGTGCAAAATCAAACTATTTATTCCCCAAACATGCACCAGAAAGAACCGATCTTTGATTGCTTGTAGGCCGTAATTAAGTACCTTGACAAGGGTCTGAAGAAAGCGTTTGCCGTTGTTTGGTACGTTATCTGCAACGAAGCTGACATAAATGCGGAGTTGATTAATTACAACAAAAGACCTGCTAAGAATGTGTCTTACGTTGCAAATATGTATGTATGTACATAGTTTAGTTGATAATATATGTACTTGTTGAACCACTTGTACTGTGGGGGATTCATCTCGTAGAGCTGTTCAAGGACGGTCCTCACAGCTTTGAATGTGAAGTAGTTGATGATTTCCTGCAAGTATGGATGATGTTCAACTTCTTGTCTGAGAGATAAACCAAATGAAACAATGGGATTTGGATATATGTTAATGCTGTCCACCACATGACAACCAGAACAAGTGGATAAGAGACAAGAGTAGTACAATGTGAGAATGAAAAACTACCAAGAGACCGGGAGTAACCTTAAACTAATTCTGGAATGTTTGTTTCTGAAAAGACTATGAATGGCAGCTAAATATGACAACCTGAATTCTGGGACTAACTCCTTTGAAGAGGGGAGTAACAGAATATGACCACTCTGAGATTTGTTCTGTTCTACTTCTCCAGAAACAAGTCCGTTTGTAGGACGGACTTTTTAATATTGACTTCTTGATATATGCTGATTATAAGTGAGTATTGACAAGTGTTTCGTAGAAATGTACGTATATTGACGTCGTCTAGATACATACGAAGAAAGAATTTGGAAGTCACAAATAGACATTTCTACAAAATAGACTTTTAAAAATGCGGCTGACTCTGGAAGTCTATTCAAGATTCTCTACTAAACCTATGGAAAACTCTAGCCAAGAATGGTTTTGGCTAGATCTGAACCAATTACATGATAAGTATAATTACACTTGTTATATGGTTGGTTTGATCCAGCCAAACTTAGTTTGGATAAGAATTTTTCTGCAGGCACAATACATTCACAGACGGACATCCAAGCACCCACCCCATCATCATGCTCCCTTTTAGAATCGACATTCAGGATGTAATAAGACACCTTAAAGAACACAACAACGCGTAACTCATCCTAACTTGATTGAATATGTCTGGAGGCAAGTGAGGAAACTCAACTCACAATTTTGACATCATTGAAGGTATCCTCATACTGCCCTCCTAACTCATCCACAACAATGAGGCCCTGAGGCTGCCTCTGTCTCTTTCTTGAACTGTCACTCATGATGCAACTTGACAGCATTCTGGAAGGCAACCGGCAATTGTGCCATGTATCCAAGAAAGAGCTGCTCAAATCTGTCATCCTCAAATTCTTCAACTGCCTTCTTCTCCTTGTACTTACGTAAGAATACGATGTGATGTTTACTCTGGTTGAAGACATGGATTCCAGGCACAAACACGGGCAAGACCAAAAACTGTCCGTGAAAGACTTCACTGATGTAGCTCCTGCCATGTGAATTACTACAGCAAAGTTAATGTTATTTCCTCCTCTTGAGGAAGAAGTTCAGAGGTATAAAAAAGAGGGCACCTGCAGTTCGTTGGAGTGTATGTTAAAATCTTCTGTTTTTTTATGATCAAGAATCTGATTTCAGTTTGTGATATTTATGTGGTCTTTTATGGTTGTTTTGGCAAGTTTCTGAGGTCCCAATTCTTCCACACAATACTTGGAAACTAGACGGCCAATCGACTTCCGTGTTTTGTCATCTAATCCTGGACTGGGACACATGTTGCCAACTATTATCAATCTCTTTTGGGTAGATAATTAGATACAAGGATTCTGCATAGCCTGGAATGGGATGTTAGAATCACTATGCTTTCAGGGCATAAAGTGCAGATATTCCTCTAGTTGACTGCGCAACATTGTTGCAATTTTAAGTGAAATTAGCACTAAATCCCATGTAGATGACAGTTTAGATCTGTTGCAAATTGATATGTAGCATGCATATGCGAAATACAATATTAGATACAACATCAATTTGCAGTAAGAAATTCGAAAACCCGTGAGAAGGCAATTTCAAGCCAGATCAAAGAGATCAAAATTTGCGACGTAAGATTTGGACCAAATGAGGTACTAAACGACAAATATGATAGATGAATAGAACCTTAGCAAAGATATTTCAACGAATAAATTAATACGTTCAAGTATGGATGACGAGAGTACTGATAAGTTACAAACATACAATTTCCATGGAGACGCACTCAGGCGACCTTAATTATAACTAATCTTATGAAAATGAACGAAAATATACATATAGCTTTCTTATCTCTACACAAAAGTGAATTTCACACGGACAAAAACGTGCACCAACTTGTGAGCGGATAGATCATGCAATTATCTCACAACTACCTCTTGAACATTGAAGATTAGCAGTTAATTCCACACTGTTCAACGTCTGGGCCGGTGACTCTAGTGGTGAATGGATCGACTCGCACCCACAACAAAGAAAAGATAGAAGCAAGAAGAATGGACCATACGACGACAATAGTAGGCGTTCGGTTCTGGCGACCCATAAGACCTTTGAGGAAAGGATAGAGATGCACAATCACCCAGAAGGCAAAGAATAGTTTCCCAAAGAGGGGGCCCCATGATTGGTAACCGCTGTTGATGGCGTAGGAAATTCCAGCAATGACACCCACCAAGTTTATGATGAGGAGGGTCGTTGGGGGTATCAGAAGCGTAGTCCATTTAAACATGTAAAGCTCAGCGAAATCTCCATCTTCGTCTGAGGCCTTGGACGTGACAGTGAAGTTCGTGTCTATTCCAGCGAGCACTTTGAGCAAACCTTGGAAGACGGCAAAGAGATGAGACGAGACACCTCCGATGACCCAAAACTGCTCATTCCTCCACCATTCATCAATTCCGACCCCACTCCACCTCATTTCCAGTATACCAGTTGCAAAGATGGAGAGAAAGAGGGACAGAAACCAGATACTTGCAAGGTTACTAATCTGCAATACAGAATATATGGTTCTTAATATATCGTTTTCCTGAAAAATTATCTTTAAAGAAGTGGAGTTGGGCCTGGAATCAAACCTGTGGGATGATGAACTTCCCAGTAAGCAAGCAGACAGCCGGTAGTGTACAATAAAATAGAAGAGGAATGGAAGTTACGGGGTAAATTGTGGTATTGACATATGCAAATCTCTCTAGCCATTTTAACCTTCCACCATAGCCATACCATATTGGACAATGCCTGCTAAATAAAATCTCCACAGATCCCAAGGCCCATCGAAGCACTTGGTTCAACCGATCAGAAAGATTAATTGGAGCTGATCCCTTGAAGGCTGGTCTTGGTGGCATACAGTAAATTGATCGCCAGCCACGTGCATGCATCTTAAATCCTGTAAGAATATCTTCTGTGACAGAACCATAAATCCATCCTATCTGCATACGGTGCAAGGAAAATAAATATATTAATAATTACAGTATTAGTATTTCAAAGTTAACAGGTGAGGAAATAGAAGCATATTACAGTGAAAGCATTTGATGTGTAGAGGAAAGCACTGCCATAATATTTGACTACTACAGTAGCACCTATTATCATTTAATTCAAATGCAAACGTAAAAAAACTATTTAAAATGACAATTCCCAGATGTACATATTCTTCACAGGAAATTAGCAAAGAATTGAGACAAGGATAAGCCCGCAAGGGTATAAAAAGATAAATTTATTCAAACATCTTTAAAGAGATCTTTTGCAACTTAATGCAGAACTGGGGCCCATGAAGATTACAAAGTCTGCATCTAAAGAACAATCACAAAACACAGACATGCACACAGAGGAAAACAAAAAAATAAATTTAACAAAAAAAAGAGAAAGGCCTTCTACAGAGGCAAATTTGGAGAGTTCAGGAGGGAAGAATATAAAGTCATGAGCCGATTCTGAGTGAATGGAAGAAATGGCATAAAGAAAGTATGGTTTGTTTACGAGTACTCAACCGATGTGCAATACAGTGTAATACAACTTCCCGGTACTATGTCCAAAAAACTCTTCACTTTTCAATGAATGTCTAACAACGCTAAAACTATTTAAAATTTTTCCAAACAAAGAGAACATTGACAAATCTATGTTAGATTCTATTGCCATATATCACAATAAATCCATTACTTCTTATGATTCCAAGGAACTGCAGATGGAAAATAACTAAAGGATTTACCTCACTTCCCCATTCTGTCTTATCTTCATACCCACAACTAATAACATGAATGGCCTCTTTCAAAAGAGTCTCTGGTGTGGCAGACTGAGGAACACCCCCATTCTCCATTAGGGTAGATGCAACAAAAACTGCTGACTGACCAAATCTTTTCTCAAGGCTCATTTGGGACATGAGCAAAGTCTTCTCATCATCAAACCCAGCACCTGATTCAATAGCCAAAGGGTGAAAGAATTAGCAACACGACAACAAGATGAAACAAATAGACTAACATACAGATGTTCCCTTGAAAATTATATTCCTGTTTCTCCTTGTAACTTGTATGGGACAAAGAGAAAACTCAATATTATCAAGAAATAGTTGTGCAAGGGTATGTGAAATTATGCAGAAGAATAAGGATGAGTGGATGCAAAAGAACAAAATTTGACGTGTCATTAGTAATGCATTTCAGTTTCAGTGTTCAATAAAGAACCATGAACCAGTGAAAGCATCTCAAAAGCAACAATTCAGCTGGAGATCTGATGGTTAATAACCCTGACTAATAATGAACCAGAGCTATTGATTTCAAGAGAAGCACACCTTCAACACCCTCCTCTATATCCTCCAAGTTGAAGATAGGAACAGTGGGATCGACATGCTTGCTAGATTTCTTTTTATCTGATCCCTTCTTACTTGATTTAGAACTTTTCTTACTTGATCGACCAAAGCAGGAAGAGAACAATCCAGGTTTCTTGTGCTTAGGTTTGTGAGGAGGCTCATAACCATATAAAGCCGTTCTGTTGAAGACACATCCAGTGCCCACATATACAGGGCCTTGAATGCCATCTAAACCTCTCAAGTTAATCTGATGGGCCAATGAAGGAACAAGTGCATATTAGTAGTGGATAACAAAAATGTAACTTGTATCAAGTCAATTAAGCAGTCATCAAATAGCAAAGGCCCAAAAACGGTTAGAACAATGATGATGAACTCACATCAAAGAAGACAGTGTTGCGGTTGGCATATCGATCACTCCTATCTATACCATCAAACCTCTGTGGAAATTGAACATAGCACACATATTTCCCAAGATTTGGGTCCATTAGAAAGCACATTGCTTCACGCAAGGCCTTGCTGTTGTTTATATAGTGATCACAATCAAGATTCAACAAGAAAGGTCCGTTGGTAAGAACTGCTGATACACGAACCTGCAAGGTGTTGTATTTAAAATGTCAAACTTGCGAAAGCTGGATAAAGGCAGTGGAAATTACACCCTTTGATCACTTACAAGTGCATTCATAGCACCAGCCTTCTTGTGATGCTGGAATCCTGGACGCTTCTCACGAGAAACATATACCAACCGTGGTAGCTCATTACCGTCACTGTCAAGACCTCCACTTTGGCCCAGGAAAACCTGCACGCCAGAAATACAGATGATATATATTTGGAAGAAACGGTGAGAGAATTTAAGCAACTATATATAAATTTGAGGTAGAAAATCTGCTTAGAATAGAAATAGCACTTGCCAAAAACCAAAAGAAATTAAAAATTAGCATCTTCAGATTCTATCGCATTTGATATACACTTTGATGCAAAGCCATATATTATTCACACAAGTAATTTATTTTAAGGAATATTAACACTTTGACAAGCTATAAGTTCAATCCTCAGAAAGTAGTAACCTGGATCATTCCTGGATGATCCCTTGTATTATTTCCAGGCCATGGTGTACCATCTTGCATGATCCAACCTTCTTCAGGAACTTTTTGGGCCTTGGCAACAAGAGCATTGACGCGAATTTTGAATTCTTCATATTCTCTCTGCAAGGACAAAAAGGAGAACAGCCATAAGATACTTGACCAAATGTGAAGAGTCAACAGATTATTCCACGACAAAGAATTCTTACCTTCATAGCCCTACGGTCTTTTACAAAGGATGGCTGAACTTTATCTTTTAAGTAGTCAATCTTCTGAGCAAAGTACCACTCTGGAGCCCGTGGTTCAATATTGTACTTTTTGCAGAAAGGAACCCACTTCCTTGCAAATTCAGATGTTTCTGATAAAGCTTCAAATGTCAACATGGCAGCACCATCATCAGAAACATAGCACGAGACCTTGTCCACCGGATAGTCTACCGAAAGAATGGACAAAACAGTATTAGCCGTAACAAGAGGAGGCTCCTTCAGAGGATCAACTGTACTGACAAATATGTCAACAGCAGCTAACTGAGATGGCTCTCCTTCACGATCATATCTGTTAGACATAATTTATATGCTTTTAATAATCAGATGGAAAATAAATTTCATCTCAACACAGAACCAAATTGAGAAACCTAGGCAGAAAAGTGGCTTGTGTTAATTTTGACATAAGAAATAAAAAAAATTAGGTAAAAGTTGCTGTATTCTTCAGAAGCTAGACAAAGTGTCTGCATTATCTACCTATTACAGAATAAGAGTTCAACGATAAACAGCTAAAATGCTGCACCAATATATAGACACATGTAGATGGAAATTTTTCTCACCTAAGAGCAAGCCTGTCAAGGTACGTTTCACGGTTTACCGGAAGCCATTTTGGGAACTGATCCAGAATCCAGGATATAGCAAACCATATCTCACAGATAACAGAAATTAACCACAAAGCAAATGCATTGGGTACAGGATTGGTTATTCGATAGTGTAAGAAAATGCACAGAATCACTAGCCGCAATACAATAACCATCCTGTAGGGGTTTATTTTTGATGATGGAATAGAAACCTTCCTTGATAGCGGTTGTCGGGCTTCATCATTCCTGCACCAAGAAGAAAAGTAAAATAAATTATTGGTGAGATTTTTGCAAACAAACAAGCACCAGCTAAGGAGTAAGGTCTTCTATGAACTTCAACATTGTAAGAGTTTTTGCAAAATCAATAATCTGTACATATAGAAAACTTTGAGGACATAAACTAAAACTCACAGTAGAGAGTCATCCACAAGAACGTCTGTGCTAGCATCAATATCTGCAGCTCCTCTTTCTGAAGGAGGATGACTTGTAGTCATTGGAACAACAGGCTTTTCCTGCTTCATCTTCCAGCCATCAACTCTTTCTTTCCAGGCAACATTGCCTAAACCTGGGGATCCAAACTCCCTCACAGGATCTACAATCCTAGCTGAAAAGAGGAAAGACTATGTTGGAGACTACAATGAGAGGGTCAAAGGAAAAACGGGAAAGAAATATGAAAGAAAGAAAGAAAGAAAGAATGTGATTGGTTAAAGACACTTGAAAAGGAGTAGAAGTTTACGTTTCCCACCACCACCAGGAGGAGGAGATGCCATTGAAAGGCGTCCGGGTGATGCTGCAGACAGTTCCCCAGAAACCTGCAAAACAGAGGGAAACACTTTGAGCCTTCGTATGATGCCAACTTCGTATTTCTGCTGGAGTGTACAACATATACAAATAAAACATAGAAACTTACATCTGTTCCATTTGTAAGTAAAGGAATGTGGTTGTGAGAGACCTCCTTATCATACTTTGGTGCGCCAACACCTTCTCGCCCATAATTCATGTGCCAGCTCAACATGCGCTCTGAAATCTTCTGCTTGTCACCATTATTTTCAGAGTAATGGAGATCATCAGCAACACTGTCCTCTCCATCACCATGAATTGCAGGACTTCCTATTTACAAGTATAAAATCCTTCTCAGAAAACAAGATTTTGAGTGCAAAACACAACAATAAACTCTAGGCTAAGTATGTAACTGAATAACATTTAAGATTGAAAGATGGAACAGAGGCAAGCAAAGGCAGCCAACAACTTCCCCCACCCCACAGAAAAAAAATAAAGGGTAAAAAAGAATAAATAACAAAAAAATGAAGAAGACAATCATGTGCTATGATTGTTAAATGTTAGAATCCCAACTTCCCCCCCCCCCCCCCCCCCCCCCCCCCCCAAAACACCTCAATAAAAAGAAAGGGAAAAATGGTAACCAGTTTTGTCTATTTGGGAATCACATATGGGACCCATTATCAAAGTTTCGTCCCCTCTGATCTGGTTCTCACTTTTGATGCAAATCCTCTTTCACATGAACCACATCTCTGTAAGGGATCTTTTAGCAGTTATAATTGGATGCTTTCTCATTGTGCTCAGCAAAATGCAAAGTTATGGGCTAATATTAGCACAAAATCCACATGAAGGCTTACTTCTAATAACCTCGGAAATTTTCTTCCTAATTCTGCAAACTCAAGATTACCGTCCATAATCAATAGTCTATTTTACAATTATCTCATGCTACAAGTATACTAAGAGCATGATAATAGTTTCTCCAGATAGTGTGCTTTACATTGGAAGAGAGTAGGAAGAGTCAAATAATGAAGCACTTTTATCGGCATTTAGTATACCTTTATGTCTCTTGTATCTGGTTTTGCACTGAGGGCAAGACTGATTTCCATCCTTTCTCTCATATTCATAGCAGGGCCTGCAAACTGGAAATGCACAGACATCGCAAGCAACAAATGGCTCACCATCAACAGTCAAGCCCACACTATCACCGCAGATCTGACAGACCTGACTGCCCATGTTCTTCAAGGTCTTCCCCTACAATAATTTAGTTAAAAGACATTTAATACTCCCAATTTCGGAATCAATCAGAACCGCTTCATTAGCAGATTCATGCTGAACCCAACAGAAATCAAACATGAAGCAAAAATAAAAGCTAAAAGACCAGTGCTCATCAACAAATAAAATTAAATGATTCAATGAAGAGTCAGAAACCGGATTAAATCATTAAAAGCTCAACCTTCAAAGGTATCTTAAGCATCAACACACAAAGATTCCTCATTCATCCAACTCTTCTACTAACCTTGGTTTCTCCTTCAGATTCCATTGTTGCTTAACTGCACGGGTGCAATGGATTCACAATCAGCCAGGAAGGAGCCTCAATCAGATTTTGACATCCCCAAAGCCGCTAAAACAGAAAGACCTGCAAAGTATGATTCCACTTCACTCTTTCATTGGAGAAGCAAAAGCCACTGATTTCACTTCCCTCAGTTCTCAGATCAGATCTACTAATCACATCAAAGAAAACAGAGGAAGACATGCAAATAGAGAAAATATGTATAACCCCCGATCGCGCCTGCGGACAGTCCACACCACCACATTTTCAGTATAAAGTACAGAGTAACGCCTCCGACATTAATTTGCTTGACTCCAAAATTAAATTAAATATTAAATTATCCCAATTAAGTTGAACTAAGCAAGCCAGTACTCCGCTAAAGTTCAATTCACTAGAAAATCCCTCAAAAATGCACTAGATTCCACTGCACGAATTACAAAAACTGAACAAAAATCTATCAACACAACACCGCACGGACACACATGTATTCGACTCACCTCGACAGTGACTTCAATCAAACTAAACGACAACAGACGACTCACCTCGCGATCCAAACTCTACAGCAATCTCCGCCAAGTGAAGTACAAAATATCCCTTGCAATCAACTAAATTTCCTCAAAACCCAGTCGATTCTCACAGATCCAGATACAACCCGAACAGCGGACAAACAGAGAGAAACTCAGATGAAAAATGAAGGACCAGAGAGAAATGCAGAAGGGTAAAAACGGAGGAGATGAGAAGAAAGAAGGGCAAAGTGAGAAGAGCCACTGGCTGTCGGCCTCTCTCTTTCTCTCTCTTTCTCTCTCTGGAGAGGCATATAAGTGAATGTATGTATAGCTGTTAATGAGTGGGTGCTTGCTAATTATTATATTTTAGTGTGATTTGGCGTGTAAGAGGAGAAAACGACAGACGGAGCTGCCTAGTGTGAGCTCATGCTTTGTAGAGAGAAAAGGAAGGGAGATGGAGAGAGACGGAGCCACTTGCTCTGATTAGTCCACCGACAGTGCGCATACGAGGGTGGTACTCTCAAAAGGTTCGTTATTGTAGCGCTTCAAATGCTCGTACATCACGGACTGATTTATCCTTGTCTCTTGCGGAGACGGAAATTGTGACTGTAACTTTGTTTTTTCTACTTCAAAAGGACCCTCAAGGTTTGGGTAGCTTTTCGAAGGCCCCGTCCGTATTAAATCAAAATCAAGCTCAAATTTACAATGGAGAATACGGCTTATTTAATAATTTAATACAAAATTAAATAAAATTAACAAAAATAATATTAAATTACATGGAATAATAATTTCAGTATTAGTCCAACTTAAAGTTTTAAGTTCGACTTCAATTTTGTGGGAGGGATGGGGTGGGGGTGGGGGTGGGGGAGGGATAAATAATATCATTTTTTGTGTATGCGAGAGAGAAGAGAAAATTAATTTTATACAATTATATGTATTCAAAAATTAAATTTATTCCTATTTTATTTAAGTTTATTGTTAATTGAAATAAAAATAACATATTAGTATTTGTAATTTTTGAATATATAATTATCCTTATTAATATGACAAATAGTATACAAAGTTCTAATTTTTAATTTAATTTGAGTAACATATTGTATTGATAATTAATGTATTAAAAAAATTATCATTTAAATTTTATATATGAGATTGTAAGGCTTTGATAAATTTTAAGATACAAAAATAAATTATATTTCATGTCGTCCCCTATTCTCTATTCTTTTCCCCGACTACTTAACAGTCAAATAAAATTAATTTGGTTTGAATATAACTTTAAAAAAGATCGAAATCACACCGTGATCACCCCTGATATTAATTATATTTTTGTAAGTAAATATTCTCTCTCTCTCTGCATTAAATATAATCCCCTCCCCCCACCCTTGAAAGTGGAAGTCGAAGACCGAAAATTCGACTTTCTCGGTCATCGACTTTAGTTTATAAAAATAAAAAAAAAAGAAGAATTAAATCTTAAAATAATAATAAAATCACTTTTTGAGCGGGGAAAAAATTTAGAGTGGGCACCTAATTTGGGGGGAAAAAAAATCTTTTTTTACTCACAAATGGCGGTTAATGACATCGCCGCATCATTTTTTTGTAATGCAAAAAATAACCCTCAACTCATAAGATAACTACTTTATTCAACTTTCTAAATTTTCTATTAATTGATAAATTAGTTTTTTCTTTCTTTTCTTCTTTTTTTTTAATGTGATGTGTTAGTTTATGTATTTTACTGTTATTTAAAGTGTAAAAATTATTTATTATATGCACGCAGGAACAACGTACCACGACGGCTAATTTTAAAAAATTAAAAGAGTTTTTAGTTGTATATTTTTTATTAGTACATCAGTCCTTTCGGTTTTATTAATCCATATTTTATATAAGTACGACATATATATATATATATTTAATTGTATTTTAATATTTCAAAACCTATTTAAATTAATATTTTATATTTTAAAAAATTCTTCTTTTTTTATTATTATAAACTAAAGTCGATGACCGAGAATTTGACTTCAAGTCGAATTCTCGGTCTTCGACTTCCACTTTCAATAGGGTGGGGGGGAGAGGATTTTATTTAATGGAGAGAGAGAGTATTTACTTAAAAAAAATATAATTAATATTAGGGGTGATCACGGTGCGATTTTGATCTTATTAAAATTATTTTCAAATCGAATTGTCATTGACGGTTTTATAAAATAATTTTCCAAAATGCCCCTTTTGAAATCAAAATCAAAGGTTTGATATACCAAATAATTCTATAGTAAAAATTAAAAACTTAATGTTAGCAATAAACAAAAAAATGATAAATTACAAAAAATATATTAATCAATCATATAAATGCAAACCTAATGAATATTCCTTTGAAATTAATTTTATATGACTGTTAAGGAGTCGGGGGAGAGAACAGAGAATAGGGGACGGCGTGAAATATAATTTATTTTTGTATCTTAAAATTTATCAGAGCATTACAATCTCATATATAAAATCTATATGATAATTTTTTTAATGCATTAATTATCAATAATATATTTTACTCAAATTAAATTAAAAATTAAAAACTTTGTATACTATTTCTTATATTGATAAGGACAATTATATATTCATACATCACAAATACTAATATGTTATTTCTATTTCAGTTAACAATAAACTTAAATAAAATGAGTAAATTTAATTTTTGATTACATGTAATTGTATAAAATTAATTTTCTCTTCTCTCTCTCACACACACACAAAAAGTGAATTAAATGTAATTTACACTATGTAACTTAATGTTTGATCAAAAAAATTTATGAGTTTTATTATTAGTAAATTGGTGATTGGTTAAATATTTCATTTGAATTAGGGATGTTATAGTTAATTTTTTAAATTATCTAAATTATTAGATTTAATCATTGGTATAATTGATTATTCAATTTTATCGAGTTTACTAATTAAATAATTAATTATATGTATTAGTGTTTAATTAATTACATAATAGTGAGGATTTTAGGGAAATTAATAAAAATATTAGAAAATTATATTTGAGAAATATTATATTTATTAAAAAGGAAGATGATATTTTTTCTAATAATTTAATTCAGGTATGTTATAAAAAACAATAGTTATAAGAATATGAAGGGTTCGAGAAAGATAAATCCTTATGAGTTAAGAAACTAATTGTATACAAATGTATATACAAACATCCTTGTGAAGTTAAGGATGTTTAGTTATTTAGAAGAAAATGGAGCAGAAATTTGAATTTCGATATAAAGGAAATACTAAGAGATTGGTGGAAAATATATGAACATTATTTAATATTTATTCGGAGTTTACGATATTCTCAATATATTGATTTTACATATTATAACCTATTATATAGGACACGAAGATAAAGTAGAGGGTTGATCAGCTCCTTTTACTAACGTGATCATTTTGGAATTCGATGTGAGTATAGTTAATTAGACTTATATATGTATATGGATTGTATCCAATTATTATATACTTGATTGTAAATGATTAGTTATCTGTTTGGATTATATATTTGTTCTATGACGTTGTCCTTATGTGCTTATTTGAGATGTAAGAAAGACGGATGAATGATCAGGCATTGCTATGCTATTTTTATTGTGGATTGAAAGAGAATGATGAAATTATTGATGGAAATATTGTGAATTAGGATGAAGAGATGACTTACCTAACCTGGGGCATATTCAATGGTTTACGATGATATGATTGATGATGAGTTGTGTGTTGCCATGATGATGTGATTGATGATGTGATGACTATACACTACGGTGGTGTGGGGTTGTCATGTTTGGTGTGATGTCATGTGTTGATATTGCAACACACTTGGTCGGTGTTGAGATATCACATGCGGTTGGTACTTTGTACAGACAATTATATGATATTAATTGAGATGATAAAAGCCGAAAAAACTATTGAATATATTCCAGTTAGGGTTAACAGGGTCCTAAGAAAATAAATAATGATTTCGGATATATATTGGGAAATAATCGGGCACGGCCCGGGAACGCAATGGAAACGTAAAATAGTAATTTAAGGCATAATTTTGAGCGGATTCAAAGGGGTGTTCCTTTTGAAATTCCCGGGTGTTCGGTATATGTCAAAGCATAAATTAAAGAGGAGAAGAATATTGGACATGTGGCTAAAGGAAGTAAACAAAAAAATACATATAATTTAAATAGAAACCAACCTTTTGTTTACTACACGTAGAAGGTACTAGCGTTGTTCCCTTTTCGTTTTCGTTTCTCATTTTGTTCACTTGAGGATCCAAATTAGAATCCCTTTAATTTTTCCACACCACACTATGAAAAATGTATATCCTCTAAGCTATTGTTAGATAAAAGTAGAGAAAAGAATAAACGAACAACTCCAAATGAACACTATTGATTAGTGTTTTTAGAATGTTTTTTAGTTCAAACCTTTCCACAAGGTATGGACACAAAAAGGAGAGTTTCTTCAAAGATTTTGGAGAGTTATTTGATGAAAAAGTTCGTGCAAGACCACATGTGCAAGTTATGTGAATAGTTTGTGTATGTAGAATTGTGGAATTCAAAAATTCAACTTCTCTTGTCAACTTCCAAAACAACCTACACACACACACACACTATCTACATAATCATACACCATTATGGCAAATAAACCACCCACCAAACCACAAAATGCTTGGCGACATGTGGATCACATGTGGAGGATTTTAATTCCTCCTTCACTTGCTATAAATTGTATTTTTTCCATGGACTAGGACTACTAGTCTTGGAGTTTTATTTAATTTAATTGAATTAAGTCCAAATAAAGTCCATTGGACATTAATTAATTCAATTAATTTCAATCCAATTGAATCCCATAAGTTATTTAATCCAATTAAATAAACATAAGTCCAAACTCTAATTAATTGATCAAATCAATTAATTAAGCCAAACCCGATAAATTAATCCAATTAATTTAAAGGTTCTGAGTCCAAAAATTAACTAATCCAATTAATTAATTCCTGGACCATCCATCAAATGAATTTCCCAAAATGATCCAATCATTTATTTTCTCCTTGAATTAATTTAATCCAATTAAATCAATTCGTTTCTTCTAGAATTAATTCCAAATTAATTCTACCAATTCCATAGTGATTTGTGTGTGACTCTGTAGGTTCACCCGCAGCTAGACTTGGGCTTACACAATTGATCAAGTAAATCTAATTTAATTAACTGTTTTTCAATTAACCATTAATCAGAAAACGCCCGTCACCATGGGTGGCCGTCTAGCAACGGTCCATGGCACTAAAGACTAGGTGAATGTTAGTGTGAATATTTAGGCTCCCGAGTTCCATACGTCCTTCCATCATCCGTTCTCGGTCTAAGTCTAGGACATGGAATTGGACGTCGGTTCCCATATTGGACTAGACAACTATGCTTAATAACTCGAGACACGTTTGCTCTATTGATCGACGTAGGAAATTATTTCCTACTCGACCAATCGCTGTGGCCACAGAGTTAAGGAGTTTAAACCATCTCAGAGCGCATAGGAGACTCGATTGTCATATACTGACAGGTGATAGATCCTATTTTGGAACCCACCGTCCTCAATACATATTCGGACTGCATTGGATAAGGTTTGAACATCCCAGATACGAACATCTTTTGCCAGATCCTAGATACAACCATCATATGCATGCGGCTACCATGATTCCTCAAGTCCGAGGACTAATCTAATACTATCGGAGCCGGGAATCCCAGTCACACCGACCAAGCCTCCAAGGCTCTATATGACGGTTCCCACGAGTCAGTTCAGTCATCTGACACCCTTGTCAACTAACCCACTAATATTGCATAGACGTCCAACGTCTGTCACCGATGAAACATAACACTCATTCAATGAATGTAATTCTTAGTGCAAGTCTCTATAAGGACCCTCGATGCCCTGTCTCAATGTCCTCGACTTGGAACATTTCAGACCAACCCTCAAAAGTTGATTTCATAGCTGACATCCAATGCGCAGCCCAACTACATGGGTTATCCAATTGGTCTGTGGGCATTTGTTGTGACGTTAAAACGTCGTTTAACGTAATCAGTAAGCACAACAAACACATAGTGCCACGGATGAATACTTACTATATTCATCAAGTTAATATTACTTTAATAAAGATTGCTAAATAGTACCCAAAACAGCTAATCCAATTGGCTTTCTCGTCACCTATTTCTAACATATCGTTCTGTGGATTGATGTGTAATTGTGATATTTGATTACTTCATGACCTTGTGGTGATTGAATTATCGAATATTTGTTTGGTTTGTGTTATTGTATTAATTTTTTCTTACAACATGTATATATGTAGGTTAATTAGCTACACTTATTAAGTAGGCAACTCATTTCTTGCCACATATTTTTTAGGAAATAAGCCATAGTGGCTAGCCAAATTGGATCATAAGTCATGCCGTCAGTCTTATTAGGTGAGCCACCAGTGTTATCTTGAATTGAGAATTCCAACTACATAATTACACCGTTATTAAACTTTCAGTGAGTTTGTATTTTAAGTTGTGTAATATCTGGAACCACACTTTTCTCCTTTTTTTATATTCATAAATGCTGAAGTTGAGGATTAAATACAATATTTTGATGAAGTATGTCATTACGTGATGCCTATGTAATATATTGGTGAAAATAGGAGTTATCTTATTGGGCTTAAAGGTGAATTTGTTATAAGATGGATTTGAGTTACATAGGGGGTGTCACAATTGATGTTTGATAAAAAAAAACATTTTATTAATTAAAAGTTACTAAAACTCATGAATTAATTTGGTATTTTGAACATCATTATTAAATTGATTTTCAATGAAAATGAGAAATTATAAGATATATAAGGAATATGTAATCAACAACCCAATGTATTAACTCCCTTGTAATTTATTTTTAGAACAGTCTTCTTCAATGTAATGGTAAATTTTAATAAGAATCGTTCTTTGACCATACTTTGTTACATGCATTTAATACATTATACTTGTATGCACCATGGACAAAGTCCCTAGATCAAACAAACCATGAAGTTTAGTTGCGCATATAATGACGATCATGAAATCAACTTTCGAAGGTTGATCTAAAATATTCCAAGTCAAGAATCCTCAAGATGGGGGCATTAATTGAGATTTTATAGAGACTTGCACTAAGAGTTGTGTTCATGAGATGAGTATTCGTTTTGTCGATGACAGATGTGTGATGTCAATGCACTTTATTGGATACTTGACAATTATTTGTCAACTTTTACTGAACTGACTTGAGGGAATTGTCATATAAAAGCTTGTGAGGCATGATCAGTATGACTAGAACTCTTAGGTTGCGATATTGCACTAATTAGTCCTAAACTTGAGGTTGCACAGTAGTCTTGTGTATAGGATGGCTATGACGTGATCATGCCCAACGTAATCTCAGGTTTCATCTTGGATTATTGTATGGCCATGTTTCAAACATATTTGATGCATGCATGGAGGTTGGTGAGTTCCAAGATAAGATCCGCTGCTTATCATGATATGGTGACGAAATGTCCTATGTTTTCTGTAGTATGCGTTCCATGAAACCCATGGTCATGGCTGTTGATCAAATAGAAAAAAAAAAAAGGGCTTTCCCATGTTGATAAAAATTGGAAGCACGACCTGGAGAGTTGACACAACATCAAAATCTTTGCTTTGATCAATTCCATACCTTAGACTTTGATCTAGAGAACACCCCTCCTAAAGGAAGTCGGAGCTCCTGCTTCCATAGGAAGGCGCCTCCAGTGACTGGAAGGAGAGCATGGACGGACTCCACCAGGGACTTCTCGACATGAAAATGAGTGTCTTAAGGATCCTTGTGGATGAGTAGGAGGGTAGAGGTCTTGGAAGATGAACTCCCTACCAACTATCAAACACCCAGCCTAGCGGAGTACGACAGGACCATAGACCCACAAGAACACCTGTCTCGCTTCAAGAATGCCACCCTTCTCCACCGGTACAACGATGGAGTTAAGTGCCAGGTATATGTGACCATCTTCACTTAAGCAGCCTAACAATGGTTCAACCAATTGTTTATAGGCTCCATACGGTCATTTTGGGAGTTTCCTTCGCTATTCCTCCATCAATTTGCCAACATCAAGCAACATTAAAAGACGACTGCGTGCCTCTTCCCGATACAGTAGAGGAGACCAAGTCACTGAGGGAATATCTCCAGCGGTTTAACGTAGTAGCCTTAGAGGTTCCATATACAACTTCTGAAGTATTTGTTAGTACCTTTGCGCGGGGATTGCGGGATAGGGACGTCTTCAAGTACTTAGCTAAGAAGCCCGCTCCCGAGTTTAACAACCCCTTGGTCGGAGTCGAGAAATACATCAACATGGAGGATGCCCATCCATGCAAGAATGAAGTCCTAGCCAAAAAGCATAAAGACCGAGAGGATGAGGGAGCGACGAAGAAGCTCAAAATAGAGTACCAGGATAGAGAAGGCCCCCTTCTAGAGAAAGTGTGCCTGAACACGCCATCACCTGGGCGTTGATGGCGGTAAGAGAAAAAGGGTTGTTGTTGTGAGCCATAAAGGCTAAGGGTGGCCATACCAAGACTCGATCGAACAAGTACTGCTATTTTCATATTGAGTACAACCACCTCACTAAAACATGCCACCACCTTATAACGAGATCGAGAGGCTCATCTAGAATAGATACCACTAAGAGTTTATTTGCATGTAAAAATTCCAAGGCACTGGTTCCTACAAGAAACGCTATTCCTCAAAGGAGAAACATGTGGACGAATCCAGCATGGAGAACATTAGGAGGCGAACCCTACGCCCCAAGCTATAACGAGAGGAAGAGCTTAGCTTCCTAAGGAGATGAGTCATTCGAATTATTTTGGAGGACCTATTGGGGGATACTCCTGTTGAAAGGTTCAGTATGATTCGAGAAATGCATGCATGAAATCAAGGAAAATGTAAAAAAATCAAAATTTAAACATGTATAAAAAAGGGGGGATCGAATCCCTTATTCCTGGTCGTTCAACACTTTATCAAAATAGAAATTGAATCGTGGCTAGAAAATGAAAACCGAAAAGGTACTGAAACGTAAACTCGGATTTTACCTCTTGTAGATTATCTTTGACTGCTACAAATGTTGTTCCATTTTCTTTTGGATTTTATGCAGGAATTAATGTAATTCCATCTACTTTGTTCACACCACACCACACCATGAACTCGTATACTATAATCTGCTAGAACTCTATGTATACAGAGAAGAAAAACGAGACAACAAATACTATGAATCAGTATAATTGTTGTTTCTAGAGAGAGGAGAGGGAGAGGGTCAGCCACGGTTAGGGAGAAGGAAGATAGAGATGAGAGTGTTACGAATTGTATCACATGCAAAACACTCCACACTACACACAAAATTGCACAAAAGATTCACCACATAATGCATGTGTATGTGTTTGTGCATGGTCGAGTGGGTCTGGGGAAGCCCCACCACTTGTCTCATGGGCAACTTCCCCTGACCTCCCTCACTTGGGCTTACGCGCTTGGGTTTAGACTTAAATGTGGACTTGTGCTTGTTTTAATTTAACAATTAAATCAATTCAAGCGCAACCACATTTAATTAGGCCTACAAATTAATTCCATTAATTTTAAGGCCCAATCCAAATATATTTAATCACATTAAATAGATAAAAGCCCAACTCGATTAATTAATCATGTTGATTAATCATGTTCATGAAAGCCTATGCTAGGCGTGTGGATTGTCCCGGGAGGAGCGCGAATGCGGAAGCGCGATATAAAATAAAATTATAAAAATTTAAAGCATGCTCAAACATGAATTAAAACAACACGTTCAAGGGGTGTTTCCTTCAATCTCCCGGGCATTCGGCGTATCTCATGACTAAATTAATTACATGCAAATCATGGAGGCCACAGGGTTGAAGAAATCGAAAATACCAAAACAAAATAACCTACCCGATTGTCGTTTTGTCTTCAAACCGCTACTCGCGTTGTTCCCCATTTTGCACCAATCTCTCGAATTTCAAACCCTCTAAATCGTACACGCAATCCGCCCACATATCTTGATCCTCGTGCTAGCAAAAAATCAAGTGTATGTATTTAGAGAGGATGGATCGACCAAACGTTATGAATTAATGTGATCAATCCTCCTTAGATTCAATATATGAAACAAAGAATCAAGAACTTGTTCTTGGGAGAGGGGAGTGGCCTAGCAAGAGGAGAGAGGCGAGAGAAGTGTGTGTGTGTGTGTTTCTTGAATTTCATCATCTTTCTAAAGTATAAACCCAGGAGTATATATAGAGGAGGAATCCTATTCCTCTTCAAACTCCAACTTTAGAAGCTTGATTTGACTAGGATTTTGACCTAGTCAAAGTCCTAGTCAAACTAGGTTTAGATTGGTCAAACCAATCCTAGCCATTCATCTCTCCTCTTTAGTCTCAACCATCCATTTATTTTATGGAATATTTAAATCTCATTTAGATAATCGAAGGGGCTTTTAAATAAATAAAATGAATAATAATATTTATTTTAAGCCCACATAATTTTTTTCAATAAATCCAATTTATTTATTTTAGTTAATTCCTCTTAATCTAATTGAAGGAATCAACATCCCAAGAAAAAGAGAACCGATTAAATCTAATTTAAATCGTTCAATCCTCTCTAAATTTAATTTCAAATTAAATTCCCTTTTGATGCGTGCGGATTGTGTGAATCTTTAGGTTCACCCTCAGCTAGACTTGGCCGAATTCCCAACCATCCTATGACAGGAATTCGTCCGTTACCATGGGTGGCCGTCTAACAACGGTGCATGGCACTAGAGACTAGGTGAATGTTTATAGTGTGAACATTTAGACTCTTTAGTATGTCTATCCTTCCATCTACAATCTCACTACGTAGAGTCTAGGGCATGAAATGTAGGTACCCATTTTCGACCTAAGCCTTGCCTCGTCCACACTAAACGTCACAGGGGTCCTACCCTTTTGTTCAGTTACTGTGGCCACAGATTTATTAGGGATGAGTCTCAGAGTAAAGTGAGATATCACCGTCAGCCTTCTGACAGGAGATGGATCCTATCTCGGGATCTACTGTCACACTACACATCTTGACTGTACTAGATAGGGCTTATGACTACCGAGTGACTATGACTTGGCAGCTTCTCGCCATACCTAAGATACAGGCACGGTGTGCAGGTGAACTTAGTAATCCCTCAAGTCCAAGGATCAACTTGTACTGTTGGAACCAGGATACAAGTCATACCTGACCGACCCTACTCAAGGTCTTCCATATGACGGTTCCCACGAGTCACCTCAGTCAGCAGCCACCTAGCTGGCTGACCCACTAACACTGCATGGACGAGCCTCGTCACTTGGCGATAAAATGCGACAGCAGATGCTTAGTGCAAGTCTCAAATGGATTCTCGATGTCCTATCTCGAGATTCCTTGACTTGGAGTATTTCAGATAGATCCAGAGAAACTGATTTCATGAACCTACCATCCAATGCACAGTTCTAATTTCCTGGAATGTGATTTGAGTCTGTGGGCTTTGCTTGTGCAGTGAACAATTATAATAAAACAATAAAGTGAACACAAACAAAGTATAAGCCAAATGTATATCACTTTCTTATTCATTACAATTTATTAAAACTCTGAAATTGTTCAGACATAGGTTATATTAGCTCAATCAAATTGGCTTCACGATCATCTATTGTAACCGTCCAATCCAATTAAATCAACCACATTAATTTAATTAGACAAGGCCTAAAATTTAATTACTCTCATTAATTAAAAATTGTGCTCCCAAGGCCCCATTTTTAAATGATCATATCATTTAAATTCTAGAATTAATTTGAACATTTCAAATTAATTATTTTCTTTTAGAATGAATTCATAATCAATTCTAACAAATCCGTAGTGACTTGTGTGTGTCTCTATAGATCCATCTCAACTAGACTTTGGCTTGTGTTGTTACACAATTTTGATTGGTGAATATTTTGTACTAGATCAATTAATCACGTTTAATTAAACACTCATGGGTGGTCGTCTAGCAACAGTCCATGGCACTAGAGAACAAGTGAAGATTACGTGAACCTACACGAATACAAACGGGTATGGTCCTTCCATCTGTCATCTCCCGGTCTTAGTCTAGGTCATGGGATTATATCGATTCCCATCCGAACCAGACAATTGTGTATCAACTCTAATTCCTGTCATTCCATCAATCAACATAGAAAACCCCTTTGCTATTGATCGGCTGCTATGGCGATAGGCTTTCAGGATCTAGATACGTCTCAAAGAACACAAAATATCGTTATCATCCCATGATAGGCGACAGATCCTACCTTTGAACTCACTAGCTACTATACGCATTTTGGTTACACTGGCACAAGGCTTATAGTGACCACGTCAATGATGCAGTCACCCTTCGTCAAGAACAAGATATAACTGCCTTACACATGAGGCTACTGCGGATCCTCAAGTCTTAGGACTAACTCCTGTACTATCAGAGCCGAGGAGTTTCAACTATACCAATCATACGACTTGAGCTTCCATATAATGACTCTTGGTGAGTCAGTTCAATTGGCTTGACAACCCTTTGTCAACCACCCACTAATAACGTATAACCATCACATATTTGTCGTAAATGAAACGTGACACCCATCATATGGATATATTCATTAGACCAAGTCTCAATAGAGCCCTCAATGACCAATCTCGTGGTTCTCGACTTGGAACATTCAAGACCAACCCTCGGAAAGTGGTTTTATGGTCACCATCATATGTGTGACCCAACTTCATTTGTTGTGACAGTCTGTGGGCTTTGTCCATGCAACCATGCATATAGTAAACACGACAAATATGGCTGAATGAACTTTACTATATTCATTATATTAATACTATATTGAATAAGATTGTCCTTTACCATAGATGGCAAGAGCCAACACATTAGCTTGTTAATCACCTATTCCAATAATTTCCCACTTAAATCAAAGATAATTACCCATATGTGAAGGGAGTGGATTTGGCCCAGGAGCATAGCGGAAGCACGAAAAAGAGTGAATTTATAAAACATGATACAAATCAAAAGGATTCGTCCTAAGGGGTGTACCCTTGGGTGCTCTCCCGAGCGTTCGATGTAGGATGTGCATATACCAAATTTTTATATCACATAGGGCACATAGAAAAATAAGCAAAGAGGACATACAACAAAAAGTAACCATTACCTTTGTAGTATTCTTCGTTAGCCGCTACTAGCTTTATTCCCTTTATCAACCAGACTCGTCCACTAGACTTGAAGTGTAGAAGCCTCTAACAATGTCCACACCACAGAGAGGTATTGCATTTCTTGCTAGATTCAAGCAAACCTTTCGAATGATAATAGCCAAAAGAACTACACTATCTTTTAGTATTTCTTTTTTATCTTGTTTTGTTCTTCTATTAATCCTAAATCAATGAATAAACAAAGGGGATAAGAATGAGAGAGAGGCGACTGATTTGGCTAGGGAGAGGAGAGCAAGTTATTTTCGTTTTTGCTAAAAAATGATAATAATGAACCTTCTTCTATGGATGAATTATGTACATACATATATATACATAATTAATGGACTAATGGAATGTGTCTGGATACATCCGAGACACGTCTAGATACATTCTCAATCAACTATTAATGAAGTATCTAATCACAAGGTATGATTAAATCATATCAAATGAAGAAGGCTTGATTGGGGTTGACTTGTTCCTTTCCAAAAAGGAACAAAAGCTCATTTTCAAGAGCAAAAAATTAGCCATCCACTTATGGGAAGAGTCCAACTCTTCCCCTTCCAATAGTGGAAGCCAATTTGTCTCTCGGGCGATAATTTAATAGACCGGGCCTCATTTTAGTCTAACTATAATATGCCCAATAAATCATATGAATTAAATCCAATTTAATTCATGGTCCAAATAAATTTTTCCCCAGAGTCTTTTAATCCAACTAAAAGACCTCAGCCCGTAACTCTCTCATTAATTAATAAATTCTATTTATGAATTATTGTAGGCCCAACACAATATCGATTCCTCCATCTAATAGACCATCCCATAAATAATCTAGTTATTTATTATCTTCTAGAATTAACTCCAAGTTATTCCCTCACCTCCTCGGTGATTTGTGTGCGACTCTTTAGGGTCACCCTCAGCTAGACTTGAGCTTGTGTCCAACAGAAGCCTGTCACCATGGGTGGGCGTCTGGCAACAGTCCATGACACTAGAGACTAGGTGAGTGTTGGCGTGAACGTTTAGGCTCCTGATTTTGCACGGGTACGGTCCTTCCGGATACCGTCTCTCGGCCTTAGTCTAGAGCATGGAATTGGGTATCGGTTCCCATTCTGGACTAGGCAGCTATGCCTGATGCTTGATACTATGTTTGCTTCATTGCATCGACGCAAGAAACCATTTCCTATTCGATCAACCATTATGACCACAGTATCAAGAAGCGTGAACGTATCTCCGAGTGCATAGGAGATAATCTATCACATATGACAGGGGATGGATCCTCTTCTTAAGACACACTATCCTCACTACACAGTTTGACTGCACTGGATAAGGCTTATGATGAACATGTCCACGACATGAACACATCTTGCCAGATCTAAGATACAATAATTATGTGCATGTGACTGTTGTGGCTCCTCAAGTCCGAGGACTAATCCCGTACAATTAGAGATGGGGAACTCCAGTTATACCGATCAAGCCTCTAAGGCTTCCATATGACGATTACCCGCAAGTCAGTTTAGTTGGCTCGACTCCGAGTCGACCAACCAACTAAGATCGTATAGATGTCCCACGTCTGTCACCAATAAAACACGACACTCATTCAATGAATACGATACAAAGCACAAGTCTTAGTAGGACGCTCGATGCCTTGTCTTGAGGTCCTCGACTTGAAATGTTTTAGATCCAACCTTTTATCAGTTGGTTTCATAACCACCATCCAATGCGTGGTCCAACTGCGTGAGTTGTTTATGTGGTCTGTGGGCTTTGTTGTATATTTATATGTAAATAAATATTAACATAATGGAATGAACACAACAAAGATAATGCCAAGGTAGCGGACACTCATTTTATCTATTACATAATATTACATTACGGCGAGTTGTCAAATAGATTATTAAACGCCAATCTAATTGGCTTTCTGGTAATCTATTCTAACAATATGCACAATCAACCGGCCGCCACCTCCAGCGGCGCCTGCCGGCGCACACAGGCTAGCAGGCCTGGCCTGCTGTCCATGCACGCGCAAGGCACGCCTGGTCGGCTGTGCTGCGCACGTTGGCGCGCTTTGGCGGGGCTGCCGCGCGCAGGCACCTCTGCCCGGCAGGCTGACCCACTAATACTGCTTAGACGATCCTCATCACCCGTCGATGAAACACGACAACAGATGCTTAGTGCAAGTCTCAAGTGGATTCTCGGTACCCATTTTTGAGATTCCTTGACTTGGAGTTTTTCAGAATGATTCGGCTGAACTGATTTCATGGACCTACCTCCAAGCGTAGTCCAGTCCCGAAATGTGATCACAGTCTATGGGCTTTGTTTGTGTAGCGAATAGTTATAAAGCAGTTAAAGTGAACACAGACAAATTATGCGTCAAATGAATTTCACTTTCTTATTCATCAAGGTTTTATTAAAATTTTAAAATTGTTCAGACATAGGTTACAATTCACCTAACAAGATTAGCTTCATGGTCACCTATTCTAACAGTGCTTACTACTAACGTTGAACGACATTTCACTTCACAACAAATGTCCACAGACCAATTGGATAACCCATGTAGTTGGACTGCGCATTGGATGGCGGCCATGAAACCAACTTTTGAGGTTGGTCTGAAACATTCCAAGTCAAGGACCTCAAGACTGGGCATCGAGTGTCCTATTGATACTTGCACTAAGTATTGCATTCATTGGGTGAGTGCCGAGTTTCATCAGCGACAGACGAAGGTCGTCTATGTAATTTTAGTGGGTTGGTTGATAGGGTGGTCGACTGACTGAAGTGACTCGGGGGAATCGTCATATGGAATCCTTGGAGGCTTGGTCGGTATGACTGGAATTCTCGATTCCGATAGTACGGGAGTTGTCCTCGGATTTGAAGAATCATGGCAGTCATGTGCATATGAAGATTGTATCTTGGATCTGGCGAGAGGTGATCATTCTATAATATGGTCATTATAAGCATTGTCCAGTACAGTTGGAGTATATAGCGAGGACGGTGGATTCCAAGATAGGATCTGTCCCCTGTCAGTATATGACGGTGATGTCTCCTATGCGCTCTGAGATGGTTTAGACTCTGAAAGTCTATGGCCATAGCAATTGATTGAGTAGGAAAGGGTTTCCTACGTCGATTGATAGAGTAAACGCATCTGGGTATGAAGCAGAGTTGTTTAGTCAAGAATGAGAATCGACGCCCAATTCCATACCCTAGACTAAGGTCGGGAGACGGTCGACAATAGGACTGTACCCGTACGAAATCGGCGTCTAAATATTCACGCCAACATTCACCTAGTGTCTAGTGCCATGGACTGTTGCTAGACGACCACCCATGGTGACGGGCTCCTGTTGGACACGAGCCCAAGTCTACCTGAAGGTGAACCTAAAGGGTCACACACAAATCACCGAGGAGGTGAAGGAATTGATTTGGAGTCAATTTCAGAGGACGATATGTAATTGGATTGCTTAAGGGATTGCCCATTGGATGGATGGGCCGATATTGTATCAGGCCCTCATTTAATCGGTAAATAAGATTTATCGATTAATATGAAAAGTTGAGATGTTGGATCTTTTAATTGGATTAAAATATCAATGGGAATTATTTAAGTGGACATTAAATTAAATTGGATTTAATTTTGAGTGCGTCGTAATTGGAATATGGTAGAACCTGATCCGTTAAATTTTGACCCGAGAGGTGTGTTAATTCCATATATGGAATAGGAAGAAGTTGGACTTCTTTCCTAAATAAGCATGGTCGAAAATTGCCACCTTGGAGGGAGCAAAAATTGGCCATGTTGGATGCAAGGTGTTAGTTGACTTGTCTCTTTTGGTAAAAGACAAATCAACTCCAATCAAGCCCTTCCCTTTTGGTATGATTTGATCATACCTTAAAAGATGGTAGACTTGATTGAAGAATTGATGGTGATTGATTGGGATGTATCTAGATATCCTTGGATGAACCTAGACATATTCCAATAATCACATTAATTATGTATGTTTATGAGTATATACTAACACCTATGGGTGATGAATTTCATTATACATCTTTTTCTAGGAAAAAGATGAACACTCTCTACCCTCTCTCTCTCTCTACTCTCTAAATCCTCTTTGTTGCTTCATTGATCTAGGATCAATTGAAGAACAAAGTAAGATCAAGAAGGAACACTAATTTGATAGTGTAATCCCTTCTTCAATTTCATCCTCTAGATCCATTTTTCCCTAGCAAGAAAAACAAGATCTCTCCCGGTGTGGTGTGGACGACTTTAGAGGGTCTCTACGTTGGGACCTCGCGTGGATGAACGTCGGAGGAATCAACGCGTGTAGCCGATTGAAATACAAAATCGAGAAAGGTATTCCGATTTACATTTATGCTCTTGTTTTCTTCTTTATTCTATAGCCACAAAAACTTATTTATTTTATATGTTTAATTATGCATTTATACACCGATAGCCCGGGAAGATTCAAGGGTACACCCCTTGAACGCGATTTAAATTCCTTTTGTTCCACACGTTGTTATCTCCACCGCGCTTCCGCCGCGTTCCCGGGCCAATCCGCTTTCCTTCAACAACCTGAAGGATTTGTCCTTTCTGCCCAAGAAAAGAAGGTTTGTAGACTTGTCAAATCGTTGTATGCGCTTAAACAAGCGCCTAAGAAATGGCATGAAAAATTTGACCGTATTATGTTGTCAAATTGTTTCAAAATCAATAAGTGTGATAAATGTGTATATGTGAAAAGCACTCACAACTCCTTTATCATAGTATGTCTATATGTAGATGACATGTTGGTAATGGGAAGTAGTCGTGATATCATTTTGACTACCAAAGGAATGTTGACAAAACATTTTGATATGAAAGACATGGGTTTAGCCGACATAATATTAGGACTTAAGATCTTTAAAACGTCTGATGGATTGGTCTTATCACAATCTCATTATATTGAGACTGTCCACCTCTAAGACTCTTGTAGATCTAAGTCTACACTTAGCAATGAACAAATGTGTCAAATGACAAGTTGAATACTCAAGAATAATTGGTAGTTTGATGTATATCATGAATTGCACTCGTCTTAATATTGCTCACTCAGTAAACAAATTGAGTAGATTTATGAGTAATCCGGGCAAAGATCATTGGAAGGGTTAATTAGGGTCCTTCAATACCTAAAATACACTTCCAACTATGGATTAAAGTATACGAGATATCCAGCTGTGTTGGAAGGATACAGTGATGCCAATTAGATATCCGATACTAAAGATACTAAGTCGACAAGTGGCTATGTATTCACCATTGGAGGTGGTGCAGTATCTTGGAAGTCCTCAAAATAAATGTGTATAGCTCGTTCCATAATGAAATCTGAGTTTATCGCTTTAGATAAAGCTGGTGAAGAAGTTGAATGGCTTCCTAATTTCGTGGAGGACAATCCTTGTTGGACTAAACCAGTGCTTGTAATTATGATACATTGTGATAGTCAGTCGGTTATTGGAAGGGCACAAAGCAATATGTATAATGGTAAGCCGATAGATATACGTCGAGGACATAATACCATAAGACAGTTGATCTCTAATGGAATCATATCTATTAGCTATATAAAATCAAAGGATAATTTAGCAGATCCATTAACGAAATGCCTTTCTAAAGATCAAGTATACTGTTCATCGAGGGGAATGGGATTAAAACCCGCCAATTAAATTTTTATAGCGGTAACCCAACCTTGTTGACTGGAGATCCCAGGATCTTGGTTCAATGGGACAACTAAGTTATAAAGATTGTGGAAAGCACTTGGAGTTTTACTCCTTCACATTCCTATGACAAAAAGTGTTGTCAGTAAAAGGGTAAAGGTTAAGCTATAAGCTTTTAATGATTCCTATTCTAAGTTAAGAACATTATAGGAGATCACCTATATAAGTGTGAAGACAGGCCGCTTCATATGTAAAACACTTATGAATCCAAGATAGAGTCCAAGGCCAAAACAGACTTAACCGTGAGAACCAAAGATATTAGAGAAGGTATTGTGGGGGTACTATTATCTTGGTTTACACCAACGATTGAACAGTTCAAGACATCATGTTCACTGATTAGCCAAGTAAATCCGATGGTATTCCCCTAAGGAAGGTTCAAAGCCACAAACTGCCTATCCTGGTGCAATGACTTCTCGGTTGAAACTCTCCTAAGTGTTTGCATGCTCATATGCATTAATATTCATTCATGTGAGGGATTGTTGGAGAATGGTGAATGATAAATTAAAGAATAAATCATGACAAGTGATTGGTTAAGATGTGTGATGCATAACAAGCTTGTGACAGCTCGTGGGAAAGATGGTGTCGATCGTCCCGGGAGGAGCGCAAATGCGGAAGCGCGATATAAATAAAAATATGAAAAATAAAACATGCTTATACTGAAACGTAAGGGGTGTTCCCTTGAACCTCCGGGTGTTTGGTTATCTCATGATCAAAGTAAGCATGCAATATCATGGTGGCCATAGGGTGGAAACAAAAATGAAATTAAGACCTACCCGGTTGTAGTTTTGTCTCCGTACCGCTACATGCATTGTTCCACATTTTGCCACCAAGATTCCAAGATAGGAACCCTCTAAATCGTCCACGCAATCCTACCGGTTCTTGATTCCCGTGCTAGCAAGAAATCAAGAGTGTATAGGGAGGACAAATCGACCAAACATTATTAATTAACGTGATCAATCCGTCTAGTGTCCACTTCTATCAAACAAGGAACTAGACTTTTATTGGAGAAAAGGGAGAGAGGGGACGAGAGAGAGAGAGAGAGAGAGAGAGAGAGAGAGAGTGGAGTCGGTGGGGTGTGTGTGTATGCTCATAGGATGATAACCTTGAGTATGTGTGCTTCTATGAGTATTTATAGAAGAAGAATACTCATATTCCCCTTCAAACTCTACTTAAGAGGCACACTTTGACCTAGTCAAATCCTAGTCAAATTAGGCTTTAGACTTAGTCAAACTAATCTTGGCCTTTCATCTCTCTACTTCAATCTCGTCCGTCCATCACCTTGATGGATTATTTTATGGAATATTTAAATCTCATTTAAATAATCCATAGGGCTTTAAATAATTAATATTTATTTATTTTAAGCCCATTTCCTCATTTCTAATAAATCTTATTTATTGGTTAATTCCATTTAATCTAATTAAAGGAATCGACAATCCAAGAAAAGGGGGAACCAATTTAATCTAATTAAATTGTTCCACCTCCCGGGATTAATTCTAAATTAATTCCTTTGTTACCGGCGGATTGTATGTGACTCTTTAGGTTCACCCTCAGCTAGACATGGCCGAATCTCCAATCATCTCATGAAGGGAATTCGTCCATCACCATGGGTGGCCATCTAGCAACGGTCCATGACACTAGAGACTAGGTGAATATTATGGCGTGAACATTTAGGCTCTCCACTACGTTTATCCTTCCATCTACTATCTCACAACTATAGTCTAGGGTATAGACCTTTAGGACGTTGGTACCCATTCTTGACTTAAGTCTTGGCTCGTCCACACTAAACGTCACAGGGATCCCATCCCATTGTTCAGCCACTGTGGCCACAAATTTATGGAGGACGAGTCTCAGAGTAAAAGTGAGACATTACTGTCAATCCTTTTGATAGGAGATGGGTCCTCTCTTAGGACCTACTGTCAACACTACACATCTTGATTGCACTAGATAGGGCTTATGACAACCGAGTCTCTCGACTTGGTAGCCTTTTGCCAAACCTAAATGGTGTGTATGTGACTACAGTAGTCCCTCAAGTCTTAAGATCAAACTCGTATTGCCGGAACTGGGAATACAAGTCATACCGACCGACCCTACTCAAGGTATGATTCCTACGAGTCACCTGAGTCAGTTGGCACCTAGCTGGCTGACCCACTAACATTGCATGGACGACCATCGTCACTTGTCGATGAAACGCGACTGCAATCACTTAATGCAAATCTCAAACGGACTCTCGATACCCTATTCGAGTTCCCTTGACTTGGAGTATTTCAGACCAATCCACAGAAACTGATTTCATGACCTGCCATCCTATGCGCAGTCCAGTTTCTTGGATTGATGTTTCGGTCTGTAGGCTTTGCTTGTGCAATGAACAGTTAATAATATAAAGCAGTAAGTGAACACAAACAAAGTATTTAAGCCATATGAATATCATTTTCTTATTCATAATAATTATTAAAACATCGAAACTGTCAGACATAGGTTACATAAGCCAATCAGATTGGCTTCACGGTCACCTATTCTAACATCGTGATAGCTCATGACAGCTCATGACAAGTGGGTGATGGTTGATAATGTTCAATCACCATCCGGCAGTGTCTAAATCAACCGAATAGGTATGTCCTTTAGTTGAAAGAATGTGTCCATTGGGTGAAACCCTTTGGGTAAAACGATGCGTCTATTTGAGTGAAATGGTATGTCTTTTGGGTGAAATGATGCGTCCATTCGGATGAAAAATGTCAAAGACATCTTTTCTGACTGGACATATCCGCTCGATATACCTTTCCAACTCCTATAAATAGGCCTCCCATTTCATTTCATTATTCATTCATAGCATTCGTAAGCATAAAAGCATTCTGCAAGTGAGTTTAGCAAGAGAGTTTCAAAATATCGTTTAGTTCGTTGTTTCTCAAAGTTTGTGGTGATGCTACTTTGAGATAGAAAGTCGTTGTATCTTGGGAGACAAATTGCCCATTCTGTGAGCACCAGAGCGGGGCAATAATCGGCTTAAAGATAAAGAGTATAACTCTTGCCTTGACTTTATAATACATAATTTCCCGCACTATCCAATTCATTCATTCCTTACATTTCATACGTTGAAAACCCGGAAAAAAAAAAATAAAAATCAAGGGTACACCCCTGGATCCAGATTTGTATGACTTATTTGCTTTAAAATTCCATTTTCCACAGTTTCGCTGCATTTTCGGGCCAACCCGTTGTCTATCATAACGTGTTTTTGGAGTTAAGGTGTTAATTCTAAAACAATTTAGTTAATATAATTATCACTAGGATGAACCTATAGAAGGGGTCACATACTTGAAGAAACTCATCTTCTAGATCTCGATTGATTCAATGGGTGAATTGATTCTTGAGTTAAATTGATTAATTCAAGTCAAAGACCAATTTAATTCAAAAGTTGAATTAAATTGGTGTAGAATATCAATGAACTAAAATAGTTAATTATTCTTGAGTTCAACTAATTTAATGGGATTAAATTAATTGTGTAGAGATATTTAAGTGGATTAAATTGCACGTGTCTAATTTGATTAGATAAGCTCAAAAGGGAAAAAAAATTAAATAGTTTGATCAATTAAATTTGTCCTTAATTATTTTTTTGACATAATTAGTTGAAGGATTTGAAATTTCGTTGGGAGAATCAAATTGGATTTAATTTTTCTATGAAGCAATCCCTATAAATGCTTGTAGGACGAGAAATTAATTTCCAATTAAATAATTGATGAGAAAAAGATGGAGAATTAATTGTGATGGAAAATAAAGGCTTAATAGTTAAGTGAAGGAGTTTGAATTGATGTAGGACTTTGATTCAAACTCCACCACACATTGATCCCTCTAGATGAAGGGACTCCACCCTATATAATGGGGTGGATGTAGCTGGCCAAGCATGGCCTTTGAAACTAATGATTTGGCTCCTCTCCTCCTCTTATATCTCAAATTATTCCATTGCTTAAATAATTTATGTTTTCCACATATTATATTTTCATCTTGTTCTAGTTAATACAATTGAAGATGAAATTCTACACAAAAAAATATACCAATTAGATTATGGTAGACATCTAGTTCTTTGAGAGATTTAGAAGTTACGGTTTGAAATTCACTAGAAATGCTGATGAGCATCCTAGGTGTGGATACCGTTAGAGAACAACATTTGGGGCCCTGCGAACCTGAGACAACTATGTTTGTGGATTAGATAACGCTTGGAAATGTTTCTTTACTGTCTACACCAATTGGAGTGCGAAAGGTAAATCTGATAATCCGTTTCGTACTTATTTTATGTGTCGCACATGATTCCGTTAAATGATTAGGCAAAGATTTGATAGAAATTGTTATGCATGTTTTAATTATGAATTAAAATTTTAAACTCCCATTATGCCGTCTTGCCCATATCAAACCCAACAATACTGACTTGAGTATCAGAGTACTAATAATTTTTTTGTAGGTTCCCATTCTAGAGCTTGCGAAACTAAGGCCTAAAGATCTTGTGTTGGACCCTACGAAACAACCATTTTTGCTTGGATCACATATAATTACAATTTATAAGTACAAAATTATCGAAAGAAAAGCATGCTTTTAAATAATTTTTTTGTTGCCCCTACTTTTCTTCACATTTAAATTACAAAAATAAAAAACTCAGGTATCAGGTTTCACGTACCTGACTAGACGAGTATCCAATTTTATTGGGATTGTGTCGGGTACAAAAATATACTACTCGAAAAAATTGAATACCAGGCTTAGAAAACCCAACCCCCCTACCAGAGTTGATCGTCAAGTAGAATTAGGAACTAAGTGCTATGCGGGACAAAGTGCTACGCTATGTGTGTGGAGCCACCTCTTGAACTCATGCAACAAAGTGCTATATGTGTGGAAATCACCTTTAGAATCTCGATGCCTGGTGACCGATCATAGGATATGTCACACTACAACAAGGATGCCACGTCCTGAGTGAAGGGTGATTGTATACCCTATCTTACATAAAATAAAGACAAAGTGTTCTATATGTGGGCACCACCTCATGAACTTATAGGAGTCACATCTAGAATCTCGATGACTGGTGACCGGTCATAGATTATGTCACGAGGATGTCACGCTTAAATGAGGGGTGATTGTGATACCCATCCACACAGATTAGAAATTGATGAAAGAAATACCATGGGTGATTGTGATACTCCATTACACATGGATTAAGATTTGATAAACTCATACATCGTATAAGCCTTTGCCCAAATTTCAGGAAGCACTCGATGGTTTTGAAGAGAATTCTCCTGTCCAGTGAGCTTGTGGGCCCAAGGTGTGACAAATGGTATCAAAGCTAATAGTCAAGCAAAATCGGGAAATAAGTGTTATTTGGGTCAAACTGGTATATAGGTAGGAGCCACTCTTGAACATATGGAACACAGTGTTACATGCATGGGAGCTACCTTAAACTTGTAGCAGCTATCTCTAGAATCTCAATGCCTAGTGATCGATCATGTGTTATATTATGCTGCAACGACGATGTCGCATTCTAAAAGAAGGGTGATTGATACCCCTAATAAAACTTGTACTATGATGGCAGGTTTACTATTATGTATGGGATAAGCATGTGAAATATAAATTTGTGATAATGTTTGGACAAGTTGGTGTGTGAATATTTAGCTATCAGTTTACTTGCTTCGATTGGCTTGAGGATAAATAACTTGTTACACTAATAATTCATTTACTACAATGGAAAAACACATGAATTGTGATGTTCATTTACTTTTTTGCTCATTAATAGGACAAAAAATCACATTATTTACAATAAGCAACTCAACTACCTTGTTTTACTTACTTTCCAGACAAACGAGTTTGAGGTGAAGGAGAATGGGGTACTTGAGAAGTAGTCAAAAGTAGTGTTAAGTGCACTAATTGCACCTGACACGTTAGGTGGTAGTTTATAATAACAAGGGTAAATACATCGTTTTTTCATGTCCAATTAAGGGTAAAGTGGCAAGCGAAAAACAATTCTGATGGTGGTGCTTTTGATCTCAGCCAAAAAAGTGCGAGACTATTGTCACCAATTTTTTGGGCTTAATAACGGGCCAACCCATCTTGCATCGGGCTGGCCTGAAAGCTAGTAAACAAGCTATTAACAAGGATTAAACAGGATATCCTTGTTAATATATCATAGTAAACAGGCCCTAAGAGTGATTATGGTATCTCATTCCACATGGACTAGGAATTGATAAAATGAGTACCATATAAGGTTTCGGCAAAGCACCAAGTGCATCAATTAGATATACTTTTTAGGTGAATTGTTCATAATCAAATTTTATGATATATTTAGCAGGTTTAGAGATAATTGTTACGTCAAATAGTCTTCTAAACTAGAAGGGTGATAATTATATGAATATTTTATTAAAATGGAGTTAAGCATGCAAGATAGAAGATCCATACCGAATACTTTCCTCGTAGGAGGATTTTCCCATATTATTATACTATGTTACATAATCCCAAGGGCAAAGGGCCTGTTCTAAGAAAAGCATATTTGGCTTGTTCAGGGGGCGAAGCAGTATAAGTTATAGTTGGAGGGCCAACCAGCAATAGAAAACAGTTTAGGGGCCATTATAGATATCAACAGAAACTAAGGGGAAGAATTAAAACAAATTCCAAGTCGGCAAGTCCCGTTATTTTGTTCAATTTCTGATGAATCGAATTGTCGCGGAGAAATAGAAACTGCTGATGGGTTCATTTGGGTCTCTCAAGCAAGCAATTTTCGACAAAGAAGAAAGAAAACAGTATGTAAACGCTTTTATGAGTATTTATCTTTTAAGTTATCTGTATATAGATGAAGCTGTATTCTGTAGTTTGATTTTCTGAAATTGGGACTCACAATTTATGAACAAACAGGCAGTATCAGGATCACATACGAGGCCTCAACGCCTACGATCGCCACAAAAATTTTTTGAATGATTACGGTTAGTTTTCACTTTGGTTCAGGAATTTGTGCGCCAGGAAACACTAATCGATAGGTGTTTGCGAGTGTATGTACTTTTAAGATGATTAGATGGCGTCAGTGAATTTGGTTTATGGGCTTATTTTCGTTTTGTCTTTTTATGAATTGTTTTTATGTGAATGTGTTTTGGTTTCTGGCTCTTTTCGCTTAAAAATCTGCTAGGAATTTGCTGATGGGATTTGGGAAATGGAGTATTTATTGTTGTAAACATTATTCCCTTTGGAATTCTTAGAGTGAAAGTTAAATAAAATTTCCTACGCCGAAAGATAAAATTAGTTTGTTGAATGTTAATGGTTTAGCATGGCATTTCTAGTACTTGTCACCAAGAAAGATGACTGTCTAACACAACTAGTTGCGGCTTCAAATGCAAATAGAACATGTTATGTGTAGAGTAAGAGACTAAAAACCTTAGAGGATGTTTGATTAAGCTTGTACACTCTTTAAAATATCTTATAAGAGGGTTTGGGAACTTGTAAAATGTTGGGTAATTTTTTTTTTAATTACTGACATTTGTATAAGTTTCATCATCTTATTTTATTCATATACTTTCAAGAGCTTATTTTTAAAATAAAATCGATCACCTTAAATGGGCACTAAAAATATCTCATGAAATGCATGAACTTATAAGATTATAAGATATTTTAAATAATTTTAGCCAAATTTCCTCTTAGTCTAATTTGTGGAAAGCTCAAATGCCAGTTGTACTTGGTACCCTCTCTCTCTCTCTCTCTCTCTCTCTCTCTCTCTTTTGGAGGTCAATTCAATTCTTTTATGCATGTTTTGTTTGCAGTTGGTTATTATGGGAAAGAGAAATCTGCTCGAGAAACACTGCCTGTTAAAACTGATCAAGACACCCTTAGAGAAGGATACCGGTAGGGAAACTTTCCTTCGTATTGATTTAGTACATTTATTTCCACGAAATTATGTTCTTGTCATACATATGATGTACCAGGTTATTGCTCTGACTTTGGACATTTAAAAACTTTGATGTTACTGCCTCGAATTCTTTTGTATTTCAGTCTATTGATGCATCATTAGTTTGTATTTTGACATGGTTTTACTTGGCTGAGTAAGTTGAAAAGCCATTTCTCACTTAATCTATATGAAGCACAGTGCAATTAAATGATGGAATTTTGATTTTGGGTTGGAAATGGGCTGGAAAGGCCTTCTAGAAGAAGGATAGCGCGAGACATATATTGGCCAAATATTGGGATATGTTGGTTGTGTAGGACAATGAAACATATGTCAAAGTTGGTGGATATTATTCGGAGTTCAGACTTCAGGTGATTGTGCTTCTGGAGTTGAGTTAGAACATTCAAATAGAAATGAGTTTGTTGGCGATACAAAATCCTTTTGGTGAGCAACTTTAGTGAAGGATGTATGCAATAAAAGTCCATTAAGAGTCAGATGTCTGCACATGTCAACAGATCTCATAGGTAGAGAAACCATGGGATAGAGTGTAAAGGAAGTAAAATGGTAGAACCTAATGTCATCAGGACTTAGGTAGTCTGCCCTTTGATGGGGTTAGAAGAAACATAAAATTATTGTAAGACAGAACATAGATAGTGTGGGCTCACTAACAAGGTATAGGAAAGCTTGAGAAGGAACGGAAAGAAAAAGCGACGTTTGATATTCTGGTGTGTGTTTTGCAGCTTGCTTTTGCTTCTTACAAGTTTTTGATGGGCTTAGTTCTAATGCATTTAATAAACTTTTATCCTAAGTGACTAAGTCTTACCTCAATATGGTCATGGGCTTCGCTTCCTTTCAATAAATGTATTAGCTTCCAAAACAGAAGTCATCCAGTCCTCATAATTTGGTGATATATAGGGCCCTGTGATGATTAAGGAATAGGTTACTTGTTATCTTGTATAGGTATAGCTGATGCAACGAAAGTCTCCTTAAGCTTCCTGACATTCCATTGGCACGTGGAGAGAAGAACTTCTCCAATGACTTGGATAGTTTAGATGAAATGAAAACTGACAAATAATAATCGGAAGGACGTTTGCTATTTACTTGGAGTGCGTATGCTCAAAGTCCAGGTCCCGGGGAGTCCAAAAAGCATGAGGGGAACTGGCATAGCTGTTCTCCGGAAGAGAATCTAGTTGCGAGGGAGTGACCTCCTAATCAGAGGTCACGAGCGTAGGGCCTCAAGACATTTACCTGTAATCTCTCCTTAATATGTGCCTATTGCCGAACATAAACCTGAATATAACGACTGAAGATATTTAGTGACCATTTTGTTATCCCCTATGGAGCCACCGTCTCTTCAGTCATCATAGAGTCCTTCCATGTAATCTTCAGATATTCTGTTTGAGGAAAGATGCATTGCTCAATTCTCATTGTTTGAACATTGACTGCATGGAATCATTGAATTTCTTCTCTCTATGTGGAATAGGAAACCAGTTGAGTATCCTCAACCAGATTCTTTTATGTAATGCTGTAGAATTGTAGCCTCATTTAGATTTTTAGTTTTATGCTCTCAATCTACATCTACATGCACATGTTGGATGGCCTGTAGCATATGAAGTTTGCGGATATTATGATGTACTTACCTCTGATCATTTGTTCCAATGCTGTCCTAAGTCTTTTGTTTCATAATCTGCCAAAAAGGTTCATAAGGACTGAGGAAGATGACATGACTCCTTCTTGGGAGCAAAGGCTGGTGAAGCGCTACTATGACAAGCTCTTCAAGGAGTATCCTTTGCAATGTTATCTTACGAATTTCTGGAAACATTTTGCTGAATCTGGAAATTAGTATTTATGAGTAAATGCTTCTCTATGAAGATGAATTGTGCTCTTATGGAGCGCGTCAATCAGAAAGAATTTGATTCTTTCATCCAGATTAGAGATCTATCAATATCTTCTTGGATTGCTGTCTGTTTTCTATGATTATGATGAGTCACTGAGTGAGTTATTAATTTATTTGCACATTCACATGGCTGAAATATTTGGAAAGTAAACAACATCGCTGCAGTATATAGCACATGATTACCAGCTCATATATGATGAACCAATAAGTAAAGACATGCATGCAATATGAACATTTTCAACTTTTTTATCTATCTTTTCTCTAGATATATGATTTAGCTTATTTATTTGGACAAAGAGGTACTTTTCAGCAGGGCCATGTGCAAAACAATATGTTTCTCATACTTGAGTGCTGGTGCAGTATGGATGTAAATTTTTTAATGCAAATCTTAGGAGAAAGAGATTTCTTTAGAGTGTTAAGACACCATTCTTAACTGTAAGCTAATGTCAGGATGCTTGAAAACATCGGACATTTGTAAACTACTCCAGTAAAGCATGTGTAGGAATCATTGTAGAATACACGAAGAAGGAATGGCACTCGCTCATACATGATTGAATGCTACTAAAAGCTTTACTTCCTAAGTTATAACTACTGGCTTTCTGTCATCAAGGAAAGTAAGCGAGTATCAAGAACTTTCCGTACATTTTGTGGTAAAAAGTTGAAACTTGGAAATTCATGCCAAATCAATAAAAAAAATTCAAAAAGTGGACCAACGGAGTATTTGGTGAAGAGTAAGATGCATTAAGATACTTTGTCAGTAACGGAATTTCAATCCTGGCCGTTTCTTCTTGGGGTCAAATGGACCTAATGTTGTCATGTGTTGCATGCAAATACATGTAATAACTTAATTGTTGAAGTAACTTAGTGGAAAACATTGTCACATATCCTTCAAATGTTGATGCGTAATTGGTGCCACGACGTAAAATTCTCTACTGATCCTCCTCTTCTGTGCCTTCTGATATAGTCATTAGCTGTATACCAGTTTACAAGAAGCGACTTTTAATGATTTGTTGACTTCTTTTAACTTATTGAAGATACTGCATAGCTGATATGTCTCAGTACAAGACTGGCAAGGTATGAAGGCTTTACACCTTAAATATCTTGTAGTCACACTATCGCATGTTTCAGGTGTTCCATATTGGACATTGTTTTTCTTCTTCTCTAATTAATTCTTTTTAGAGGGGAGATGAGAACATTTGGACTCAATACCTGACCTCTTAACAGGAACTATTATGCTCCTTGAAAAAATAGGAGGGCTTCCAAATTCCAATAAATATATAACTTCAGCCCGTTGGGGAACAAATAAGCTATATTACCGAAAAAAGTAAAGTCAGTGAACATGAAATTCTGGTTTAGGATACATAGGACGGAGTCTATTTGTTTGATACTATAATTCATCTGGTTATTATTTAAGATATTTGGTGGAAGATAAGTGAAATTTCATGAATGCTTCTTTCCTTCTACATATTTCAGACCTCAATGCTTTGGCTTGCAAATGAGACTATGAATAAATGAGTCGGCTTTAGTTTAGTTACATGTTTAATTCTTGTTTGCACAGAACCTCTTGCTAATGGTAGCTTGTTCTCTTTCTAGATTGGTCTCAGATGGAGGACTGAAAAAGAAGTGATATCTGGGAAAGGTACACACTCCTTCATATTTCCTTTTTCCTCTGCATTTCTCCTTTACCATGCATGTAGATATTTCTATATTAATGTATGTCATGTGTTTCTTTGAAAACTTTTTTCCTATTTACATATTCATGAAGGATATCTTTAGCGCAATGTTCCTTCGGTTTCTGTGTTTGTAAGGTGTGAGAAGTACAGGGAATTCAATTTTCACCAACCTCCTTGCTAAAAAGTGTCAGACATATCAGTTTTCTTAGAAGATATTGAGCATATTGTACACAATTTGAACATGATATTTCGAAAATTGTGCTGTCTAACTGTATTATATTTCTTAGATTAAAAGATGTATTAAATAACTTCGTTTTATAGGAGAAGATATTGTATTAGCACTTGTCTCAGTGGGAGTTGATGAAACTTTGAATATTGAATTCTTAAAAACATGTTATATTTTAAATAGGTAACTGTAGTACATTGTGTTCTCTTGAAATTTCTCATTGTTTTAAGAAAATATTACAATCATAATATGTGTATTTGCATACTCCAATTCCAATCTCATGTAGTGGAGGTCAATTTCTTGTCACATAAGCCAAATTTATGTTTTATCTTTGACTATCACATGCCTCCCAGTTCGTTATGCTTTTTCGTTTTTTTGTTTAAAAAAATGTTGTAAATTAACTATGTTAATTGCAATAAACCAGGTCATTGTCAACTGAATTGATTATTGGATTCGCAATTTTTCCAAAAATAACTTTCTCGCCTATCAAAAATGTGGAAAAATAATTTCGAATTTCCTTTTTCCGCTTTAACTTAATTTTGTGAGAAAAACTTTTCTATTTATTTTCTTGACAATGAAATGAATCCCTAGAGTGTTCCTTCTTGATATTATCTAGTTCTACTTTTTATCACCAATTAAGCTATAAAGAAATTGCGACAAGCTATTCTTTAAAAACAAGGTTTTTTCAGGTCTGTGCCTTTATTTGCCAATAGAGAATTTCTAGGGCATGACACTACAAAACCATATTCATTAAATGGATGAACTGGTTTAAGTTAAAATAAGGTCTCTGGATCTATGCCTTCACTTGCTTTTTCTCCCTGCGCATGAGAAGTCAGATTTTGACTTGGTTCTCATTTTTAATTGAGCAGCCAATGGAGTTAAAACAGTCACTGATCTTTTTTCTGTCTCTAAACTGCACTATACTCACTGACATATGATGGAATGTAGTTTTCTTTTTCCTGCTATTGGATAGACAATGTAAAATTGAATACACTTGCCTGGCTATTTTTTACTGATTGCAACAAACTCAAATACTTTTCTTATTTTTGCTAGGTTGAATCTCTTATTGGCTGCTCAGCACATGGTTTGTTATATAACTAAAGATTTACAAACTGCTAGTACTCGCTTTATTGTAATGCCATGAAACCTAATTTTCCCAGTAGCTAGGAATTGCCCTAGTTTCTTTCTATCCTTGCATGTATATTTGCACATGGGATTTTCATTTCTTTTGTCAAGACTCCAGAAAGTGTCTGAACACTCTCTATTCTGGTATGTGTTATGAGCCTCCAGATCGCAGGTAATACTCTCTTTTGTTCAAACAAATGAATGTTGAGCTGATGAGCAATCTTAAAGATCAGAAATATATGTTCTTTACCATCAAGAGCTCTGGCCTAGAGTTTTGAGTCTTTTGACATACACTTGTTACCATAAATCAAGAATTATCTGAGCTCCAATTTGCTGAGCAGCTGCTTCGAGTGGCTTTAACTTTTATATCGACTACATACTTTAATTGCTGGATGTCCTTTTACTTGTAACTTTTCCGACCTCTCTGTCTCTTTCCCTACTAATCACCTTCCAACTTACCCAAAGTAATAGAAAAACTAAGACAAAATGGAACAAGTATCTGCTCTCAAATTGATTTGTCATCCTTATGCCGTCTTGTGGATGTTATTTCAACTGCTACTACAAATGCTTTTTGCTGATTTTCCATTTGATTCTTATGGAATTCGTGTATTCTTTTAGTTTCCCTAAGAAATAAGCTGGACTGAACACCTCTTTATTGTCAGGACAGTTTGTTTGCGGTAATAAGCACTGCAACGAGAAAGACGGTTTGTCAAGCTATGAGGCAAGTTGCTGCTAAGGTTATCCTTTAGAATGTTCTTTTGAATGATGAGTGTGTATGAAAGGAAGACACTTTGTTTTATGTCTGTTTGATTTGTCTGAACGCGATTTCGTTAAAGTACTGCAACTCGAAAATTATAGTGTGCGATCTCACTTCATTATGATGAAGTGCAGACAAATTGAACTTTTGCAGTGTTTTAAAAGGTATAAGCCACTGGGGGGAGGGGGGTGTTTATATGTCTTGTGTAGATACATAAGTTCAGTGGCTTTGCCTCATGAATATTCATATTTAAGTCCAAACCGGAAAATTGAGAGTAAAAACCGTAGCAAGTATGAAAATTTAATTAATACCAAAACCTGGGCATATATATATATATATATATATATTAAGAGCATATCTGAAAAAATACAGTGCTTTTACTATTTTCTAAGATAGAAGAAAGCCTAACACTACAAGGCCTCAGATAAAGAGTTGATATTGATTAATAGTTAAGCCTAGAAGAGAGAAAATCTTTCTAAAAAGAAAAAGGTCGGGAATGGTTATTGAAAAGAAAAGAATTTTTTTGAGCAGAGTGGAAGCAAGATAATGTTGAATAGGGTTTTTCTTTTTAGTTTTTCTCTAACTATTTTTGTGCTCATTCAGTTAATTTAAATCTAAATGGTTGTTTATAACAAATTCAGGTGATTAAGACCTAAGCTTCTTCACACTCCTCTTGGGACAACTGCCCGCCTGCATGCCCTTATGCATTTTCTGAGTGCCTCACAAGCACCTTTTAAAACATTGACTTTTAGTAAATGTTTCTTGTTTCATTTGTGCATGTTGACATTCTGGAAATAACTTGTTTCTCAATTACTGTACTTGTTCTCTCCTTGCATCTCTTCCTTCTGAATGATATGGCGTTTACTTAGTTACTCTTATAATGGTCTCCATAGCAGTTGTTGGGAAGGTAGCTAGCTTATGGCTGTAGAATCATGAGAAATGGATAATTGGAAAGTATCTCTGGTTTTTCTCTTTTATTCCACAAAGTTTCATTATCTTATTTTATATGGAACTTTACGTGTATGCATTTAGAACCATGGTTAGGAAATCTGATCCAGCTTATGAACAATGATGAACTTAGGCTCTGTAGTTGGGGTGAATTATAGTGCCTAGTGCCTAGCAAAATTTTTGCCTCTTATGGAACAGATAGAGAAGTTTGCCTCAAGGTCGCATTCACTAAAGGTCGGCTCCTTTGTAATGGTTCTTATACCAAAATAAAATAAATTTGCCATTCCCATTTTTATTATTGGTATCATGTTATGTGCTTGGTATGTAATGAGGATCAGTAACTGTGACCATCTTGGGAAATTGAGATTGGCTTGATTTTATGGTGTTTATCTCATAGTCAAAACTGTTAACAACTTACTTTTCGTGAGGGTAATTTCGATTAATAAAAAGAAGAAAACATAATAACTTTTCTGAGGATAAGTAGTCCCAACCAAATAGAAGCCAAAGGCAATAATACTATGTTCGAACTGAAAGGTGCATCTAATTGATGTTGCAAAACAGGCATGCCATTCCTCTAATACTGTGTCCCGACTTGGCCCATGAGAATAAAAAAATGCCAGAATGTTATATCCACTGAACTGCTTTATTCTGGTTGCCTCCCATTTCTCGAAAGTAAAACACCTCCAGTCATGCCTACATCGCATATGTTTGTAAGATCTTACTGAAGCCGAATACCTGAAATTTAATTTGAGAAACCATCTGTGCTTTTTCTGGGATGCAAAAAATAATTCATGTATTGAGAGAGCTATGGTTCCACATATATGAAGTTACAGAGCAGCAAAATGAATTTGTCTGCTTTTGAAATTTGAACACAAAAGTATTTGGAGACAGACTTTGAGTGGGCAATCTACTTCTGCAAGTCATTAGTTAATATTTCGCCTTTGGGTGACATGGATCAAGTAAATGCTTTCGTCTTGTATACCTGCTTGTAAATTGATGAAAAATATTGACTGTAAGAGAGTGGAAAATTTGCTGGAAAAGGCTCCGGAATCATCAGATTTCAACGGCGCACAATGGCGCCAAGGGCTCCTGGAGCCATGGCGCATGGCGCACGGCACGGCGCGGCACGCGCCTTTTGAAAGTACGGCGCTATCATACAAAAATAATCTATATATTTATACAATTAGTATGTTTCAATGAAACAATGTACAAGAAGTTAAACATAAAGATTAAATAACATACTCAAACTTAAAAAAACTTTATATAATTAAATACAACTAATGTTAAAGCCTTAAAAGAGAAAAAAGATGTCCAAAATCTCAAATAAATCTTAAATAGTTTATCAAAAAACAAATAAACCTAATTTTAATTCACAATTCACAAAGAAGAGCAGCAGCAGCGGCTCACAGACGTGGTGGAAAACAGGAAAAGAAGTAAGCATGCAGCAGCAGTTAAACAGTTGAAGGGCTTTTATTTTAATTTTTAGGGAGTCCGGCTGACATTGGACTCCCTAATTTTATTTTTAAATTTTCGTGGGCCCAGGCCTAAAAAGGCCTGGGCTCACAAAGGCGCACCTGGCGCGCGCCCGGGCAACAGCCCGAATGGCGCCCAGGCAACAGCCCGAATGGCGTCCAGGCGCGCGCCATGGCAGCGCCTGGAGAAAAGCCCGTGCCATCTGCCGGGAATGGCGAGAGGACTGCGCATTTAGCGCCTCTCGCCATGTAGCGCGCCGTTGACTACACTGGGCAAGAGTTAAGCATGATGGATATTTCTTCTGATTAAAAATGCCTGCGAAGATGACTGCATTTTCCTGATTCTAGCAAAACCAGCAGACTTGAATAAACTGATGTCTCACAAATATAGTACCTTCTACTTATATACTGTATCACGGAATTTTCATTAGTCAGCATACTGTTAAAGGTACTGAAACTTAATATGTTCAATGTGAATGAAGAAAACAGATATTCCACAATAAAAAGATAAGACATTCTCTATCATTATTGTATTCTGGAACGATTTTCTCTTCATTTTCCTTTCCCCTTGCTAACTGTCTTGATATGCAGGTAAATTTTTCCTATTTTGAAGCTGGAGAACGCAAACAGGCTCTGGTGAAATTAGTAGCCTGTGAGAGGTAAGTCAATAACATTTTAGTCATTTATGTTAGCTTTTGATGGTTCGTCGTGTTAATGGCCTATAGTTACCATGCGGGTGTCTGTTAATTTTATCATAAACAAGCTAGCTTTTGTCACATTATTTTTGTTTGTCAATCCTCTTTCTCGAGTTTTAGAATTTGAAAAGAAAATAAAAAGAATCCGGTGCATGTTGAGTACTTTGTTGACATGCTGGAGGTCTAATGACATTCATTCTTTGTGTCTGCTGCACAGCTGATTTCTCACCTTGTTCACTTGCTGGCGGTCTAACGAGATTCCTCATCTTATTTGTTAGTCATGCACCTGATCTTGCCACCTTGCTAACATGCTGGCAGCTAATGGCACTCGTTATCATCACGTGTGTCATTTGCGCAGCTGATTTTCTAAATACATTGTAAAAGTAAGGGGATTCTCCAGTTTTTCTTGAAATGTGTTCCTAAATAATTAATAAGATGAACCCGGAGGAATTATTAGCAGAAATTACTTACTGTTTGGACTGACTTCGATATTATATTAAATTTGCAGAAAAAGTTCTTTTCAGTTGGGGTAAATTACAACTACCTCCCCTGAGGTTTGGCATAATTACAAATACTCCCTCGTTGTTTGAAAAATTACAAATACCTCCCTACCAAAATGCCCTTGTGCACTGAATTATTTTTTATTTAATTCTTAAAATTTTTTTGGACTACAATATGCAGGGAGAGGTTTGTTAAGTTTTTTACATAGAGAGCAATAATGTAATTTGCCTCGGCTGATTTTTCTACAATTTTAATAAAAAAATCAAGGGTAAAATGGTCAATTTCAGGCATTTGGTTAAAAACTACAAATCTCAGGGGGCTATTTGTAATTTTATCAAACAATGAGGGGGTATCTGTAATTATGCAAAACTTTAGGGCAGGTGGCTGTAATTTACCCTTTCAATTATTAAATGAAATAGAGTTTTGATTTGCTGAGATACTTTTCATGGGAATGCACAACATATATACATATATATGTGTGTGTACGTCAATTTATTTTTATCTTTAAGTGTGTGTGGGTATGTCGATTTAGTCATTCTAGCATGTGATAATGTCATCGGATGACTGCCACTGTGCTTATCATTACATTTAATCCATCATGATCTACATTTGCTAGTTAACTCGATATTTGTCTATCTGCTGTCAGCATACCAGTATGTGTGGATTAAGTTTCACAAAACATTTTGCTGCGAAGAAAGGAATTCTAAAGTATGGAGTAATTAAAACACTGCAGTCTGCACTAATCAACTTTTTTCCTTTAATCTCAATAAGATTTAGTTTATATACAAAAGAAGTTAGCTGTGAAGGTATATTTTAAAAGGAGGAATAAGGTAATAAAATATTTCTCGTGTATGCTATGATATCACTGCGAGTGTAACAAGAATGTTTTAGTCATAGTAATTTTGTCATCCTTGCTGGTGACTTTTTCTGTTTCTAAAACTTCTATCTTGAGTTGATTCTTGAAATAGATGTGCAGAGAAGCTGTATTTTAAGAAACAGAAAGAGAAGGAACAATTGAGAAGAAAAGAAAATGAAAAGCACCAAAGGAAAAGGTGATTATAGAGCAGAAATTTGGTTTATCTTTTGGGATATTCTTTCAAAGCTAGAGACTAGATTTTCACGCAAATTGTTGCTGTCAATCTAATGAACTCCGTCTTCTCAGGGATAGGTCTGAAAGTGAGGATGATGAAGATATCGACTATGGTAGAAGCAAAGAGAGGAGAAAAGGTATGATGCTGCATTATTCGCTCCTGCATTAAAATAGCTTCTTAGTTATACTTAGATCAGTAATAGTACTCCTCATCTTTTCTAACCTTCTTGACCTTTTTTTTTTTTCATATTTTGGGTGATGGGTAGGGCGGCTTGTAAGAGAAAGTCTTGGATCTACCACTTTGGTATTTAAAGTAGAGGAGCTAGAATTCTTAGCCTCCCGATGCAAAATGCATATTTTGGTTCACATGGGAGGGTAGTTTTGGATTTGAATTTTACGTGATTAACATATAAAAGTTGAGATTATAGGCTAAATGAGTGTGTGTGTGTGGGGGGGTGTGTGGGGGTGGGGGGGGGGGGGAATGGTCCACCCCCCTACTGGCAATGTTAGAAGTGTTTGACAATCAACCTGCAGTGTGTATGCAATGAATGACAACTCTTCGGAGTAGCAAGTTAAGACATGTTTACTGTGAAAATGCTTTTGGCATTAAACATAAAGGTATAATGAGATAAAATGCAGTTACATGTTTAATTATACAGGCAGGAGATTCTCAAGTACTACTAACTTCAATGTTGCTGAACTTACACTTGGGATTGGCAATATAGGGAATTTATGGTAGGTCTAAGGAGTACATATAGCTAGTCTTGTCCCTTGAGCTGGGAGGATACACGACACTGCTACGTGGTGGTCTTTGACGAGTGGAACTTAGATGCACGATAATAACAATGTATCTTCTTTGGAGCATCTTCGTCCTTTGTGGAAGCTGGAAATTTGTTTCCTTATCCGTTGAAATAGTTGGTCTGCCGTTCTATTAGTCAATATGGCATCCGAAGATCGGATATTGGATCCAGAGGTTAATATTGTACTATTGGTGTAGCTTGTGAATGGGCAGGTAATACTTTACCCAGACCCGGACCCAGACCCTTACCCACTAAATACCGTAATAGTTTTTTATGGACCCTACCCATAGAATACCCATTGGCTCTTACCCAAGTTATACCCAAAATGGCTGGGTTTACCTTGGGTCTTATCCGTTGAATATTGTGTTACATTTTTCATGGTAAATATGAAAAAATAAAATTTCTCAATTTTTAAATTTAGATGAAAATTGAAAAACTAATAAGAAAAAAATTAAGTTTAGCATGGATTTTTTTAATTCAAATGATAATTTAAAAAACCAGTAAGAAAAAAATTAAGTTAAGCATGCAAAAAATATTTAACTTTGGCATAAATTTTTTATCCATTTGAATTTGCTTTCAACTTTCATTTGATGACATTTTTATGATTTGAATTCAACAAATTTTATCTATTTCATAGATTAGTCGAGCTTAACTAATTTAAGTTTTTATGTCTTGATTTTTTTTAAGCTATCACGTTACGGTCAAATTTATTTATCAAAAACTTAAATTTGGAGTTGCCACTATGAAAATAAAGATGAAAAACTCTGGCAAATTTTGTCAAAGTATGAAATATGAATACGTAAAAAAAAGTATTTAATAAAAGATTTACCAATGTTGAAAATTCTTAGATGACAAGTAAATTTAGGTCAGGTGTAGGTGACAGTTATCCTAATGGGCTTGGGTCTGGGATTGCGTGCGCATGATGGATGTCACTTGTTCAGCTTCTTAACAATTGAGTAACTTCTGGCGCAGCTGAGGTTTTGACTGATGGATATATCTAATTGTAGTATACAATTGATGCCTCTCAAATGAATGATTTCATGTGAATCTAACATATCAGGCAAGGTAAAGAACAAATATCTTTCTTGCCAGCCCGGTAATTTGGGCTTACTGATCTCTGGACGTCTCCACTCCCTCTAGGCTGCATTCATCACCCATTCTACTAAATTCACCAGAAGTGGATCACACTGTGGTTCGGTGGGGAGACAGGGAGGATATGTGGCCATTATATGGTTGGATGCGGTATTTTATGTATCTAGTAATTTCACCTACATTTTATGTATCTGGAAAAGATTTACGGTATGGAACTCAAGGAACTACTCGTATGCAGCTACTCGTTGTGATGTGTGTTTTGAACAATTGAATAGTTCCATCAGAAAATAAGCTTCTTTCATAACTGTACCATGAGAGAAAATTCTTGATCTTTGAACTGGTCATTGTTCATTGACCGATCGTATGGCATTTCTCGTTCTGTTTCTTACTATTTATTCCACTTCTTTTGGTTCTCTTCTGAGTTTCTCCTTTTAGCATTTCTCCTGGTGAAAAATTCATGTTATGGTTTCAGGAAATAAGGCTTCGACTTCAGCCACCGACAACAAGAAGATGGGCGACAATGATGAAAACTTTGAAGAGTTTCTTGAGGGGATGTTTCCTTGACACAGACCGGTACATCTCAACTTCCTCTCAAGTTTTATGTTAGAGTACGTATATTTGAGAGGTCGTCTCGTGATTGGTATAGGTCTGGTATTTAACGGTCTTTGATATTTGAATACGAAGTAATGGACTCAACTCTGATCGCCAACTTTTGAAACGAATCACTTGCTTCGTCTATTCTCAATGTCCATGTTTGTTCTCTCTCTCTCTCTCTCTCTCTCTCTCTCTCTCTCTTATTTTCTCTCTCTGAAGATTAGGGCTACAATTAGATGGCCAACTCGTTTTGTTCACAATTTATGTTTGTTTGGCATATTGGGAAAATTTTTCTTGAAATTTATTTATCTTCTGATTTGCCTCCCATCTTAACTTCTATGGCCTTTTCCTCCAAAAATTTGTGGAAAATCGATTTTCTTTTCTATTCTGAACTTTGATGGGTTAATTACAACCACTCATTGGCATAATTATAACTATTTTTTTGTTGTTTAGGAAATTACAAAATCCCTCTCAAATAAAAAATAATTGTGTAGTCCTTAAATGGTGAGGTGAAAATTACTATTTTACTAAATAAAATTACTATTTTACCTTGTTGATTTTTTTAAGGGAAAAAATGTCAGGAAAAATGTAAAAAAGACGAATTAAGTAAATAATTTATAGAGCATATTAGTTTATAAAAATATTTAAAAAATTCTAAAAAATGTATTCATAATTTAAAAAGGCATTTTGGTCAATCTATTACAAAAATTAGATGAAAACCAAATAAATGTTAATGGAATGAGCTTATTGTTAGATGACCGTTAGAATTAAGGGTGTTTATAATTTTTCAAACAACTATGAGGTATTTGTAATTATGTCAAACTTTAAAGGAAGTGGTTGTAATTTATCCAGCTTTGATAAATGGTTGTCATCATGCCAGTACATTACAATAATTTGTTTTTATATTTCCCCTCATTTTCTTTTTGGAATTTAATTTTTTGAAAAAAAATACTATCTCTCCAATTGCAGCGTTCATCCATTGGTTTATAAAAAATATATATTAAAATTGATCTGGATTGTTGATTAACAAATATAACCGTAGATTAATAAAATTTATTTGAACCATAGATATTGATAAGATATGATTCGTTGATTTGTTTTAAATAAGATCTAACGGTTGTGAAATAAGGAAACGAATAAAGAAAAATATAAAAAAAGGAAAATTCGCATATGTAATTCACATCTCGGGTGAGGGGGGTATTTTGCACATTTTCTAAGAATTGATGGGGGTAAATTGTTTATTTTTTCATAGAGGATTTTTTGCCTATTTTCCGTAACACAAGTAGGTAAATTGCAATTTGCCCACGACATCAATAGCAATTCTAAATCAATAAATGTTAACTCGATTTGATACAAGTAATAATATCAAATACAATCTCATCAACTTATATATTTGAATTGAGTTTTCGCACAAAAATCTACAGAAATTAAGAGCGCACCGTCTCACTTAAAATTAAAAATTGAAAATTAAAACTAAACCAAACATGGGAGGAGATTTCCTGTCCAAATTTCGTTTTCAACATTAATAACTCTTTTAGCTCGAATATTAGCGTAATGTTTTTAATTTGCAATTATTACTATTTAAGGTCAAAAGAGTAATATCCTAAAAGTGGACAATTAAGGATCAAAGGTAGGAGTGGCAATATGGGCGAAAAGTGAAAACCTATGGTTCCTACTCGGGCCATTTAATTTTGGGTTGGGTTGGATTTGATATTTTTTTAATATGGGTTCAATATATTTTTATTTAAATAAATTTAAAAGAATTATGGGTCCTATATGAATTCTAAATGGATTCTTCATGTTTAATTTTTATGTTAGTCAATCAAAAGTCATTTTAGTAATATAATAGAGTTCATGAAAGAGTTTAGTATAATTATAATCATGAGTTCGTTATGAATTCTATATGAGTTGGTGATGATTGACAGTGAGTTAGGGATGGATCTTAAATGAATCCAACCCATGCTTTAATTAATTAAATTTATTGTGGATCAAGTTGACTACACGTAACTAACTAATTTCTTATATTCTAACTTTTTTCACATTTTTTTTATAAGAAACAAATATACCAAAATATATTAAGTATGTTATAATTTAACTTAGTTAAATTTTATTGCACCATAGTTTTATATGGATTGGTGATGGATCTTAATGGGTTCGACACATGATTAATTGCTTAAATTCATTGTTAATTTAGTTGTATAACATATCACTAATTAATTCTACGTTTCTAATTTTTCGCATTTTTTAATGAGAAATAAATTTTTTAAAATATATTTAGTAGAATAATATTTTTCAAATTAATGAGAAATAAAAGAAAAGTGGAGTATTTTATAAAATTTTCAAAACTTGCAATTCATGATATGTTTTAATGTAAAATTATTTTTCTTTTTATTTTTGAATACATAGGCAGTATACATTATATTATGAGTTTCAATGAATATATCAAACATTAATATTTAAGAATAATTTATTATATTATGAGTTTCAATGAATATATCAAACATTAATATTTAAGAATAATTTATAATGTCGGATATGTATGATTATTATAGATAAATAATGATTATTATTACGATTCAAATCCACAATTGAATTTTACAAACAATTGTGTAGAAATTGATTGCATTCTTTATTTTATGATTTATTTTGAAAAATATAGTATTTTGTACATATTACGAGTTTTTTATTTTATAATTTAACAAATGAATCTTTAATGTATATCATTACTTTTTAAAAACAATAAATAATACAAATTTAGTCGTAATATTTAGAAGTTATATTAAAAATATCATCATCTAATTATTATCTAAAATTATGTTTGTTAATAATAAATATAAAAAGCGATTATTGAACCGACCCAATCCCCTAGAACCTTTGATTCAGACCCACAGTTAGCACAATCCATTTTAAACCCGATTCATTTAAACCCAATCCAAAATCGGCTCAACCTGTCGATTTGACACCCCAATGAAAGGTTATTAAATTTCTTTGATCTAGATTTAATACTTTTTCAGTGTCGAAATTACAGTTCTTGTTTAATTGGATATGAATATGAATCTATTTTACTCAAAAATTTATGGGTAAATTACAAGCACCTTCCCTGAAATTTGACATAATTATAAATATCCCTTTGTTGTTTGAAAAATTATAAATACCCCTTGAGGTTTGTATTTTAACCAAAGGTCTGAAATTGAACATTTTGCTCTCGAATATTTTTTTTTTAAAAATTGTAGAAAAAATTAGTCGAGGCAAATTGCATTATTGCTCATCTGTATAAACAATTTAAGAAACCTCTCCCTGCGCATTGTAGTATAAAATAATTCAAAAAAATTTAAGAATTAAATAAAAACAATTCAATTTGCATAAGGGTATTTTGATCAGTTCACTCACAAAATTGAATGTAAATGGGTTATTTGTTAGACGATTACAAATCTTAGGGAATATTTGTAATTTTTCAACAACGAGAAGGTATTTGTAATTATACCAAACCTCATGGAGGTAGCTGTAATTTACCCAAAATTTATAGATCTTGATTTAATAATTGTATTCTCAAATAATATAATTTTGTTTATTTTCATGTGAATATTTGAATAAGAGTTGATGTAAAAGTTTGGGATGAAAGTATGAGATTGTCCTTAAAACAAGTGATTGATAATCAATGAATGACATCAAACTATAATCTTAGGTATCTGATCCAAAAAAAAAAAAAAAAAAACTATAATCTTAGGTAATTATATTCACACCATGATATATTTGCATAAATAATTTTTTTATAATTACTAAAATTATCTTTGACAGTAAAAAAAATAGTAGTAATTTATGTAATGATATTAACACTTCTAGATGGTATAGTGTATCTTTTTAAAAGATATGGTTAATTTGTATGAATGAGATTGACGTTTCTGGTGGGTATATATATAATTTTTCAAAAATAAAAATAATTTGTATAAATAAACTATCTATCGATGGGCGTTGATGTAATTCTTCCTAATTTATGTAAGTATTTTATAAAAAAAAAGGTACTTTCAGTTTGAAAATAAAATACTTTTGTAAAAAGTGAAAAACAATAATGAATGTTCTACGTACGGCGCCACACCACACCAGTAGAAGTGCCCCCCACGTGTCCGGTCCCCGGTGATGCGTCAACTCACGTGCCGTCTGTCTCCATTTCAACTCCGTTTCCCGAATCACCGCTGCTTGCCTAGGAACAGGACAAGTAGCCGTCAATCTACCGTTAAATATCGTTAGTCAACCCACGTGTTGGCCAGCAAAAGGTTGGACCATTGAAACTCATCGTGCACCGGCCACATTGTCGTCCTCGTGGTGTAAAATAATTAGGATTGAATACACTTTGTCTCCTTGTACTATGCATAAATTGCTTGTAACAAAATGACCCTTCGTTGTATGGATTAATTTTTTTTTTAGCGAAAATGTCCTTATTATTTACACCTCTAAAATATGTTTATTTCAATCATTCATCTAAAATTTGAATTATTATAAAAAATTATACTTAACATGCTATATGAATTTATTATCTTTATAATTAGCATAAAATCTGTATAAACTTTATAAATTTACAGTTCTTATATTTTTTTACATAATTTTTACTTGTGTTGTTGTATATATGTTGAAATTTTTTTTATAAATAAAATTATGAATACAATTTAAAAATATTACTTCGAACATAATACTCTATAAAATATGAAATCTATAATTATAATTAATTTATAATTGATGTGAGTAAAAAGTGCTCAATCAAAGTTGTCTTTTTGGACTCGAATGTAATTCGCTTGATTTTTGCGAATTTGAACAGGGAACCTGCAAAAAAAACGTTAGCACTCCAACGCTTAAGTCAGTAAACAATTTTGGAATTAATAAGCTTGAATGCAAGAAGAGTTCAAAGAAAATCAGGAGCATAAAGTATGCTGGATGCAAACCCCCTGGAGTTCTACCCGGCTTGGCCTCCTAGAAATGAGGAGTTGGTTGAGAGATATACCCTAGATTAGGGGGGAGATATCCGACTGATCTTGGATTTGGGTTGATCAAGTCTAGGTCTTTCCACCGAGAGTCCTTCCTCCGAATGCTTCCTTTCCTGGGCTTGGACAGGTTTCTTATGTGGGCTTTTTCTCTCTGGGCCGTAGGTGGGCCGCCTTCACGAGTCCTCCTCTACTAAGCCTCTTCATTCTGCGTGGGCCTTGCTCCCTCCTACGAGGAAGGCCTGGCCTGCTTTTATGGCTGGGCATTGCATCGACTTCCCCCAGGTGGGCTAAGGTTTGTGGGGTTACTTTTCCTCAGGGCTTGTCTCTTGGGAGTGGGCCTTTCTAACTTTTGGGCCACATGCATGGGCCAATATTTTACGCACACCAATCAGTCCCCCCCACTTTGAGGGGGAGAAATATCTCTTACTCCCCCTGAGAGTAGAAGTCTTCTGGAGGCCCCTTAGGGGGACTTCCTTCCCTAGGGGCGAGGCAGCCCTAATCTTCTTCGACCTTCTGCCTTCTAAGAGTGAGGCCCTGCCGGCATTCCCTCCGTGGGATAACAAGCTTTCTTCGTTATTAAGAAAGGCCTGTCAGCTTTCGTGAGTTTCGACGCCATAGTCATAGCCCAACAATGATGGCTAGGGTTTGATTTAATTTTTCTGGCGCCCAAATCCCTTGGGACGCAGATGCGTGGCTCCATTCGCTCTACATAGGAGGGCCGTTTTTTATAACTACCCATGTCGGTCTTGTAACCGCCCAATAGGGGGTGGTTACACGCACGTTCATCCAGGTAACCGCATCCTTCCCCTCTCGGCCCTGTAACGGCGCCCATAAGGGCCTCATTCCGCCTTATTCCTCTCTCCTTCACGTCATTTGAAAGCAAGAAACTTTAAAGTCCACATAAAAACTGTAAGTCATCTTCCCTTTTCTGTCTACTTTTCTTTCTTAACAACTTGATCATGCCTTCTTCTTCTACCTCTTTTGTTGAATCAGTGCGATGTGTGGGAGATAGACATGTGAGCGATGACCCTTTCGAGGCCATCTCTGGGGGTGCTGGCCGTGGCTCGGCGGCCCCCGGTGGTGGTCAAAGGTGGAGCTATAGGCAACTGGCATAGCCTGCTAGGCGTTTGGTAGATGAGCCGGAGGAGAGAAGTGAGGGAGAGGAAGATGAGGAGGATTTTGAGGGTTCTCAGGGGGAGAGTTTGGTGGGAAATGAGGCGGACGGATCTTTCCCCGATGAGGCAGAAATAATGTCGGAGTCTGAGGAAGCGGGCCTGGCGGAGGCAGGCAGGTCTGCCTCCTCTCCCAATGTGGCTGCCTTGAAGAAGGACCTAATATTTATGAAATTATTATTGAAGTTAAACTAATATGTACTATTTATGAAATTATTTTAAAAATATATAAATACAAAATATATCAAGAAATAACAACTTATTCAATTCTAATAGTATCATGTCATTTTTAGTCATTTTACCAATTAAAAGACCTTATTATGACAAACACCCTAACATCGTATATGATATGAAAACATCTTATGAGCTTTAAGATCTTATTTTATCCTACGGTTTAGCAGCTTATTTTTAAAATAAGATCCAACATCTTATAAACTGCTAAAATATCTTATAAGATGTAGGAGCTAGCTTATAACATGTTATACAAAAGCCTAGTCAAAGCCCCTCTAAAACTGTAATATGAAATTTAGATTAAGTTAGTGATATTATCATTGTTTTGGGCAATTTAATACATAGAATCTTATTAAGTTATATCTCAAAAAGAAATTTTATCATATGTTGGAATAGAGAAACTCATGATTATTTATCAATTTGAGGAATACATAATACAAAATAGTACAAACACCAACAATGGTAACTAGCGATTGAAATTCACTCCATGACGTATGCATAATTAATCTTCTTATTATATTTATTTAATTGGATAAAAAAAATTAATCAAAACTAATAAATCGAATAAATTTTAAATATGTATGAATAAAAAATACAAGTCTGTCACGCTATTTTTGTATGCATATAATGAATAATGTTTTACGCTTAAAAAACCGTTCTTTTTTATAAGACTAGTTATTGGGGCAAGTCGTCACTACGTGCATAAAATGAATAATCTTTCACATTTTAAAACATATTATAAATAAAAATCAAATATATAAATCAATTATATCATATTTAGTTAAAAATAATTTATAATTATCGTCATAACAAAAGAATAGGTATAGTAGTACTAAAATAATGTAGAATCACTTTTATAAAAAAAAAGTTAATTATAATATTTTTTAAAGTTATCTAATTATAAATGTAATTTTTGTATTTTAAAATTGATGTGATGATATGACTGATTGTCATTTGTGATTGTAGAAGACCCCTTTTTCTTAATTAATATGATATAGATAATAGATAGACAAACACATTCCACCCACTTTTAACCCCCACCAAACACTTTAGGGGGAATTGTAGTGACTTCTATAGTGAGTAGTCATCTCACCAAACGCTATCCACATGTCCATCTAGCCTCAAATTCAGGGAAAAGTTATCCCCACATGAGATTTCAAGATTAAGTCAAATGAGTGCAACATGAAACAATTGATTTACATAAGAAAAAGGGTAAAAATATTTGCTTTTTAGTCGCTTTTTTAGCTTTATTTAAGCTTTTTCTAAATAATGTTTTTGTAGCAGCGTTTGGGGCTTCTCCTTTTCCCCTCTTTTCGAGGAGAAGTTGGGTTTTGTTTGGTTATATTTTTAAGGCGTTTTTCTTTATTTTGGAAGATAGAACTACGTGTATATTTTTAGTGAGTTTTCAGTATATTTAGTTTTATATTTTGAATTAGTGTAAGATTAATAAAGATATCATTTGTCATGTCATAGGCTCGCTAGCCAATTGAACGTGGAACTTGTCTCTAAACTCATCGAGTGAATTTTGTAGTTCGACTATGAACAACTCGTTAAAAAAATACCTAATAAATGTGTAAGATAAATAAAAATAAGAAACACTGAATCGTGTGTTTTGCAAACATATATGCAATTGCTAGCTATTTAACTCTGTTATTATACTTCTTCGCATCAAATTTCAATTTGAACATCATAGAGCTATCTTCGGAAACAACTTGACGCCTCTAACGTATTTTCTTGCTGCAATTTGTGATTAAAACAAAACCAACCTTTTCTTTTATGTGCCAAATAGACCTACTCAAGTGGCTAGGTCAAGATCTCATACCTCACATTAATAAGATCGTAAGTTTGAATTTCATGAATATGATATATGTCTACTCGTAAAATTCCACCTTTATTACTTTTTCTACATGCGTATATGATATTAAGATAGAAGAAGTGTGATAAACAAATATATAACATTAGGACAGAAGAAGTGTGATAAACAAAGAAAAGTCAGTAGAGAAAAGTAACAAAGGTGGAACTTTCAGCACATTGGAATTGGTCAGTTTTGGATTAAGTTTCTTTACAGAAGTAATTAGTGACTAATCCGGCCTTCATTCCACTTTTCTAACTCTTTTTATTTGCCCAAACCTCTATTCTATTGCCGGCATTGACTAAATTAACAACCATTAACAGTGTATTACATCACTAATTATTTAATTACGAAAAAGTTCTTAGTGGTACACTCCCCAAAAGGAAATTGGTATTTGACGTGGGGCTACATAATAGTATCTTGCATTTACGTAAATGCCCTCACACTTCTTAATAATATTAAAACTTTGGGTTGTATTGACTCAATCCCGACATAACTTAAATTCGGGGTATATATGAACTCATGATAATCTTTCAATTTTTGGATTAATGGTTCACGTCAAAACCACATGTTAGGAATGTTTACAAATACTAACCCTCGATGCCCAAGGTGCTACTTTTGTTACCCTGAATATATATTCTTACGGCATTCGTACTTTGTCCTTTATGACCTTATTAACTCGAGTGTCAGAGGCGCTATAATTGGGGTTTTCTCGGTCTTGTTTTCACATATTCTTTTTTTGCGGGACACACATTATTGGAGCATTCATAAAATGGATATGACCTTAAATACTTATTTTCGAATTTGGACATAGAACAACTTTTAATTCAATTTCTACTCTATATAAAGGCTTAGGTAATAAGGGATGTAAAAAAAAGACTGCGTCGAACCAAATATAATTTTGTTTAAGTTTGTGTGGATTTTTATTGAGTTCAAGAAACTATGTTTGAACTTGATTATATTATTAATATGATCTGGTACTAATTTATCAGACATATTTTTTTATATTCACTAATCGAATCGAGTTTGAATCAAACTTGAAAACTTATCAAACGAAAAATTTGTTCAAGAATAATTTGTTCAGTTTGACGGGCCGAGCTTAAATAAGTTTTTATCAACTTATTTCTATTGAGTATCGAATAGTTAAATATTTTTCGGTCTTACAGATAATACAACAATTTTGAAGCATATACGGTTCGAAACATATGCATGGAAAATTAAAGTTGAAATCCGGCTTGACCTAATCAAAATTATGTTGAAAAAGGGTAATGATAAATTAAAAAATAAATTTATTTAATAAATTTATGTGTATCAAATTAAACCCTGACAAGTGATTGATTATGATGTGCGATGCATAACAAGCTCGTGATACGTGGATGATGGTTAACGACGTCCAATCTGTTAGAATAGGTGACAGAAAGCCAATTGGTTTGGCGTTTTGTAATCTATTTGACAACTCGATGCAATGTAATATTATGTAATGAATAAAATGAGTATTCGTTACCATAGGTATTGTCTTTGTTGGGCTCATTTTCATATGTTAAAATGTCGTTTTACATATATCACAACAAAGCCCACAGATCATGTTAACAACTCATGCAGTTAGGCCACGCATTGGATGGTGGTTATGAAACCAATTAATAAAGGGTTGTCTGAAACATTCCAAATCGAGGACCTCGAGACAGGGCATCGAGAGTCCTATAGAGACTTGCAACAAGAGTCGTATTCATTGGATGAGTGCCATGTTTCATCGGTGACAAGCGTGGGACACCTATACAATCTTGGTGGGTTGGTCGATTGGGGTCGAGCCGACTGAGCTGACTTGCGGGGATCTTCATATAGAAGCTTTGGAGGCTTGGTCGGTATGAATGAATTTTCTTGATTCCGATAGTACGGGAGTAGTCCTCAGACTTGAGGAACCATGACAGTCACGTGCATACGATCGATGTATCTTAGATCTCGCAAGAGGTGATCATGTCACCGACATGTTCATTATAAGCCTTGTTCAGTGCAGTCAGAATGTGTACGGTGGGTTTCAAGAAGAGGATCCATCCCCTGTCAGTATATGACATAGGTATCTCCTATGCACTCGGAGATACGTTTATGCTACTTGAACCTGTGGCCATAGTAGTTGATCGAGCGAAAAATGGTTTCCTGCGTCGATGCAATAAGGCATGCACAATCTCGAGTGTTAAGCATAGACGCCTAGTCAAGGATGGGAACCAACTCCCAATTTTATACCCTAGACTAAGCCGGGAGACGGTAGCCGGATGACCATACCCGTACGGAATCTGCAGCTAAATGTTCACGCCAACATTCACTTAGTCTCTAGTGCTATGAAACGTTGCTAGACGGCCACCTATGGTGACTGGCTCCTATTGGACACGAGCCCAACTCTAACTGAGGGTGAACCTAAAGAGTCACACACAAATCACCGAGGAGGTGAAGGAATTCACTTGGGGTCAATTCAGAGGATGATAAGTAATTGAATTACTTAAGGGGTTGTCTATTGGATGGACGGATCAATATTGTATCGGGCCCTTGTTTTATTGGTAAATGGAATTTATTGATTACGTAGAGAATTGAAGTTTGGAATTTTTAATTGGATTAAAAGATTAATGAGAATTATTTAATTGGACCATGAATTAAATAGGATTTAATTCTTGGGCTCATTGTAATCCAATTACAATAAAATTCGGTCCATTAAATCTTGGCCCAATAGAGGTGTTAATTCCACTTTTGAAATTAGAAAAAGTTGGGCTTCTTCTAAAATGGGATGGCCGAATTTTGCTTCTTTTGGAAGCACTAAAATCGGCCATGAGGGCCTTTGATGACTAGTTGACTTGTCTCTTTTGGAAAAAGACAAATCAATTCCAATCAAGCCTCTTTCACTTGGTATGATTGAATCATACCTTATCAAATGGTAGGCCTTTTTGAAGATTAATGGGGATTGATTGGAATGTATCCAGACATCATTGGATGAATCCGGAAACATTGCAATAATCACATTAATAAAGTGTATATATGTATATGCTATTATCAAAGACAAGAGAATTCATTATTCATCTTTTTCTAGGAAAAAGAAGAACACTCTCTACACTCTCTCTAAAGTAATTTTCGGCCCCTCTCTCTCTACTCTCTAAATCCTCTTTGTTGCTTCATTGATCTCGGATCAATTGAAGAATAAAGCAAGATCAAGAAGGAACACTTATTTGATAGTGTGATCTCTTCTTCAATCTCATCCTCTAGACCCGTTTTTCTCTAGCAAGAAAACAAGATCCCTCCCGGTATGGTGTGGACTACGTTGGAGAATTCATAGTTTTGAACTTGGTTGAATGTTTTCGTCCGTGGAACAACGCTCGTAGCTGTGCACTAGAAAACTACAAAGGTAACATTCGGTTTTATGTTCTTGTAGTTTCTTTCGTTTAGTACCTATGTGCTCTATATGATATGTTGTTATTTACTATCGTGTTCTACATCGAATGACGGTTGAGCACCCAAGGGTACACCCCTTGGGATCTTTTGATATGTATTGTTTTAAATAACTCACTCTCTCGCTTCCGCTCTCGCTCCTGGGCGGATATGCTTGTCCTTCAAGTGGTATCAGAGCCCGGTTCGATGTAAGGAGCCATACATGTATGTGGTAAGCATGTTCTATTTGCATTTATGACTTTATGAGCGTGTTAAACATATGAATTAATGAACTTGTTTAAGTGTTTAAATTTAATAGACATCATTTATGTGATTTTTATGGATTGGATCTCTAAAAATTGCATATTTATTTTCAGCTATCTTATATGTATATGTGCTGAAATAAGAAACGAAAAACCACGATACAAACAAAAACAGAATAGCAGTGGCAACTGTTGGCTGCCGCCTCTGCTGGGCGCCCACTGGCTGGCGGGCGGGCGCAGGCAGATGCCTAAGCACAACCCGGCCAGCGTGCCTGCTGACAGGGGCGGCCATGCAAATCACATTATGAGCATAGGTGCGTGCGCGCACTGGCCGGGCCAGTGCGAGGCATGGCGCACGCGCGCGTGCATGCCTGTGTGTGCGGTTGGGGAGATGGCATGACGGTTGGGCTGTTCTGTGCCGATTTTCGATGTTTTTCTAAAAATTTGAGTTTTGGGTAATTTCTGCATAATTTCTGAAAATGATTTAATTTTTCATATTTGACTTTGGAATTGTTGGATTTTTCCTATGATCAATATTGCTTAATTAATTTGGGGTTTTCAACATGCATTGCATGCATTGTGTGTGATGTCTATTAAATTTAAAATTTGAAGCTTGTACATTATCTATATGTTTATAACTTGTGATGTTGGACATCACTTGGATATTTTGAATATCTATGTTGGCATGATTATTTGGTATAATTGTGCATTTTCTGTTGATGGGATCAACATGGGATGATCACAAGAGCCCTGGACCTTGTGTATGAATGCATGACATTTACATTTCTGTCGGGGGTGGCCTGCGTGCCTCTTGATTTGGGACTATCATCTCCCGATTTTTCGCCTCATTATGTTAAGGCTTGCTTATTTCATATTTTCCATGTATTACTATTCCTATATAACGAGAGTAGTTAGATTTTTGGTGAGGTTTTATTTTGTAATAATAACAAGCCCACGGAGTTGGAGGCCCATGTTGGATGGAGGCCCAAGGTGATACATCAAAGAGAAAAGTAAGAAGAGCCACAAGGCCCAATGGAATGACAATGGGTTAATTAATTTTTTTTTTTTTTTTTGTAATAGTGTAGGACCACCCTAGACAGACCATAGAATCACTGCGGGCTCAGTGGGTCGCATAGGTTGGGCTTGTGATCATCCTAATAGGGGTTATGCTATGTTTATTGCATGCGGCATATTTATTTATTGCTTTATAAATATTGGATATTTATGCATGCAAATACATTTAATGTGATGAGGTCTTGGTTATTATAAAAAACAAAGTCTCATTCGGTTGGACCAAATAAAACATTAGGCCCATAATGGACTTGGATCAAGATAGTTTTGATCCGTCCAAGCCTTCCATCCACAACAATGTGGTGAGGAAGCTACCACTACCCAAGTGTGATCTCACGAGTTGTGGCACACTTGGAATAGGGAAAGTTGCACCATTGTTGTGAACAAAGATATTGCGCTCGTTGTTTTCCTGTCTCACGAGTTGTGTAGGGCAACAGTTGAGGCATGATTTGGTTGATGGGTCAGGCCCAACACTGAGTAACATGGTTCGCTTGGAATCCTCGGAATTATGTGAAGAGGTGGGGCAAAACATCTTGGGAATCTCATTGGATGAGAATGATATTGGATATCTTCTGTGAATTTTTCTTCACGTGAATCGTAAAAACGGGGCATAGAGATCATGCTTATGGATCCCCAACCCACTAGGTAATGATTTTCCGAAACTCCACTTGAGAGTGGTGACTTTCGTAGAAATAGTGGGAGGGTTAAAGACTTAAAGACCGTGTCTTCAACTTGAACTATAATATTCCATCATTTGCTAATTTCTGCTTTTATATTTCTATAAATGTAGATATGTCTAGAATTCCTTAACAATGGTACTAGAGACCAACAAATTCAATGCACGAACTATTATGACTAGCTAAGAAACCTGAGGATTATCCTCGGTTTCGAGAACCAAGGCTACGTCTTGGACAAGCCGCCGTCGAGAGACTTGCCGGAGGAGTCCACGCCAGAAGAACGTTTGACATTCGAGAAATGGCATGAGGACAACCGGAAAGTATGCAGTATCATTTGGCTTCGATGTCTAACGACATCTAGAAGCAATATGATAGGTTGGACAACGTCTCCGCCATAATGCTCTGCATGAACGAGATTTATGCGGTTTTGGATAGGCATATTAGATATGCCGCCACAAAAACATTTTTTGGCACCAAGCTAGTTGAAGGATCTTTGTATAGAGTCATGTGGTCAAGATGCTATTCCTAGTGGAGAAGCTCGAGGACTTAAAAGCTGGGCTTAATAATGACACGTACATCGATGTGATCCTTCAGTCGCTTCATCCATCCTATGACCCATTCGTTGTCAACGACAGCATGAACGGACTTGAGAAGTCCATTCATGAGTTGGTCAACATGTTAGTCCAATACGAGGCAACGACCCACAAGTCTGCATCGTCAATATTGATAGGAGATGCTTCGACCTCCAAGGCGAATGGAAAGAGGGCCGGAAGCTGGAAGAGAATGAAGGGAAAGGGGAAGGCAGTTGCAGCCACTGCTCGCGCTCCTAGCACCCCTGTTGCCCTAGTGGGAATGTGCAAGGGGAAAGAAAAGGCCCGGGGTTTTCAATGGTCTAAGGCAAATGATGTCTGCATGCATTGCCAAGGAAATAGGCATTGGAAGAGAGAGTGCCCACAACTCCTCTCCAATCCAGGTATGTTTGTGGTTGAAGTAAACATGATAACTAATTCTGCTTCATGGGTATTGGATACCGGATGTAGTGCTCACATCTTCAATGATTTGCAAAGATGCAGAAGGCTAACCAAGGATGAGATGATCCTGAAGCTGGGCGATGGCAAGGCCGTTGCTGCGGAAGCCGTAGGATCAGTAGAGTTAGCCATTAGTAATCATGTTAGGATATTACTAAATGATTGTTTCTATTTACCTAGCATGATTAAGAACATTGTCTCCATACCCATCCTGGACAAGGAGGGTCATTCTTTCACCGCCAATAAAAGTGGCTTTTATATTATTAATGATGGTGTGTCTCATCTGCTTGGTACATTAGTAAACGGTCTGTACATACTTCAACAGTCTAATTGGATTATGACTGTCGAACACAAATGTAAACACGATAATCATGATAACGCATAGGTATGGCATGCAAGGTTAGGTCATATCTCTAAACATAGGATAAGGAGGTTGGTAGACTCAAAAAGTCTTGAGATAGACGATTTGGACAACCTACCAACTTGCGAGTCCTGTCTGAAGGGAAACATGATCAAGAAACCCTTTGTTGGACAAAGCACATTAGCCAACGGTCATTTGGATTTGATCCATACAGACGTCTGTGGACCATTAAATACTCGAGCGAGAGGTGGTTACTCCTACTTCATAACCTCTACCGATGATCACTCACGGTATGATTATGTTTACCTGATGAGGTACAAGTTTGAAGCCTTTGGAAGGTTTAAGGAATACAGACTTAAAGTTGAGAACCAAACCGGTCGCAAGATCAAAGTCCTTCGATCAGACCGAGATGGAGAGTATTTAAGTGGTGAGTTCATTGATTATCTAAAAGAGAATGGAATTCTCTCTTAGTGGACTCCTCCTGGAACATTACAGTTGAATGGTGTATCTGAAAGGAGGAATTGGACCTTGTTGGACATGGTTCGATCCATGATGAGTTTTACCGAACTCCCCTTGTTTTTCTGGGCGTACGCTCTTGAGAGGGCGGCCAAACCTTTGAACATGGCACCATCTAAGAAGATATCCCAGATGCCATATGAGATATGGCAATGCAAGTCTGTCTCGTACAAATACTTGAAAAGTGTGGGGAAGCCCCGCATACGTCAAGAGATTTGGAAAGCGTTTATGTCCACTGCTAGGTGCTCCTCCTTCCTCACTCCAAGCATCGTTCACCGCCATGTTGTTCTGATCAGTCTTCACCTCTTCCTGCCGCTCGGCGCCCCACAGCCTCAGGAATGTATCTCTTTTTTTTTATTTTCTTTAATTCCTTTGGGGCACCGACATTGAGGACAATGTTGGGTTTATGTGTGGGGGTGGTTGATGTCCTTTAATTCTATGCATATTGATGAGTGTGGCTGCAGCATGATGATACGCGTTAGCTATAAGTTTCTGAAAAATTATATGACATTTGGTAATTTGTTGAACAATATGATGATGAACCTTGATACATTGCATCCCCATTTCACTCATGCCAATATGATTTATGAATGCATTGTTAGGATTGCAATAGAATACTTGACATGCATAGGAAAATTCAAACTTGCCACATGTGTGATGAATATCTTAACGATCTTGTTTTGATGAAAAAAATGCTTGGGAGTAGCACACATAAGCCCTTTTGGTGAGCTTTTGAGCCTATGAGCACATATCTTATTGCTCCCTTTTTGTTTGGCTGTGTGATTGTCATCTTTGGCTTGATTTTCTAGAACTTGCTCGGTTATACATATCGAAACCGCATATTGAGTTGGGCGTGTTGAAAACGATAAGGGCATTAGGATTGAACCAAAGTCTCTTGTTCCTAAGCCTGCATAAATATCCAACCCTAGTAGCCCAATCGAGCCTGAGCCTGATTTTGTTGTCATGAACAACCGTTTCTTTGTCCTAAACCTTTGAACCCCACTGTTAAAGGATTGGAATGACAACTTGTGATACTCTTCCTCATTAGTGTGTAGTTCAAGCGCAAAGTCTCAACCACCCTGTGAAGATGTGTCTAAAGGAAAGAAATTGTGGAAGGGAAAGAAAAAGAGAGAAATCAAATATCTCCCGAAAAAAAAAGAAAAAAAATCGAATGTCTCCTTTAAAAAAAAAATAAAATGGATAAAAAGAAGGGAAAATGAGAAAACAATGGATAAAGTATGATGCAATGTGAAGGGTAAAGCAAAGAAAGAAGAAAACGATGGAGGACAAAGAAGGGATAAAGTGCACTTGAACTAGAAAACTTCCACCTGTGGAAGCCTATCCAAGTAATGTAATCTAATTTCTTTAACCCTAAAACCCCTTCTTTCATTCTTTTTTGTTTGTCTCCTACCCTCACCTAAAGCCCCATTACAACCCGGAAAAGACCCTTTGATTCTCACTTCAAACTCACTTCAAGCGGTGGAGATGTGATATAAGAGCAAGCCTATGGCAAAATCTCGTTGAAAGCATGACTTGAGAGTTATTGTTCACCCTTAAACACTTTGAGCGTATTGAGTGTATCCAAAGCGAGGGTGTTCACTCACTTTGCATTTTTGATTCCGAATGGATTGTCGAGATGGTTGTCATATCGTGTGGCCTGTGTGAATTGGTGCTATGTAGTCTATTGTTTCTCTATTGCACCTTGACAGTGAATTCATTTTGAAATGTTGGCATAAGTTGAAATGAGGTGTTATGTAGAAGGGGATGTTCCCTTGAGAGTGATTGCATTACATTGCTACATGCTTGAGGACAAGCATGATCTAAGTGTGGGGGTATTTGATTAGGAGAAATTATACAACCTATTCCTATGCTTTCACCCTCATTTTATCTCGATATAATGCTTGTTATTGGGTATATTTGTACTTTTTAGGAACTTTGGTGGACAAAAGGGCAAGTGCAAGAAAAGAGTCCAGACATAGAAAGAAGAGTCAAAAATCCTGCAGAAATAACTACAGGTTAGCCCGTGATCCACGGGCTATCAGAGATGCGGTTTCAGAAACGCAAGAAGCATAACCCGTGACCCATGGGTTATCAAACATTCGCTGGCCGAAAATTGGCAAACGAGTTGACTTGTAAAAAATGAAAATTATGATTTTTTGGTCACTTAAAAAGAAGTCCTACTTCCTTTGTAATCTACCTTAGAGTCTTGGTAAGAATAGGACTAGAAAAGGAAAAGAGTTTTATGCTAAATAGAGTCCTATTCCTCTCCTTCCTCAACTAGGATTCTCCCTCTATATAAAGAAGGAAGGAAGAGAAGAGAAAATCACTCTGGTTTTCCAGCAAATTTTTTGCATCTTTTGTCTTGTGTTTTTGCTAGAATTAGGATGAACTAATTTTCTTTTTGTGCTAAGGCTTATGGGAAGCCTAATTGACACTATGTGTTAAATATTTTCTGGATTAATCTATTGTTATTTTCGCATATCCATGAGTTATTGTGTTTATTGCTATTATTTAAGAGCTTGATCACCTCTTAGATTTTCTTAATTATGTTAATGAACCGAGAGGGAATTTAGCATAGTGGAAAGAGTAATTCATGGTGTGGATTGAATGATGTGTAGGCATACACAGGCATGATCTATCTGGTTCCATAGGTTTTTCATAAATCTTCATGCATTATTATCACGAGTTTTGGACAGGACAGATCCCCTAATTCCTTGATAGTAATAGGTTTGGTATTGCTCGAGAGAGTATATTAGATTAAAATAGGAAAAATCTCAGTATGTGAAAATACTTGTCTGTTTGATTGATCCGTCAATATTAAATACGTTGTATTGATTAGGTGGACCTATAGCCGTGGCACTTATTCCTAAATTTGCATTTTTCCTCCGACGTAATTACTTTCTACAGTTGATTTTATTTTCTTTTAGTAGTTTCATAAATCATTCCAATTCTCGATTGTCCAAATAATTAGGGATTAGCCATAATTGTGGTAATTGTTTCATTAAATTCTCGTGGGATCGACATTATTTATACTACTTGATAGCTAGTATACTTGCTAGTGCGTATTTTTACAATCAGTGGTGTAAGAATAGCCTCTTTCGAAAATATTTTAGGCAAATAAGACTGAAACATGAGGTCTCTTGCCACTTGCAATTGGTGCTTGTGCTTTCTTTCTACTACACCATTTTGTTGAGGTATTTGTAAACACATGACCTTTGATGCATTATACTTTCCTCTTTAAAATTTTTTTGACACTGTTCCTCAAAAATTTTGTCCCATTCTCCATCCTAAATGTCTTAATTCTTTTACTAAATTGAGTTTATTTCATTTTGTTAAAGGAAACAAGCACAAAGGTTGTCTGTGACTTATGCTTCATTGGATAAGTCCATGTGTACCTACTAAAATCATCTACTATTCTCAACATGTAGGTGAATTTTGATATTCAGTATTGATTATAAGGTCCCCAAAGATCTACATGCACGAGATCAAACACATCACTAAAGCAAGAATCACTTATGGGAGAAGCAAGTCTCTATTGTTTGGCCTGTGGAAAAATCTCACACAAACTGAGTTTATTTCCACTATTCTTGACTAGAAGTTTGGTTTAGTAGAAATACAAAAGCATGGCCAATCTTTTGTGCCATAGGTCTAAACTAACATAATTCACATTGAGGCCATAGTCTGTTGATGAGTTCATGATCTTGTGCATAATTTCTTTCTTGAATGATAGGTCATTCAACACATAGAGTTTTTCTACCATTCTTCCTAGTGTCATTATACTTTCAATCTTGTTGTCCTGCAAGATGCAATGATTGGGTATTAAATCTGAGATCTAATGTAGCACGTAATTTACTAAGTGACAATAAGTTGAATCTTAAACTAGGAACAAATAGAACATCAATAAGATGAATTTGATCATGTAATAGTATGTCTCGTATGCTTCTATGCAGATATTTAGAACCATCTGCAAGATGAATAAAATTTTTAGAAGTGTTCGATTTAAAAGAATTAAACAATGAAGCATTATTGCACATATGGGTAGTAGCCGCACTATCTATAATCCAAGGCGAAAGGGAACAAGAATCCAGAACTGAGTTACTTAGGGACTTACCTAAAAAATCATCATAGTCCTCATTTATAGACTTAACCACCTTAGATGCCCTTCCCCTCAAGAACTCTGTAATTCTGCTCTAATGATCTCAGAAATGGCTTGTTCAACCACTAGTTTTTGCAGAATCTTCCCCTTTAGTGACATTCAAGGGACTTATACCAGTTTGGGTAGCCATGAATTCAAAACAAACATCTTTCAAGTGTCCTGGCTTCCCACAGTTTTCATAGACCTGATTTCTTTTGTCAACAGGACCCTCTTTCTTCTAAAAGCCCTTTGGTCCATCGAACTTCTTGTAATCTCCTGCTTCGGCTTGCATAGCCATGTTCTGAATTGCATTTGAGGGGCCTGCATTAACCTCCCTTTGTTTCTCTACCCTTAAAATCATTGAATAGGCCTTGCTAACATTTGGGAGTGGATCCATCGTCAAAATCTGATTTTGACATGATCATAGGAGTGATTCAAGCCATTAAGAACTGCATTAGTTGATTAGCGAAGTTCATATCAATAATGATTTTGGAAGCACCAAAAGTGCATTGTGGCATAAGGTTGCGGCAACCCAATTCATCCCATGATCTTTTAATCTATGTAAAGTAGGCTAAAACTGCTAGATTGCCTTGAGAAACAGAACACATTTCTCTCTTTAGTTGATAAAGCTTACGCCGGTTACTCTATCCAAAACGAGCCTCTAGTTTAAGCCATAATTCTCTTGCAGAGTTTATGTACAAAAAAGCTTACAACAATCTCTTTTGAGATTGAATTCAAGATCCAAGATGTAACTATATAATCAGCCCCGAGTCTTGATCCACTTTTTGTAGGCCTTGTCATCTTCTATAGGTTTGGTAATCTTTCCATTTGTAAAGCCAAGTTTCATTTTAGCTCCCAAAGCTATCTTCACAGACCGACTCTTTGTGGACCAGTGGCCAACTTTCTTGAAATCATCTATAATAAAAGAATCCTATTGTATTGCTATGGTGAAATAGGAAAAGAAAAAGGAAACAAAAGGTAAAGAGACCATCAAATTTACCATATACAGAAACTCAAGCAAGAACTGCAAAATGCGCAGCCATTTGTATGCTCTCAAGATTTCTGTATATGTAGAATTGGATCAAGATAGATTAATTACAAGTGCTCAAGGCTTCTAATTTTGTTAGAGCTAAAAGACTTAACCTACTAACTAACTAACAGCTATAAACTAACTTGATCGCTGCTGACTAATAAATTACCAAACCAGGTGTACAACAACAGCTTGAGAAGCGACGGTAAAGTGCTAGTGTAATATTGAAAATTACAAACGAAAGTTGTCAAAAGTTGAGCACTTTCACTTAAGAGTAGCTGGTGCTAAAGATAGAATAAAAAAAAAGTAATAAAGCAAAAGACAACTCTTAGGGAAAGCAATACTGAGCCTTCCTTTCTCCAGCAAGTGAGTGAATTTCTTCTTGATTTCTTTTTAATATATTTATTATATGGTTAGTGTGTAATTTAAAAAATATATTTGGTACAAAGTACTCTTGTAGTTTATACAGAATTTAAGGGTAATACTTATAAGTTTTATATATATATATATAAAGTTGACATATACATTAATTTCATCTTTAAAAGTTTAGAATGTACCATCTAAATCAATTGCTGGTTTAATTTATTCAATATAAACTGTTAGAATAGGTGATCGAAAAGCCATTTGGATTGGCGGTTTTGGAAACTATTCGTCAATCTTTATTAATATAATATTATCCTAATGAATAGAGTAAGTATTCATCACTGACATTGTGTTTGTTGTGTTTACTACTAACGTTGAACGGCATTTGAACGTCACAACAAATGCCCATAGACCAATTTGATAACCCATGTAGTTGGGTTGCTCATTGGATGAAGGCAATGAAACCAACTTCTGAGGGTTGGTCTGAAATGTTCCAAGTTGAGGACCTCAAGACTGGGCATTGAGTGTCCTATTGAGACTTGCACTAAGTATTGCATTCACTGGGTGAGTGCCGAGTTTCATGAGCGACAGACGAAGGTCGTCTATGCAATTGTAGTAGGTTAGTTGACAAGGTGATCGACTGACTGAACTGACTCGTGCGAATCGTCATATGGAAGCCTTGGAGATTTGGTAGGTTTGACTGAAATTCCCGGTTCCGATAGTATGGGATTAGTCCTCGGACTTGAGGAATCATGGCAGTCACGTGTATATGAAGATTGTATCTTGGATCTGGCGAGAGGTGATCATTCTGTACTGAGGACGGTGGATTCCAAGATAGGATCTGTCCCCGTCAATATATGACAGTGATGTCTCCTATGCGCTCTGAGATGGTTTAAACTCTAAAAGTCTATGGCCATAGCAATTGATTGAGTAGGAAAGGGTTTCCTATGTCAACCGATAGAGTAAAAACATCTCGAGTATTAAACACAGACACCTAGTTAAGGATGGAAACCGACGCCCAATTCCATACCCTAGACTAAGGCCGGGAGACGGTCGACAGTAGGAACATACCCTTACAGAATCGGTGCCTAAATATTCACACCAACATTCACCTAGTCTCTAGTGTCATGGACCGTTGCTAGACGGCCACCCATGGTGTGTTAGAATAGGTGACCATGAAGCCAATCGTATTAGGCGAATTGTAACCTATGTCTGAACAATTTCAAAGTTTTAATAAACCTCGATGAATAAGAAAGTGAAATTCATCTGGCACATACTTTGTCTGTGTTCACTTTAACTGCTTTATTTCTGTTCGCTACACAAACAAAGCCCACAGACTGAGATCGCATTTCGGGGACTGGGACTACGCTTGGAGGTAGGTCCACGAAATCAGTTCTGCCGAATCAGTCTGAAAATCTCCAAGTCAAGGAATCTCGAAAATGGGTACCGAGAATCCACTTGAGACTTGCACTAAGCATCTGCTATCGTGTTTCATCGACGGGTGACGAGGGTCGTCTAAGCAGTGTTAGTGGGTCAGCTTGCTGGGGAGCGGCTGACTGAGGTGACTCGCGGGAACCGTCTTACAGAGGACCTTGAGTAGGGTCGGCTAGGTATGACGTGAGTTCCCGGTTCCAACGGTACAGGTCAATCCTTTGACTTGAGGAATTGCTGAGTTTACCTGTACATCGAGACTGTATCTTAGGTATGGTGAGAGATGTTGAGTAGTCATAAGCCATATCTAGTGCAACCACGGTGTGCAACGTGACAGTAGTTTCCAAGAAAGGATCTATCTCCTGTCAAGAGTGTTGATAGTAGTGTCTCACAATACTCTGTGTCTTGTCCCTAAAATCTGTGGCCACAATAACTGAACAAAAGGGAAGGATTCCCTGGCGGCGTTTGGTATAGGACAGACTGACACTTAGGTCCAAGATGGGTACCTGCGTATCCGTGCCCTAGACCCTAAGTGGTGAGACCGTAAACGGAAGGATAGATGTACTGTAGAGCCTAAATGTTCATCCCCTCGCATATTCACCTAGTCTCTAGTGCCATGGACCGTTGCTAGACGGCCACCCATGGCGACGGATGGATTCTAGGAATCCGACCAAATCTAGCTGAAGGTGACCTAAAGAGTCACACACAACGTATTTAATTTAGAATTAAATATTTGGAGAAAAGTGGAGCAATTAAATTAGATTTAATCGGGTCTTTCTTATCTTGGGAAATTAATTCCTTTTATTAGGTGAAAGGAATTTGTCTAATAAATTAGATTTATTGGAAATTAATTTATGGGCTTAAAATAAATATTAGTATTTATTTATTGCCCTTTGGATTATTTAATTAGATTTACATACTCCATAAATTAATAGATAGTTGAGATTGGAGAGGGAAATCAATGGCTAGGATTGGTTTGACCAAGAAGCTAGAAGTTGACTAGGATTTGACTAGGTTAAATCCTATTTCATGTGCAGTCTTCCAAAGAGTTGGAATTAGAAGAGGAATATGACCCCTCCTCTATAAATATTCCTAACTCTTCACTTTGGAAGAGATGATGAAACTCAAAACACACACACACACACACACACACATCATCATCACCGTCGGCCTCTCCTTCTCTCTTGGCCGCTCCCTCTTCTCCTTCCCTAGATATTTTTTTGTGTTCTTTTGCATTATACAATTGAACAATCGGAGGGTTGATCTCGTTAATTAAATAGCGTTTGATCAATCCGTCCTCTCCAAATATCATATACACTTGTTCTTTCGCTAGCACGAGGATCAAGATACGTGGGCGGATTGCGTGTACGAATTAGAGGGTCTCAAACTCGAGATCTTGGAGCAAAACGGGGAACAACGCGAGTAGCGGCTTGAAGTCGAAAACGACAACCGGTAGGTTTTCGGTTTAATATTTTCGCCTCTTCTTTAAACCCTATGGCCTCCACGAAATTTTGTATGTTTTATTATTCATGAGATACACCGAATGCCCGGGAGATTCAAGGGAACACCCCTTGAACGTCTTTATTTTAATCTCGTTTAAAGCATGTTTTAAATTCTTGCAATTTAATTATACCGCGCTTCCGCATTCGCGCTACTCCCGGGCCAATCCACGCGCCTTTGCTAGGCTTTCATGGTGACGGGATCCTGTTGGACACGAGCCCAAGTCTAGCTGAGGGTGAACCTAAAGGGTCACACACAAATCACCGAGAAGGTGAACAAATTGATTTGGAGTCAATTTCAGAGGATGATAAGTAATTGGATTACTTATGGGTTGTCCATTGGATGGATTGGTCGATATTATTCGGGCCCTCGTTTTATTGGTAAATGGGATTTATCGATTAGGTAGAGAATCGAAGCTTGGATCTTTTAATTGGATTAAAAGATTAATGAAAATTATTTAATTGGACCATGAATTAAATAGGATTTAATTCTTGGGCTTATTGTAATTGGATTACAATAAAATCCGGTACATTAAATATTGGCCCAAGAGAGGTTTTAATTCCCTTTTGGAATTAGAAGAAGTTGGACTTCTTCTAAAAGGGGATGGCCGAAAATTACTTCTTTTTGAAGCATTAAAATCAGCCATGAAGGCCTTTGATGACAAGTTAACTTGTCTATTTTGGAAAGAGACAAATCAATTCCAATCAATCCTATTTCACTTGGTATGATTAAATCATACCTTATGAAATGGTAGGCTTGATTGATGATTAATGGGGATTGATTGGAATGTATCTAGATATCCTTGGATGAACCTAGACACATTCCAATAATCACATTAATAAAGTATATATATGTGTATATACTATCATCAAAGACAAGAGTTTTATTATTCATCCTTTTCTAGGAAAAAGAAGAATACTCTCTACACACTCTCTCAAGACATTTTCGGTCCCTCCTTGTACTCTCTAAATCCTCTTTGTTGCTTCATCGATCTAGGGTCAATTGAAGAACAAAGTAAGATCAAGAAGGAACACTAATTTGATAGTGTAATCCCTTCTTCGATTTCATCCTCTAGATCCATTTTTCTCTAGCAAGAAAAACGAGATCTCTCCCGGCATGGTGTGGACTACATTATAGGATCTCTACGTTGAGGCCTCGCGTGGATGAATGTAGGGAGGAGATCAATGCATCTAGCCGATCGCAGTAGAAAATCAAGAAAGGTATTTTAGATTTATGTTCTTGTTTTTCCTCTTTTATTCCATAGCCATGAACGCTTAATTGTGATATACATGTTTGTATTACGTGTTTATACACTGATAGCCCAGGAACCTTCAAAGGCACACCCTTTGAACACGATTTAAATTCTTTTATTCCGCACATTTTTATCTCCACCGCGCTTTCGCCGCGTTCCCGGACCGATCTGCTTTCCTTCAAGTGGTATCAGAGCCCCGATCGGTGTACGTGGCTATGGATTACATATTTTACGTGTGCAAGCATGTTCAACATGTTTCGATTGGCTTTAGAATCATGTATTTATTGCTTTTAATTTTCATAATTATTTTTTGAAATTTGCATGTTTTTAATTTATGTTGATTAGTCATGGATATTTGGGTGATTTTAGAAAATTAGATTTTCTGAAATCTGGATATTTATTTCAATTTTTTATGTGCAGAATAAATTTAAAAAAAAGAAATTAGCAGCAGTAATAGCCGCTGCTGGTCCGCAGCAGGCTGCCTGCTGCCACGCGCAGACAGGGAGCTCGCGCGCCCAGTCGTGTGAGCTGGGGCGCGCGCGGGCACACGAGGCAGCCGCGCGCGCGGGCGCACGAGGCAGCCGCGTGCGCGAGGGCACTGGACTTCTGCGCGTGCTGGCCGCGCACGCACGCACGGCCGAACGGCTGGACCGCTTTTTCGCCGTTTTTCTGAACAATTTGATTTCTGGTATTTTGCATATTTTTTTCTGAAATATTTAATTTATGGCTGATTAATTTTAGTTGAGAATGATTTTTTTTAAAAAATTAAATAGCCTAAGATTATTTTAGAAATGGTTTCCAAACAAACAAACAAAAAAAAAACATACATGGGTTGTACGAAGTTTCTAATATCCATTTTTAATTGTATTTTTTACATGTATTTTTTTGCATTTAATTATGTTATGGAATGATATTGGATATTATTGATTTAATACATGATTTGTATTATTTGGAGCATGATTATATTGAATATGTAATTATATTGTGTTTATTTAATTGGATTAACAAGTGATGATCGCGAAGCCTACGTTCCTCTTTCTTTGGGACTACTATCTCCCACTTTCGCCTCATGATGTTAATGCTTGTTTTTTTTCCTTTTGTTTCCCATGTATTCCATTTCTCAGGAATTTTTTGGTGAGGTTTTATATTTTATGTATAATAAGGCAAGCCCATGAAAAAAAAAAAAAAGGCCTAAGTTGGACAGAGGCCCAAGGTAAGATATGAAGGCGAAACAAGTAAAATACAAGGCCCACTGGCATGACATTGGGTTAATTTATTGTAATAGTGTAGGACCACTCTAGACAGACCATAACTCACTCGGGCTCAGGGGGTCGCATAGGTTGGGCTCGTGATCATCCAACAGGGGTATGCTAGATTTACTTGCATGCGATGCATTTATTTAAATGCATTATAATATTAAATATTTATGCATGCAAAGTATTGATGTGATGAGGTCTCAGTCAATAATTCCAAACTCTCACTTGGTAGGACCAAGTTAAAATATTAAACCTACAATAGACTTGGATCAAAATGGTTTTGATCCGTCCAAGCCTTCCATCCATGGCTACCGCAACCTATATGTGGTCTCACGAGTCGTGGCACATCTGGAATAGAGGAAAGCTACACCACTGTTGTGAACAAAAAAATACGCTCATTGTTTCCCTGTCTCATGGGTCATGGGGGCGATAGTTGAGGTATGATTTGGTTGATGGGTCGCCTAACATCAAGTTAAAATATTAGGCCCACGATGAACTTGGGTCAAATGATTTGATCTGTCCAAGCCTTCAATCTATAGCAATATCGTGAGGAAGCTACCGCTACCCAAGTGTGGTCTCATGAGTCGTGGCACATTTGGAATAGAGGAAAGCTGCACCATTATTGTGAACAAAGGAATACGCTTGTTATTTCCCTGTCTCACGAGTCGTGGGGGGCGACAATTGAGGTATGATTTGGTTGATGGTCGGGCCTAACATCGAGTAGCATGATTCGCTTGGAGTCATCGGGATCATGTGAAGAGGTGATGCAAAATATCTTAGGAATCTCATCGGATGAGAAAGGTATTAAATACCTCCCACGAAGCTTTTCCCATGTGAAGCGTAAAAGCGGGGCATGGAGAATTGCGCTTGTGGATCCCACGCCCACTAGGAAATGGTTTCCCGATACCCCATTTTGAGAGTGATGGGCTTTCGTAGAAATAGTGGGAGGGGTTAATGACTAAAGGACCAAGTCTTAACTTGAACATAATATTGTTATAATCTACTGAATGTTTTTCTATTTAATTGTTGATGTCTAAGAATCCACTAACTTTTATACTTGAGACTAATAAATGGAACGTATTACCACGTTTGGCTGTGAAATCTTAAGATGGTCTTAGATTTCAAAGAAGCAGACTTACATTATGGATAAGGTTTTTCCTCAAACCTTGTCGGAAGGGTCATAGCCCAAAGAACGTTTGACGTTCAAGAAGAGGCTTGATGACAACTGGAATGTCCGCAGGATCATACTGACATCCATGGATAATGAGTTCCAGAAGCAGTATGATAGGCTAGAGGATGTTGGCTCGATGATGTTTCGATTGCAGCAAGTCTATGCGGTCCTAGACCGACATGTTAGATATGCTGCAACGAAGGCATTCTTCGGAGCGAAGAAGATAGAAGGATCGTCAGTCCAAAAGCATGGAGTGATGATGATATCCCTCATGAAAATGCTCAAAGACCTCAAAGCTGATCTCGAAAGAGAGATGTACATCGACGTGATCCTTTAGTCTCTTCTCCCCTTCACTCGACCTATTCATAGTCAACTACAACATGAATGGGCTTGAGAAAGACCTTCATGGGTTGATAAAAATGTTGGTCCAGTACGAGGCAACAATTGAAAAATCTGCGTCGACGGTCCTACTGAGGAGGCTTCGACCTCTAAAGCGAAAGGCAAGGGTGTCGGATACAGGAAAAGGAAGAACGCTCAAACAATATCAGTCGCTGCCAGTACTTTGAGTGCTCCTGTTACACCGCTGGGCGGGGGTAAAGGAAAGAGGAAAAGGGTTCGGCAGTCAGAGGTTCCAAACGATGTTTGCATTAACTGCGAGAAAAGGGACATTGGAAGAGGGAGTTTCCTAAAGCTCCTCTCCAATGAAGGCGACACTTGAATTGAGTATCAACATGATCACTATTATGTTCTTTGCTATTGGATACCAGTCGTTCATAACCAGTGAATGGTTTGCAGGCGATGATGAGGAACAGAAAACCGAGACAAACGATCCTAAAGGTCTATCAATGGCAAAGTTGTTGCTGCAAAGACTAGAGACTAGTTAGGCTTAGCAGTCATCATGTTAAGATTGTGTCTGTGGGAATTATGTAACCTAGCATGATCAAAATATGTTCCATTTATTGTTGGAAAATTCGGGATATAATAATTTGATCAATAAAATTACTTTTATTTGACAAAGAATGGCGATTCTTATCTTCTAGGTTTGGTACATAAACACTTGACATTGTCCCATAATTAGATTATGAGTGCTCAAAAACAAATGACTAAAATGGATAAAATCAATATGAACTTACGGATTTTGCATCCATGCTAGGTCAGTTTCCTTTAGTTAAGGATGAGAAAATTGGAAGATCCAAAGAGTCTAGCAATAGATGATCTGGATCTGCTAGCTTGCAAATCTTCTGTGAGGAAAAGACTAAAGAGCCATTATGTTAGACAAAGTGGGGTTGCCAATAGTCTATTGGATTGGATCCAAAAAGAGTTCTATGGATTACTAAATACACAGAACCAGAAGAGGGATCACAACTCTAAGAACCTTTGATAGGTTCGGGGAATTAAACTTTGAGTGGTGAACCAAACTGGTCACCTTTCGATTAGATCGAGAGCGTGTGTATTTAGTGGGAGTGCCAATGGTCTAATTGATCCAAAAAGATATCTGTAAGGTTACTAAATACACAAGACTAAAAGAGGATTCACAAGTCTAAGAACCTTTGGTAGGTTCGGGGTATTAGACTTGGAGTGGTGAATCAAATTGGTTACCTTTTGATTAGATCGAGATGACGTGTATCCAGTGGGAGTTCTCGAATATCCGAATAAGAATGGAATCCTCAATCAGTGGAATTCTTCTTGAAGCAACCATGGTTTAACGGTCTCTGATAAGGGAGAAATCGAACCTGGTTGGACTTAGTTCGCTCGGTGTTTCACTGAAGTTACCTTAGCCCATCTAAACATGGACTTGAAAGTTGCCAGGTTGAGAAGCATGGCAGTTTCTCAAAGTCATGATCTAATTACCATATTGGATATGTTTTGGAAAGCCTGTATCCTACAAATTTCTTGAGTATGTGGGATGGTCATGCATACGTCACGGGACTAGTATATGGACAGACTAGACTCGGTGTCTAGTTTGTGCAGGTATAGTGCAAAATAATGCAAACATCAGGTTATTTCCCACTGACTACATTCCAGTGCTCCTGAGGACGACCAGAATACCTTAGATAACCTGATGGGTACAGGTTTTTAGGTCTAACTGGTTAATTGGATCATGATCCAAAGGACATATGGAGAAGCGATGTTGGACATCGGGATCGGATCAATGGCTCAAAGCCGCGGGATCCATCTTGAAATTCAAACTGGGTTTGAGATTTCACAAAATTGGAATATTCATTTTTTAGAAACTCATATGGTGTATAATTTGGTCAGTAATGAGCATTAGGGTCAGTGGGAGTGTGGTTGTGTTCTAAGTGTTAAGTGTGTAACATCTTATTCATTTGGAATGAAATTAAGATGTTAGGAAACACTAGAAGCACGAGTATTGTTCACGCAATTTTCCATGAAAGAAATCGAAGTCCTATTCATAGGGCCAAGCTGTCCAAGACTTACTCACGATTGACTAATGAGGAAGCTTAGATGTTTAACATCCCCTACGTCTTTGCCGTACGCAACATGGGTATGTTGTTCGGTGCACAAGGGCCTGATGTTGTTTATGCATCATACATAACAATGGATATCGGGTGTGTACCGACGAGGCAATAGACAACAATTGAGAGCAGTCTTTAAGACCTGAATAAAAATTAGAGAAGTGTTCTCGATGCATGGTTTATGGAGAGTTGATTCTGGAAGGCTATAGCGATACTAGCTTCTAGAATCATGTGAATAATATTTAGTCTTAATACCTATGTATGTTCGGACTTAAATGGTGAGTGTGGTAGCTTGAAAAGATTCCAAGCAGGATACCACGTTGTTTCATCATGAAAGTCGAATATATGCTAACTTTGGAAGTTGTTTCTGGAAAGTGGTTTGGATGAAAATACCATCCATTAGATGGATGTGGTGCCTAGCACGGCCGAGCCAGTAGTTACCTTGGAGGTTGACAACTGGGCTATGGTAAAAGCCTTTTAGGCTTGAGATCTCATCACAAGATCCATGAAAAATTCTTAGACAGTCACCCTCAGCAGGTAGCGATGGTAGGAAGAGGCGAGATACGATTGGACCGTATTACTTCAGAAGAAAAATAAAGTAGACCTGCGAGACTGAGCCGGTATCGCAGGTTACTCATTTCAGAAGGTTCTGAGAAACATAGGTAATTAGCTTTGAGGTCAAGTGGGAGATTATTATAATAGGTGACCAGAAAGCCAATTGGATTAATGTTCCCCTTTTCAAAGGCTTCCATGTCCTAAAAGAATTCTCTCCTCCCTCTCACACACAATACATGCACTCATATTTCTCGGCCTTCATGGCCGCTGACGAGCCCTTGCATGATCTTGTAAGCGTTGATGGGAGCTCCGCTGCTGGCCATCCATCGCTGGAGGAGGCACTCAATCGATTGCTCTCCGAGTTCAACTTGTCCGAGTTTCTTGCTTTTGCCTCATACAGCTCGGGCCGAAGACCGGGGGAAGTTCTAGGGATGAGGCCTCGCTAATCCCCCTTCCTAACAACTCTCATAGAAGAATAGGCGCTTAGGCTTTTTTGCTAGGTGATTCAAAAGAAAAAGGTAAGCCAGCTGCATTCCGATCAAAAAGAAAGTCTCCTCGGAATAGCAGACCGTGGAAACAACTCATTATAACGTTGGCTAATAGAGTGATTGATGATGGTGACCTCTCTTCTATGCAAAGTTTGGATATTCTTATTCCCGTCCATCTATGGATGTGCATCCGTCCTCCTCCCGCACTCTTGCACCTTTTCGGCCAATCACCGAGGAGGTGTACAAATTGACTGAGTCAATTTCAGAGGATGATAAGTAATTGTATTATTTATGGGATTGTCCATTGGATGGATGGGCCGATATTGTTCGGGCCCTCGTTTTATCGGTAAATGGAATTTATCGATTAAATAGAGAATCAAAGCTTGGATCTTTTAATTGGATTAAAAGATCAATGGAAATTTTTAATTGGACCATGAATTAAATAGGATTTAATTCTTGGGCTTATTGTAATTGGATTACAGTAAAATCCGGTCTATTAAATCTTGGCCCTAGAGAGGTGTTAATTCCACTTTTAGAATTAGAAAAAGTTGGACTTCTGCTAAAAGGGGATGGTCGAAAATTACTTCTTTTGGAAGCATTAAAATCAGCCATGAAGGCCTTTGATGACAAGTTGACTTGTCTATTTTGGAAAGAGATAAATCAATTTCAATCAAGCCTCTTTCACTTGGTATGATTAAATCATACCTTATGAAATGGTAGGCTTGATTGATGATTAATTGGAATGTATTTAGACATCCTTGGATGAACCTAGACATATTCCAATAACATTAATAAAGTATATATATATATATATATGTGTGTGTGTGTATACTATCATCAAAGACAAGGGTTTTATTATATATCTTTTTCTAGGAAAAAGAAGAACACTCTCTACACACTCCCTCAAGCCATTTTCGGCCCCTCTCTCTCTACTCTCTAAATCCTCTTTGTTGTTTCATTGATCTATGATCCATTGAAGAACAAAGTAAGATCAAGAAGGAACATTAATTTGGTAGGGTAATCCCTTCTTCGATTTCATCCTCTACACCCGTTTTTCACTAGCAAGAAAAACGAGATCTCTCCCGGTGTGGTGTGGACTACGTTACAGGGTCTCTACGTTGAGGTCTCGCATGGATGAATGTCGGGAGGAGATCAACACGTGTAGCCGATCGGAGTAGAAAATCAAGAAAGGAATTTTACGTTTATGTTCTTGTTTTTCCTCTTTTATTCCGTAGCCATGAACGCTTAATTGTCATATACATGTTTGTATTACACGTTTATACACCAATAGCCCGGGAACCTTCAAGGGCACACCTCTTAAACGCGATTTAACTTCTTTTACTTCGCACATTTGTATCTCCATCGCGCTTCCGCCACGTTCTCGAGCTGATCTGCTTCCCCTCATAAATATCACTTGTAAAATAATCATAGCTCAAGAATGCTATGAAAATAAGAAAAGGAGGGTGCTTCTAGAAAGCTAAGAACATCAATTCTTAACTAATTCGGGGTTAATTCCAATAACTCATTGATCTGATTGACGTTTAGCAACATGTTACAAAATTCTATTTTTATGTGAAAATGCCGAATCTTTAGAGGATGAGTGTCATGCAAGTAAGATTTCTCTATCAATTATCTCCAGATTGAGTACAAAATATCAATCTTTCATGTATCAATACTTTTTTATAATTGAAGACAAATTAATTAGTGTCCCCTTACAATTTGGTCTGTAGTCGTAATATATATTAATATATAAAAGAAAAATATTTTTCATTCACAAACGGCAATTTGTAACACTACGACACTATTTTTTTTGTTGTGTCAATAATACCTCTCAGTTTGTTTTCTTTCTTTGTTTCTTTTTTTTTAAAAAAAACATGATGCGTTGGTTTATGTATTTTCTTCTTATTTATAATATATTTTAAAACATAAAAATTATTTATTATATTCATGCAGATAAGGCATGTCGTGACGGCTAATTTTTAATAAATAAGTGTCTATTTATTCTATTATTTTCACATTTTCCTTATCTTTTTCTTTATTTATGTCGCCCTTTTTTTTCTTTTGGTATTTTTTTTCTTATCGTTCTATTGATTATTAAAATAAATTCATAGAATACAAATACTTTTAATATTAAAAAATAATTATTGTAATATTTATTAATTTGTATTATATCTAGACTATATATTAAAATTCAATGACCTACACGCGTGATTCAATCACTTAGCAATTTAAGAACTTCAATGAAATAAAATAAGAAAAAAGAGTTGAGGGAAGACATCGGAGGGCATTTCAGACTTTCAAAGTGGTGATGGGCCGCAACACGTTTGTGGATTATTTCTCCTTAACAGAGACAAGGAGAGCGACGTTGGCGTGAGAATTGAAAAATTGGGACAACCCATTATTATTAAATAAATTTTCATAATTTGACGAAAAATCCAAGAAAAAAGAGAAAAATTTCTCTCTATGATATATTTTTTATTATGTGATGTACATATATAAGTATATTTGATAGATATTCTTTGTTTCTTGATCAGCCAATTGGTTTTCGAGCTTTGGACAAGAGTAATAACATGATTTTCTGATAGGTTTGGGTTTCAGTCGCAGCTTTTCCCCTCATCGTACAGGATTAAGGGTAATTTGTTTTTTTTCTCTTTTTTTCGATTTCTTTTATGTATTTGTTGGAGTTATTCGGTGGCCCAATCAGGGTGTCTTGCAATTTGTTGTTGTCCGCCTAATTTTTGAGGTTTCAGAATTTGTTCTTGATTTAAGGGAAGAAAAGGGGAGAAGCTGGAATTGAAAAGTTAAAAGTGATTAATGATCGATCGTTTGGTATTTAGTGGGTTTTTTTTTTTTTTGGGGGGGGGGGGGGGGGGGGGTGGGTTTTGGGTTATTGTGAATAGGTGTTGGATTTGAATAAGTTTGTTATGGTTAATTTTGAATTTCTTTTCCAAATTTGTCTGAACTGAGAAATGTTGCAAAATTGGAATAAGTAGAATTGTTGTAAATAGATCACTTTTGGATATGGATGGAGTTCTGTTGTCGATTTTAGTGTTATTGCAAAGCTTTATATGGTTTATTATTTATGGAAGTGTAATAATTTGATGGTTGTATTGGATTTTGTGAATCATTCTGTATGTATATATCTTGATACTAAAATAGGGAAATTGGGTGGAGGGTTAAGCTCTGATGATCTGCTTTTTACTCGTTTAATTATATTAGGAACTTGAAAAAGGAGACGACTTCAAATGTTCTACTAGAAACTATTGGGGTTTTCAGTGCCATAGCTGCTGCTTAGCTGCTTTGTTTTACTGTATTTTGGTTTGTGACAGAAAAGACTATATACTTTGATATTATTTGTACAGTTTAAGACAAAATTGCTCCGGTCTCTGGAAGCCTTAATATATAGTAGCTTGGTTCTTTATAATGTGTTTCTATTTTCCTTGACTTCATAGATTTTCTTACTGCTTCAGTGGAGTTTGGTTTCAGAAATAATTGTTCGGTATTGTTAGATTATGATTAGGTCACCAGTTGTTTGGGGGAGAGTGACCAATAATGCCTGCACTTGCTAAAAGTAATGGTCAACAGCTGGAGACAGGTCTCCGTAGTATCCCAAACTCAACATCCTATGGTCAACCCTGGTGGCAGGGCCTTGGGCACAATGGCTTGCCTTCTGGAGGGCAGCAGGAAGATGGACCCATAAGCCCTGCAACTCTGCAGCCACAAGGCACTGGTGAAGGGGCCTCTAAGGATACAGAAACCAACGCAACCCTTCGATCTGGTAGCCTTCTGTGCTTTACCACACATTTTACCTTTGTGCTGCGTGTAAATTTTAGATTCGTTCTTTACTATTGAAGAATCATTAGTTATCTTCTTGTTGCAATCTTTGTTGGTCATGCTATGTCTCATGCATAAGTTGGCTTTTCAAGGGTGCCTGAAACTGTGGTTAACTACGGTTAGCCAATCGTATCACGTTATTCTCTGGTATTTAAGTTCATATTTGTGACATTGGTTTACTGGGAAATGATAAATATATAGGAAAGCTGAAAATGGTCCCATGCTGTCCGCAATTTCCTAACTCTTTTTGTATTACCGCCGAGCATATTCTCCCTCATACGCAGTGTAATATTAATTTCATCCTTCAAGTTTTACATAATTTCTTGACCTTCTGATGTGAGTTGTGGAAAATAAAAAAGGAACTACTTAAATGATTGCATGCCAATTGATGTGAATCTTAGTTCTATCAAAGCTATGTAAAGTTGCTTGTGTTTATAGGATTGCTACCAAAGACAAGCTATTCTCTTGTTACATAGAATTGTTGGCTAATTGATCTAATATTTGTTTCAACATGGAAAACAGGAAGGAGAAATAAACGAAAATAATCTGCCACGTGAATTGCATGCTTAGGTTTCACCAGTTTATATGATAGTGGCTCTGCTGATATAATTTAAAGAATTTATATCTGAAGCAGTTGCCTAATTCCTGGAGGAGTGGAACTTCTGATAACAGTATTGTTACTATTGGTGTTTCACTAGATTCTATCTTACACTAGATTTTGTAGAGCTTAAGCATATGGGTATAAGATCGGTGATCAGCAAATAGCAATGGATAATATCATAAAGCAAGCTGGGTTCCTAGATCTAATATTTGCCGCCAACAGGTATTCTTGGATCTGAAATAATTGATGGCCATGATTATGGGACATATTGTGATGAATGACACAAAAAGATATACAACATTGTGGTCTTTTAGTTATATAAGAAACTCTGAGTTGTTAGGTCTTTGAGCACTTATAGATGAGTCTTTATCTGCATAAATGTTTTGGATCTTTTATTTTATCTTAGAAGTTCAGTGAAAGTTTTGATTAGTTCTCTTGCTTTGACTCAGTCAACAGATGAGCAAATTGTACGCCGTTCATGTATTTGTCATTACTTTAATGTAGGAGAAGGTTTGATGTCACTGAATTAAGAAGTATTCGTGTTTCTGATAGAAAACAAACCTAGAAGCCTTGGAAGATGATGTATCTGGTAAATGTTTCCCACTCCAAAAAGCGGCATTTCAGTCCAACTCCATAGACACAATATTTTATGATATTCTGTTGAATGCTGTGATTGAGTCCTTATTTTCTGTTCAATGCACAATCAACCCTCCTCTCTGATGGGGCTTACTGCTCTCGCATAAGGACTTGGTAATTGGTGCCTGCATCAAGCTTGAAATTTTTGTTGAGCGCTAATTGCATTTCCTTTAAGTAACTCTTAACATACTTTTCATGTGTGTCTGCGGGAGCCAATGTACAAAACCTCTCGAATCATCTGTGTTTTATGTCTATATGTATTCATGTCTCAACTAATTGTGATCTATTCATTCTCTTCCAGGATTAAATGGAAGCAATAATGGGCAAGAGCAGCAGCAGCTTGATGCAAATTCACAAATGGAACTTGTTGGTCATTCAATTGTAAGACTCTCTCTCTCTCTCTCTCTCTCTCTCTCTCTCTCTCTCTCTCTCTCTCTCTCTCAACCGCGCGCCCCTCTCCTGGCTTGGTGTGACATATGGCTGCATTATATGAAAATGCTGCTGTGTGCTGATTGGATATCTGAACATTGCAGTTGCCAGTGATAAACTTTTCAGATTCTCTACCTATATATTTGATTTATGAGATTCTGTTAATTATTTACTTCTTTATTTTACAGATGTTGACGCCTTATCCATATGCTGACCCACAGTATGGGGGAAGGTTGACTTATGGAGCGCCGGTAAGAACGAATTCTGGCTCTGATCCTCCAGAATGGGGAAACAAACTAAACAGCCCAAAAAACCGTGCCCGATCTATCTCTTAAGAATGCAAAGGATAATGGAAGAGGGAGAATCTGCCATATTTCAGTGTGAATATACATATCTGCCATTTTATGGCACTCGCTATATATCTATCTTCTCTAATTAGTTTCTCTGATGTACATAAGTCATCATCTATATATACACTCTCGCGACCACATGCAAGCATAACTGCATACCTAAACTTAATGTGCATATGTCTTGTGCATCTATTTATGCATGTGTAGACAAGATTATTATAGTTAGAACAAATAGAATGCTTCTCATGCCCTGCAGTTGCTATGGGCTGAGTCAATGAATGAAGAGACTGTTCATTTAGCCTCAATTGATGAAATGGCAAAAACCATTGCGGTTGGAGCCCAAATTTCTATTTTATTTTATTGTACTATTTGTTAACATCTTGAGCTGTATGAATGTGAGAACTTAAAACAAATCCCGTAAACTGTTGTTTGGTTTAAGCTATAACCACTACCAAAGATTGTAAGCTGCAATTGGGAACAGCTATGTTAAACCCCAAATCCATTTGTGTCACCCCTTCCCTTCCTCGCAGTTCCTGTTCCTTCCAAATCTTGTTTCGTCATCATATGTTTTCTATCTGTTCTTCTCAGAACCTTGTTTTCTTCTCATCCGTATTCAAGTTAAATCGATTAAGTTTCATTTCTTGTTGTGTTTTCTGGTCGGAAAAGGGATGGTTGAGTTTCTTTAATTGCAGTTAGAGAAAGGTCATGTTTCCTGACTCATCAGTTTGACACGTGTCAACTTCACACTTGAAGGGTGCCTCTAATTTAATCTTCTCTGAGCCACGGCCTTATTCAGTTTGCAGATAAGCTTTATCCATCAATGCTGAATTCACACCATCATGCCATCTTCTGACATGAGATGTCTACCTTTAGAAACACTTTCATTGATATGTGTCTATTGAATGTTTAGAATAAGAAATTCTTTTTCTGGATCATTGTTAAATTTGCCTAGACTATAATTACTGCTATATTGTGTCCTCGAACGTACTGGTTTTTACATGATTGTTTATTCGGCATCGTAGGAAGTATTCTCACTTTTATTTGGATGTACGCTTTAAAATATTGCTGGGTTGGTTTCAGGTACATCACTTGCTTGGATACCATCCAGCAAGAATGCCTTTGCCTCTGGAAATGGAAGAAGAACCTGTTTATGTGAACGCAAAACAGTACCATGGAATTTTAAGGCGAAGACAAATGCGAGCAAGAGCTGAATTGGATAAGAGATTGGTAAAAAACAGGAAGGTAATAGAATGTCTCCCCTGAATTTTAACGGGCATCTCCATATCTTTGAAGCATACAACTCTGCCATGTTTTACATTTTGTTTGCATAATCACCCTTGTCTGGAGTGAAATAGCTGGTACACCTAATATCCCTCTTTCTAAATTGGAAAACTGAAACACTTGGAAGTAACAATTCTTGGACGAATGTTTCAATAGATTCTTTCTGGCACAAGGCATTTTGGGTATCTTAGTTTGAATTTAATCCTGGGCTCTGTTGCTGGAGAGTGAAAGTTGACATCTAGGTTAACAAGTATCTGAAAAATGGGACGGGATGTTCGCTCGTGGTTTTCCTACAAGTCATATTATATGTTGATGTAAGTGTTGGATGCCTTATAATTAATATTCCCTCTATGCCATCTTTTTGTTTTCATATGTTATACTGATGATTCTTAGAATGTTAGGGACAAAGACGACCATAACTGAATGCATGTGAAGATGATCACGTTTTACTTTTTCATTGATGGATAAAGATTCTTATGTGGATGGTCGGGTTAAACTGTGGTGGCTCTTTCTTGTGAACAGCTGCTGGTTGGCATTACATCTTTGTCTGTTCTGTACATAATTGATGGTCATAGTTCCTTTATTTGTTACATCGACTGCTAGGACTATTGTCTCTCTTTATCTTCCCGAAACCTACAATAAGTATCCTTGAAGATTTTATCGGCTATTACTTTAGCTTTTCCTTCAGATATCCTGCTTATGTTCTTTCTGAATTGGTGAATGCAGCCTTATCTGCATGAATCCCGGCATCAACATGCTATGAGAAGAGCAAGAGGCTCTGGTGGCCGTTTCCTTAATACGAAAAAGCTTGATGGTACTGGCACAAACTCTACATCTGGGGAGCAATCAAAATCTGGGGAAATTACTTCCACACAATCTTCGTCTTCTGCTTCTGCACATTTGTCCTACAATGGTAATAATATATCTAATCAACAAGATGATGGGGCATCTATAATTCATGAAACACATAAAAAACAGAATCTCCCAAATGGATTCAGCAACAGCAATGGTCTGGCATCGTATTATATGGAGTCGACTAGAAGAGACCCGGGAAATGGCCACTTTAGTGACGATAACTGGACCTCACTGGTGAGTCAGCCCCCACAGGGGCCATCCTCCAGCAAATGAGAAGCTACTCTGTGGTGGATGATAGTCGTCACTGCCTCTCCAACTTAGGCTGGCTTTGCCGAGCTATCTTACCAACAAGTCGGGTAACTTCCTCTGACATGGCTTTTGTCAGGCAATTCATTCTTGGCTGTTACTTCTATGGCGCAGGGATAGGAAAACGTAGGAAAAGGTTCTTGCATCGAACTTTGACCTACTGTTATCCATTTCGCCACCATTTTATCCATTATGTAAATTCAGAAAAGTGTAAAACTATTAGTTAAGTCTCTGAAACATCGGACCATTTGTAAACTTAGAACTTGGAATTCTTCCTCGTTGAAGAGATCTGTGTCAGCTATGTACTACTTTTGGCTGTTCGTGTGGCTCATGTGTTGTATAATCCTTCGCTATGCGATGTTATGGGCAGCTCGTTGTCCGGTTTGCAACTTGTGCTAAATTTATATGCAGATTCTGAACTTACGTACATTTTGGAGTATCGCTTATCATCTGCTCTGGGGCTTGTTTGAAATGCTCAAACAAGCAAAATTCTATGAACTTTGAGCACAGAATCTCAAGGGAGAAATAGAGAGAAAAGTATGTGAGCAGCTGATGGTGATGGTGATCGTAATGGGACATGTTTTTGCATCTAGGGGATGGAAGTTCATACATATATTATACTAGTTAGAAGCACGAGCATTTCACGTGATTCGTATTATCTTAATAAATTATTACATTGTAACAATAAAATAAATTTATCATAAGAATATATTAATTAAACTTAATAGACACTTTATATATAAATATTATTATTTTTACAAAGTAAAAGAAATATAGTTAAAATATAAACATTTTTTTCCACTTTAATTATTACTTAATATTATAATTATATTTGTTCCACTTTTGCAATATATGCATATAAGTAGAGCATATTCGTAGAGTTAAATTTTGGGTCAAGATAATCATATACATACATAACAAACACAAAAAAAAATTAAAAAACACTATGTATGAGAGTGTAGGGTATATTGTGATTGATTTTTTTTTTAAATAGAGAAGTAATGCATATAAAAATTTAAGTATGTGCATCATTTACGATATATATAAATATATTAAAGTAGACTACATATATTTATTTATTTATTTATTTTTTACTTTGGTGCTTTTTAATTGTGTTAATGTTTGTTATCAAATATTTGTTTAGTAAGACTCTTATATTCTCAATAAATGTTGCTTTACATTGATGATCACATTACAGTAACAAACAATGAAAATAAACTTTTAAATCTTTCATCTTTTTAATTACCTCCAATTAAAATAAAGTATAAAAAGAAAATACAATTAATATTGTATTATGGAATAAGCATAAAAATCCTTGTTTCTAATTGAACTTTATTTTCATTGAACTTGTGGTTATTCTAAACTTGTTTTACTTATGAAATAACATTTTAATTTTTTTGGGTTGTGCAAATTTTGAAAAGAAAAAATATATTAATTAGTCATTTTTTTAATTTTTTTATGTTTTACTCCTTATGTTAACTTAAAATTATTTATAACATAATTTTCTACTAATAGCTTCATTATAAAATATTATTTTATTCATTATGTTGTCAAAAGAGATTCTAGAACAAAGTTCTAAATTGATTAAACCGTCTATGAAACGATTAAAGTGGAAGAATCAGTATTAAATGTTTTAACCTAAATGATATAAAAATAATTACTTAAATTTTAAATTTTTAATGATAAAAACTTTAATTTATTAAATATTTAATAGTCCAATCATTGGTCTAATAATACTTTTAATTAGACATCTATAATATTATTTTATTGCCATATAAAATTGTAGCTATTATGTAATATTTTGGAAAAATATTATCTCTAATTTTCTCTGATATTTTCATAAAAAAATGATAAAATCAAATTACAAGTACACCAAAAGAAAAAGTATATTAGGAAAAGGCAAAAATAAATTATTAATTATCTCTTTTTGTTTTATCATTTATCCTTTTTATATTTTCTAAAGAACCATGATTTGATTAGTCTAATCAAGAAAAAATATGAAAAGAACTAAAAATTTGATTACCTTTCTTAGTTTTATGTCTTTTTCTAAATCTGAATACTTAAAAACTAAAATAAAAAATTCAAAATTATGTACTCTATTGGTCGCATTAATATGAATATGTACTTTTACAAATTTAAGTTTATATAACAATAATTATAGTACATGATAGTTATTATATTATTGGGTATTAGAAAAATCTGTTTCAAGAAACTTTTTGAATATTTCGTAAGTCTTACGGTATAGATATCAATGTAATCTTATATATAACATGAATATTTTGTATGTACAAAACTGTACTTATACTTAAACATGAAAGTTGTCTATGATCAAATGATGATTAAAATCAGGACTTTCAATTTAAAATTTCAGTAAACATAACACTAGTTGATAATCATTAAAAATTAAATGATTAATTTTATTTTAAAAAAAATTATTTAATTAATAGCTCATTTGAAGAATCTTCTCTTATATTTCATTGGACTTATGATCTTCAATTTTACAAAAGAAGGTAGGTGTTTTTACATTTTAGATATTTCCCTCTTATAAACTTTTAAATTTTAAAATTAATTCTCTCCATGATACTTATCTTTTAGGAGAAATTATTTAAAAAATATAAAAAAAAAGAAAAATTTGCAAAAATGACATGAATTTGAAAGTTTTATATATTTGAGCAAAGTCAGGACTTGAAAACCCGTCTTTATGCAATTTTTAAAATAAAAAATACAAAATTATATATTGCACCATAGACGGGTCTCGCACCCCATTCTTCAGCCAAAATTGGCTTTGAGTAATAGTGTGTATAAATGAATTTTTTAATGAATGAAATTTTTAAATATTATTTAATAATTAATTTAATATTTTTTTTATATTGTGTATACCGATTCATTGGAAAATAGTGAAGGATAAATCTTATGATGCATGGAAACAAACATGGCGATACGGACACGGTGATACGAAAATTTTTCAAAATTATGATACGACAGGGCATTGAAAGCTATATAAAATATACTTTTTTTTATATATATTCTAAATTTCTCATAAAATTAAAATACGCAATATGAAAAATATCAGGATAAAACATAAAATAAGCATGTCTATATATAAATTTTTAACCAAAATACATGAGTTAAAAAATATTACATAATCAATTTATTTTAAAAAGTACGCAATGAAAAAATTCCTAGTCATCCAAAAGTCTTTAAATGTATGATGTGGTGATATTTCTTTTTTATGGCCTGTTAGTATCATTTCTTCGAGTAAAGCCATGCGTCATTATTGTTGTCATATTTTTGTGCACAATATTGATAAACACGCAATATTATTTTTATACACAATATTAATAAAAATATTAAATTAAAATAAATTTCTTAATTAACAATACATTCTAATAATATTTATTTTTAAAATGTGATTATTGTCAATTAGTTGAACTCATATAAGTGTAATTTTACTCGAAGCAACAACGTTCTATCCAATTTTTCAAAAAAACTAATATTATTAGAATGTATTTTTAATAAAAAAAATTAATTTTAATTTAGTAACAAATTTAATATTTTATTAATAATATTGCATGTACAATATTAATAAAAATATTAAATTGAAAGAAATCTTTGTAATTAAAAATACATTCTAATAATAATTATTTTTTAAAAACATTAGCTGGTGTCATTCATTCAAGTAAAATCACACAATATAATTGTTCTCAATTCTCTATACAACATTAATAATATATTAAATTTATTATTAAATAACAATAAAAAGTATTAATAGTCGTTTCAGTATCGTGTCGTATCTTAATTAATTTTTGAAATTTTTTGCTTCACTGTGTCGCCGTGTCTGTGTGTTCATGTATCATAAAATTTTTCATTCACTATATTCAAACAAATTTTATACACAACACTAAAAAAATATTAAATTAATTATTAATTATTAATTAAAAAATTCATTCATTAGAATATAAATTTATTACACACTATTCCTCAAAGCCAATTTTGGCTAAAAATGGGGTCCGAAACCCCATCTCTGACTTTTGTCAGACACGGGGTCTCAGACCCCGTCTATGGTGCAATATATGATTTTTTATTTTTTTTAAAATGCATAAAGATGAGATTTTAAGTCCCGTCTTCGTTCAAATCTATAAAACTTTCAAATTCAAGCCATTTTTTGCAAATTTTTCTTTTTTTATATATATTTTTTAAATAATCTTCCCTATCTTTCATCTCTATATTTGTGATGAAAAATTCACCATTATTTATGTGAAAAACATCGATAATTAAACTTTTTGTTCTTTTGCCTTCTATTGAAATTTTAGATCCTATAATTATTTCTCTTTATAATATTAATTTTTCATCTTTATATTTGTTTTACTTATAAAATATTACTTTAGTTTTTACATGCCTATATTTGAAATAAAAAATTATCATTTAAATTAATCCATATTCTAAATTTACTTCACGAATGAAATAAGATTTTAATTATTATTTTAGTTGTGCAAAGCAAGAAATAAATAAAATTTAGCTTTTGATATTGATTTTTATTTTTGAACTCTTATACTAATTATCAACATAATGTAATTTTCTTGTAATAATCACTTTACCTTTTATTTTATAGAAAATAGTCTAAATTGACGAATAATATCTTATGGAATGAATTGAATGAGCATAAAAATCATTCACTAATTTTATAAGTTAGGGTTAAATTAAAAATATAAATAGACATAAATTAAATTACTTATTATTGAAAATGATGTAGTAGAAATCTTATAGACCAAGTAATCTATGCATTAAATATTAATAAAAAAAATCATAGACTTATTTAATTCATAAAATAAGATTTGAATAATATTATTATAATTTTAGAATTAATATTATAAAAAAATTAATTATAAAACCACTTATGAAATAATTATCTATTCTAAGTTTGTTTTCATAAATAATTGATTTTAAGATAAACTTATATAATGTGCTTGTTTCTCATTGAAGTTTATTTTCATTGAGCTTGCGGTATTATACTATTAATTAGGTACCCCGGAATAGTTTTTATGGACATATGAAATTATAATTTCTATGAAATTTTAATATTTTTAATCAATACAAAATAATTAAAAAATATATAAAACATCTCAAGTTGCTCATATTTTTATAATATCTTATTATAAAATTTAACTTACATTAAATTAATGGCAAGTTATCCCATGGACTGCTTTCCTTACTTTCAAATAGATGCTTCTTCAAGTTTGTAAAGAGTATCTTCTTCTAATTATATAACCTATATATTTTTCCTAGTTAGTATTAAGAATTTTAATTAATTTTATTTAATTAGTTATAAATAAAACTCAGTATTATGAATGGAACTCTTTATTATAATTCTATCTCAATTCAACTATCTAAGTAATTAACAACTGTTACAAAATTACTTATATGTACAAATAAATTTATAATCTAATATTTTATGAAAATGATACACTTGTCATCACAAAACAAAAGAAACATAAAAAATGGCAACTCGTTCACACTTTTATAATATATGTATAGATATAGACAATATTTATCTATGGTTGTATGCCCATTTTTTCTTCTTATTCATTCTTTTTTCAAAAAAAAGATATGTGTGGTGATGATTTAGGAGTAACATTTACACCTTTTGATATTTTTTTACACAAAACGATTTTTATCGTATATTGTTGAAAAGATCAAATATGTACACTATCATTTTATTCTATTATATTAGAGATAATTAAATAATCATATAACGTATCGATTAATGACATCTCAAATGCTCAAATTATATTTTAGTCTATCTTACAACAAAAAGTATTCACTCTACATTACAAGTAATTTAATTGACTCTAATTTTTCTTTTAACCTATTTTACTCTTCAAAATGTCTGTTTTACATGACAATTCATTTAATTGATTGCATTTGTCATCTAACCTCTATATTTAATATGCCTAGTGATCTAACTAATTCTCATTTACATCTATGCTAGAAAAATTCTCAACATTAAACCCTTTCAATTTTCATGATTTTTTCTAGCCATTTTCATGTTATATCATTGGGCATTTTTGATCTAGTAAGTGTATATTATATTATGAATATAATATAATAAAAATGATATGAGTAAATAAGTATAATGTGAAAAGTAATTAATAGGAATAATTATGGATAATGTGAAAGTGATTAATAAGAGTAAATATATATAATGTAAAAAGTATTTAGTAGGAATCAATAAATATATTATTTCACATTTTTATCCTTAAAAAATAAAAATAGATAGATAGGTTACTTTTATAACCAAAATCTTTATTTATACTTTTATATAGATATAGATATAAATAGATATAGATATAGATAGATAGATAGATATAGATATAGATAGATATAGACTAGTAAATATGCCTATTGCAGATGAAAATATTTAACTTAAAGAAAGCTTTAATATATCAAGAGATTCCGTTAGCATTATACACAAATATTTCTAGTTATTAAAATTAATATGTCTTTTTATAAATACTAGCCATCGTAGCATACCCTTTCTGCGTGCATACAATAAATAATTTTTTATATTTAAAATATATTATAAATAAGAGTAAAATATATGAACTAACACATCACATTAAAAAAAAGAAGGAAGAGAAAAACTAGTTTATGAATTAACATAAAATTTAGAAAGTTGAATAAAATAGTTATCATATCAGTTGATGATTATTTTTGGCATTACAAAAAAGTGGTGCAGCAGTTGTCACCAACCGCCATTTGTAAGTCAAAAATGGGTTCCTTTTATATAATAATATAAATGTTCATTTTTTGACACATGAATATAATAAATTACATAATTCTATTAAAAATATAGTTATGATTTACAAAATGCATGAAAAGGTTTATACTTTATTTCATTTAATATTAAAATACTTTACTTTTAATTTTTGTCACTGTAAGGGTATGTTTGATTGGGGGAAAAGTGGAAGTATAAGACGTGGAAGTAAAAGAGGATGTATAAGAAAAAATTTAGTGTTTGGTTTTGAGGAAGAGATGGAGGGAAAGTAAAACTGGATGTATATAAAACCTTTTCGGAGTTCGATTTTGTTTCCGTCCGAAACTGGGTAGAAAAGTGGAAGTATAAAGCCAAAAAGACAAAAAATATATATTATATTTTTATTTCCTCTATTGCCCATATTTGAGGCCGTTGGTAGTAATTTTTATTTTATTTAAATTGAATAGTTTAGAATAAATAAATGATATTTGTTTTGATGAATAATTTTATTAATAAAAAATATTATTGTTCTTGTTTGATAAATATTTTTATTAATAAGGTTTTTAAATCTTTGTTATACTAAAATTATATTAGCATAATATTAACTTGTTTATATTCTAATACAAAATGAAGAGAAAGAGTTAAACAGTAAAATTACAAAAATTATTCTTTTCTTCTCAATCTATTTTTCTTGTATCAAACAAGGGAAAGTATTTGAGATTTACTCCCCTTCCAATCATACCAAACAATTTGAAGGAAAACTATTATTCACCCCCTCCCCCCCCCCCCCCCCTTCCGCAGCCCCTCCCCCTTTCACTTTCTCTTTCCTCTAATTTGAACCAAACGAACCCTTAGTGTAAATATTTATGCCCACAAATGCAATACATAGACGAAACAATGCTAAAAACAACATAAATATGCTTGATACTTATACTTACTTTTTGAAAAAAATTCTTAATGTAGTCGTCAATTTAGTGATTTTTTAAAAAATAATGCTCTATGTATTTTTTAGGTACAGTTAATTATTATATATAATTATACAAACATTCTTTACCCTTTGTAAATTTATAAGTATATTCCTTAATTAAGATATGTGTACCCTTTATCTTTTACAAATTTATAAGTATATTTCTTAATTAACATTGTAATTGCAAAGTGCTACAATGCTCCTTTAGAGGCAAAAGCTTATAATATTTGACGTAAATTACATCGTCACTTTATATAAAAAACAAAATACTTTTATAATTAAAGCTAATATAATGAAATATCAATGTAATTTATCCTATACAGAAGCTTTAGGTTGTGCTTGCTTGCGGAAAGAATTCCATTTCATCTCATCCGAATGAAATATTTGTATTTGTTTGTTTAGGAAAGTCTCTTTTCTCAATGAAAAGATTGAGAAATGCCATCTTCTTCTACTCAACTGAAAATCCTCAGCGATAAATTTTTTTTTCTGAGAAACAAGGGATTCTCATCCCAAATCTTCAGTGCTTGATCTGTTCTTTTTATTTGCTCCACGACATTTCTCACACACCACACACACTCTCCAATAGCAATTGCACTTTGGATCCCATTGGGCCAAATAACAACTTCAGGGGAGCCCAACAACTTCAGACTTACTAATGGGCCGTATAGCCCAATCTTAAGGAAATCCCTGTTAGGCCCGTTTGGCTTAAAGATTAATCTATACTATTATATAAAGCAAACCCTGTTTTCACTAATAAATGATGATTACTTAGACCGCAATACCAAATTTTAAAATTACCATCCTTATGTATCCATCTATCTATACATCTATACTATTATATAAAGCAAACCCTCTTTTCACTAATAAATGGAGGTTACTTACACTGCAACACCAAATTTTAAAATTGTCAACAATATCCCTATGTATCCATCTATCTATACAATTATAAAAAAGAAACCTTCTTTTACACACAAATAGCGATTAATAACACCACCGCACCGATTTTTTGTAATACAAAAAATAACCTTCAATTGATAAAGATAATTATTTTAATTATTTTTTTAAATTTTATATTAATTGATAAATTAGTTTTTTGTTTCTTTCTTTTAATGTGATGTGTCAGTTTATATATTTTACTCTTACTTATAATATATTTTAAAGCGTGAAAATTATTTATTATATGCATGCAGGAATGGTGTGTCGCGACGGCTAGTACGGGAATAAAGTTTGCCTGCGGAAAAGGTTGTTATAAGGTTAGACCTACTAGGGTAAGATAGAGACACTTGTACATGTCTTTAAGTTTATGCTCCAGCAATGAGATACAAATTATGGAAAGTAGCTTGGGAGTAATCATAGTTACTTCCTAGAGTTATTAGACAGGTTGAATTGAGTTGGAGCTGATGCGGTGAACTTGAGAAGCTTGTTGTAGGGGTCGGAAGCTCTTCACTCGCAGGAACTTGGAGAAATAGACTGGAAATCTACACACAAAACGGAGAAGCCGAGGGTTTACATGACGTGAGCATTCCGACGATCAAATTAGGTCAATAGGTCGTAAAATCTTAACGGTAATATAGTAAATAAGGTAGGTGAGAATATGTGGACAAGATTAGATACCTTTTGTCTTTAATATCCAACTTTTATACTAACAGGACCAATGTATAGAATCTACCTACCTTGTCCTAAATCATACCACTTGTCGTCGATCCAGTAAATTATGGCTTTTTGGTCAGGACAAACCCTCCTGGGCTCGTCCCTCATATGGACTTCAAACCCTTTGTTTTAGGAGCTTTTATGGGGTATGATGGGGCCCTGTTACGGCGGATGTGATGGATCCACATCTTTGGCCCATATCATCTAGTCCCTCAGTTAGACGTTTCGAAGGCAAATCTGACTTCAAACGCTTAACTTGTGTTGAATTTTGATGTCGTTTCCCCTGCCCCTTCATGATTGCAGCTGTCCCATCAACTTTTTCCTTCTCTGCACCGCCTCGTCTCCCTTACCCCTTCTATTAATTTCTTCCTTCCCCAAATTCTATTGCTACTCCTTCACGCCTCTCCTTGCTCTCTCTCGCATTAGTACGTGGTTCGGTACTTCCCCGCAATTCTCACCGGAGTTCCTTAATGTGTCTTCACCGATTGTGAGTCCCTAGGTATCTTTTCATTCGTCTCTTATATCTAATTCTCCAGAGTCTAGATTACCTGCGGACCTGAGTCCAGTGGATGAGGGTTTATTCAGAATTCTTTCCGCACTGCTAAGTAAAGATATTGGCAAGATTAGGAGTCTTTATCACATTCCCTTAACTTATGATATCCTCATACCCTGTCGAGACCAATTTGTGCACAAACCCCCTCCTAATTGTATATCAGTTCATCTTCCCCCTTTAGAGGCGAGACTACGATTTCCCATAGCAGACCCTATTGCGCACATTATCGGCGAATTGGGCATCAGTCCTACTCAACTAGTTCCCAACGCCTTTCATAATATTCTGCGTTTCATTATTATTATGCATTACTTCGGGATAGACCCTAGCTTTGGAAACTTTTGGGCCTTGTTCAGTATTTCTCACTCCGCTAGGTCTGAACTTCCAGGGTATTTTTGTATTAATGCCCGTTGTGATTGTAGTTCATAGATAACCTCCTAAATTCGGCTGGTTCATGAAAAAATAGGTTTGTTTTCATTCGAGCCCCACCTTTGTCCCCCTGGAATGTCCCTCCCTTAGTGGAAGTTTAATAAACCCACTTTCCACAACTTTGGTTGTCCCTCTTGGGGCAATGATTTCGTCTATAATGTTCTTACTCAACACGAGTTTAGTACTTCCAAGCTTCTAAAGGAGACCATCCTCGTACTATTAGGTCTTTCCTCTGCAAGCGTTCGACCCTCTCGGACCTTAGGTACTCTCGCTGTTACTTCTTCATCTTTACAACCTTTTATGCTTCTACTGATATCTTTATACACATATGGATTGCCGTGTTACGCTTATTTCCAAGGTTGGCAAGAAACGTCAGACCGAAATAATGGAAAAAGCTCGGGCTGCGGTATCGCTTCCGCTTCTGAGTCACTCTCTGTTCTCTCGACTCCTAGACCCGATCCTGATGTTAACCAAGCCATTGGGTTGCCTCATTTGCGTAGTCTTCTTGTCACTTCTGCAAATAAAGTGTTTGACCCTCCCCTCTCGGAACACACCAACGTCGAGAGATGCAAAGGATCGCTTGCTACTTGTAGTAAGAGAATGCTTCGAGACGAGGATGAGGAACCGAAGTAGGTTTAGTAAGTCGCAAGAGCAAAAAGATTATTCTCCCGTCCTCCGTAAAACCGCCTACTCCTTATTGTGAGGCAGCTAACAAAGGGAAAGGTATAGTGGAGAGCGTTTCCGACCCCAATGAAATTCTTATTGGGGCTGAGTCCTGTAAATCAGAACACACGACCCTAGGGGCCCAAGTTGCTTGTGATATTGAAGGGCCTCATAAGGGTCCAACTCCCTCCGCCTCCCAGACCCTCGAGTTTATGGGTATTGATGCTCAGACTAATATGTAGGCTGACCAGACAGAATGTGTTGCCAAAAGGTTGGAGATTTGTTATCGTCGTTTAGCTAGGGCCCGCACTGAAATTTCCAGAGCGTTAGATCTAAACGTTGCTCTTCTTGCTAATACACAGGCACGTGTTCCAAATTGACAAGTATCGAATGAGAACTCTATTTTCAGCAGCCGCCTGGGCGAGATAACTTTTAAATTGTATCAGGCTTGCTTATTGCCTCGCGATGTACAAGCCCTTTTCGACCTCCACCACGTTCGACTTGAGATGAGGGATGCTCACAAATTTCAACAGGATAATGATTTACCTTTTTCCCATGCTCTATGTTACTCCCTTTTAACTCCTGGAAGTCTTTGTTCCATAGGTTATGAATATCCTACACTCGCTGTCACTACAGTGCTCCTATTAGCATTATGATCGCGGGAACATCGAAGCATACATCCAGAATTTGGAAGATAAGATTCGTCAGGAAGATTCGGCATACAACAATGTAAGCAATGAGCTTTCCCTCACCCATCAACAATCATCAAGTCGGAATGAACGTGTAGCTGCTCTGGAACGGGAGAACAATCATTTAAGTCATAAAAATGCTAGACTATCTTTCGAACTTTATGTGGTTGCGGCAGATTTAAGAAACTTGGGGGCCCGACTTTCGGCCGGGAAGGAAAAGGCGTATGCTTCTGGGAAGTCGGACTATCTTAATTCCCCTGAGTATGTTGCAACCTTAAAGGAGGCTCGTATGAACGGTGCTCAAGACTCCATGGGCTCCAAGGTGTTTAAAGCTGTTGTGATCAATTAATCCACCGAGGATGGGTTTTTGAATTTCTAGAAATGCTTGGACCAGCTTAAGCACCTCAATGGCATAAAGGAGGATTTTGATATGACTCAGTTGAGCTTCCTCAAAGATTCGAGATGTAAAAAGTACAAGAAGTTTCGCCTAGTTGACCCTGGTTGGAAAGATGATGAGTTTGTCGAGCTAGCTGGTCCCTCTAAGAATACCTCACTCGATGGCCTTGACACCGAGTAGGAATCCAACTCGGATGATCCCGAATGTGCTGGGGAGTCGCAGGATGCCTTGAAGGCTGATGGGTGTACGGGGACCCAAGTCTAGCTGCTTGGACCTTCTTTGTATTTATTCAGAGTCACTATACTTGTTTCTAATTCTGAATGTTGATGTCGAACAACTATGCTATTGTTTTACTATGTAAGGTTATGATTTAGCATTACAACCCTTCGCTCTTAGCTTCATTACTACTTCGTCAACTCTTTTTAGCTATTGTCAATGTTGTTGGGGTTCCCTTTCCCCCTTTGTTAATATTATTACTATCGTCACTTTATTTTATCACTGTTTTCATTTTGTGACCTCCATGGGGTCTTAGACTTACTGTCCTTATGGCGATTTTTATGAAATAGTTTAGGTTTGTTGCTCCTACAAGGATTTTGTGCGACCTTCATGAGGTTAAATTTGTTGCCCCCTTGGTACGCTTTTCGCGACCGTCGTGAGGTTAACTTTGTTTTGTTCCCATGGGACTTTTTCACAACCTCTGTGAGGTATTATTTTCGCTTGTCCCCATGGGGCTTTTTCGCGAGCTTCGTAAGGTATTATTTTTGCTTGTCCGCGTGGGACTTTTTCGCAACCTCCCCGTGGGACTTTTTCGCGAGTTTCGTTAGGTATTATTTTGCTTGTCCCCATGGGGCTTTTCCGCAACCTTCGTGAAGCATTATTTTTTCTTGTCCTCGTGGGATTTTTTCGCAACTTTCGTGAGGTATTACTTTTGATTGTCCCCATGGGACATTTTCACGACCTTCGTGGCGTATTACTTTTGTTGTCCCCGTGGGAATTTTTTACGACCTTTGTTAGGTAATATTTTTATTTGTCCCCATGGGATTTTTTCGTGACCTTTGTGAGGTATTACTCTTGCTTGTCCCCGTGGGATTGTTTTGTGACCTTCGTGAGGTATTACTAGGAGTGTAGTCTAATTGCCCAAACTTACATAGAAGATATTACTGTGAAAGAGTGAATTCAGATTCACCATGTGGCCTTCTCATTTAGCAATGTTTTTTTTACAAAATATCTCGGCTATCAGACAAAAGTATTTTGATGAGGAATTTTTAACTCGATAAAAGGATTTCACCCTGACAAAAAGGTTTTACCCCACCAAAAAGATTTTACCCCGACAAAAGATGTTTGCAGCCATCTCAAGCGTAATTAGCTTATTTTCAGCATTAGAAGGCCAAGAGTCATCATAGTAGTTAAAGGGTCATTCTTGTTTTTCTAAGTCATGTTAATATGGTCAAAAGTGTTACTTTAATGCTCCTAAAGTCCCAAGGTTAGAATTAACTCTTGAGACCCTTGAGCATCCATTTGAAGCCTATAAAAGGCCATGATTATCATTTGTAAAAATCAGACTTTGAATTAATATAAACTTTCTTCTTGTGAGGTTGAATTCTCTTTGTAGAGTTTCAATTGTTTAGAACTTATCAAGATACTTGAGCAATATCTTGTGACGTTCACCATACCAAGGTTCTTGGCTGCCGATATAGCCAACGGGTCAAAGTTCTTTCAAGCTCCAGGTACGATCAAACTAGATCATCGATCTGGGATTTCCACTATCTATTTTTATACGTTTGGTTCATGGATCACTATATCCAATGGGTTTCACGTCATGTCCTTATCATTTTGGTATCAGAGGAACCTAGTATTGATATATTTTGTTATCTTCTTGCATATTTAGTTTTCAAAAAAAAAAAACAAGAAAAGCTAAAAAAAAAATCAAACAAGCAGCAAAAAAAAAAGGAAAAAAATTTCATCCAAAGAAAAAAAAAGGCCAAAAAAGAACAACAAAAGTAAAAAAGTGGCCATGTGAAAAACGAAAAAAAAAATTGAAGTATTCATTCATCTCTTGTCATTGTTAAATGCCGTTAAAAAAAATCAGCCATCATCTAGTTGTTCAAAATTTTTCTTGTTCGATTCTATTCTAATTGAGCCTACGAAGAGAATTTGAGTGGTAAAAGGCAAGAGAGTGTGAGCTTATTTGAGGGAAAGTAAAAGCCTACGAGTGAAACACGAGTGTTGTGAGAAATTACTTTGGTGATACACGAGTGAATTGTGAGGGTTCTACAATGGACGGGACTTCTACCAATATGGGAAATGAGTATACCGTTCAAGCTATGCAGCAACAATTTGCAAGATCGGAGCAATCCTCGAAGGCATAACCGATTGTTTGGAAAGTTTGGAACAACCCACTCCTAGAAGACGCGACAATCACCAAATTTGTCAATTGGAGTCCGAAGAGGAGGAAGAAGTGGAGCCTCCACATCGTGTCCATAGGGGAGGAAGAAGACGACAAGGCAATGAAGTAGACCGAGATTTGGGAAGCATAAAACTGAACATTCCCACATTTCAAGGAAGAAGTGATCCGGAGGAATATTTAGAGTGGGGAAAAAAGACGGATCTTATCTTTGAGTGTCATAACTACTCCGAGGAGAAGAAGGTGAAACTTGCTGCAATTGAGTTCACCGACTATGCTATAGTTTTTTGGGATCAATTGATCACAAACCGAAGGCGGTATGGAGAGAGACCTATCTCTACTTGGGCTGAAATGGTATCCATCATGCGTAAGAGATTCGTTCCTTCACATTATTTTCGTGATTTGTATAAAAAACTCCAAACTATGACACAAGTGTGAAATCCGTGGATGAATATTACAAAGAGATGGAGATCACTTAATTAGAGCGAATGTTGAAAAAGACCGAGAGGCCACCATGGCAAGGTTCTTAAGTGGGTTAAACTGAGAGATAGCCAATATTGTGGAGCTACAACATTATGTCGAGCTTGAGGACATGGTGCACACAGCCATGAAGGAGGAAAGACAACTGAAGACGAAGAGATCGAATCAAAGAAATTTTACATTAAATTTTCAGCCACCAAGCAAGGCGAAAGAAGGGGCTTCGAAGACAAGTTTTGGAGTCACCTCCAAAACCCAAAATGAGGAGTCTAAAGCCAAATCTAATGAGGTAGAAAAGGAAAAATCTATCTCATCTTCATCCCGAAGTCGAGATATCAAATGTTTTTGTTGTCAAGGTTATGGCTGTATCGCATCTGAATGCATCAACAAGAGAGTGATGATCTTAAGGGAAAATGGCGACGTAGAATCTGAAAGTGAGCATGAACCCAGCGATGACGAGCAAGTTGAGGAGACTACACCTGAACATGGAGAGCTTTTGGTGATAAGAAGAACTCTAAACATGAAAATGTAGGTGGACGATGCCGAACAACAAAGGGAGAACATCTTTCCTACAAGATGTTTAGTTCAAGGGAAGGTATGCATGTTAATTATTGATGGAGGAAGTTGTGCTAATGTTGCTAGTTGTGAAATGATGGAGAAATTGAACTTAGCAACCACGAAGCGTCCCAATCCATATAAGTTGCAATGGCTTAACGGTTGTGGAGAAATTCGGGTAAGTAAACAAGTTTTCGTGTCATTTTCCATTGGTAACTACAAGGATGATGTTCTATGTGACGTAGTGCCAATGCATGCTAGTCACATCCTCTTGGGCAGACCATGGCAGTTCGATAAGGAGGGTGACTATGATGGTTTTCTAAACCGTTACACACTCAAGCATCATGATCGAAACATTCAACTTGTTTTCTTAAACCCCCAACAAGTTCAAGAAGATCAATTCAAAATGTCTCAAGCAAGAAAATTGAGAGAGCCGGAGAAAAAGAAAGACAAGAATGAAGTGAAAAATCTGAAAGAAAAAAAGAGCAGAGAGAAAAATAAAGAAGAATTTAGTGTGATTGAGAAGGAAAAAAAATGGATGAATGTGAGGGCAAAAAGAAGTCGACTTTCTATGCAAAAGCAAGTGAGATGAAAAGAGCATTACTTGAAGAAAAGAGTTTGTTACTCAAGGTGTTTAAAGAGTCCTTGAACACTAACGAACTAACCCCATCTTTGCCTAGTTCTTTTACGTCTCTTTTGCAGGAATATGATGACGTCTTTCCAAAAGAAGAGCCAAGCGGATTACCACCAATAAGGGGAATTGAGCATCAAATTGACTTAATTCCAGGGGCCGTACTTCCAAACCGACCAACTTATAGGGTGAATCCCGAGGAGACAAAGAAAATCCAAAGGCAAGTGGAGGAATTGTTAACAAAAGGAAAGATTCGAGAAAGCATGAGTCCATGTGCCGTACCGGTGATCGTAGTACCAAATAAAGATGGGTCATGGAGAATGTGTACAGATTGTCGAGCCATCAATAAAATCACGGTAAAGTATCGCTATCCTATTCCTAGGTTAGATGATATGCTTGATGAATTGTATGGAACTGTAATCTTTACGAAAATTGATTTGAAGAGTGGGTATCATCAAATCCGAATTAGAGAAGGGGATGAGTGGAAAACTGCCTTTAAAACAAAATATGGTTTATATGAGTGGTTAGTGATGCCTTTTGGGTTAACTAATGTACCAAACACTTTCATGAGATTAATGAACCATGTTTTGCGTGACTTTATTGGGAAGTTTGTGGTAGTTTATTTTGATGACATCCTTATATATAGCAGAAAAATAGAAGAACATCTTGAACAGGTGCGTCCCGTGCTAAACACTTTAAGGAAGGAATCATTGTATGCTAATCTTAAAAAGTGTTCTTTTTGCATGGATAAAGTTGTTTTCCTTGGATTTGTGGTGAGTGCTAATGGAATTGAAATGGAAAAGGATAAAATCAAGGCTATTTTAGATTGGTCAACTCCTAAGAACAATGCTGAGGTAAGAAGTTTTCATGGTCTTACAAGCTTCTATAGGCGGTTCGTAAAGGATTTTAGTACCATTGTTGCTCCATTAAATGAAATCGTTAAGAAAGAAGTTGGTTTTCATTGGGGAGGAAAACAACAACAAGCTTTTGATCTCTTAAAAGAAAAATTAACTACTGCGCATATTCTTGCATTGCCTAATTTTGATAAATCATTTGAACTTAAATGTGATGCATCTGGAGTCGGGGTAGGAGTTGTTTTGATGCAGGAGGGACGACCAATTGCATACTTCAACGAGAAGTTGAAGGGAGCTCAATTGAACTATCCGACATACGATAAGGAGCTTTATGCTTTGGTGAGAGAATTAGAAACATGGCAACACTACTTGTGGCCAAAGGATTTTGTGATTCATACGGATCACGAGTCTCTTAAGTATCTCAAAGGCCAAGGTAAGTTGAGCAAGAGGCATATGAAATGGGTGGAGTTCATCGAATCATTTCCTTATGTGATCGAATACAAGAAAGGAAAGGAAAACATTGTAGTTGATGCATTATCCCGAAGGTATGCTTTAATCACTACTTTGAGCTCTAAACTTCTTAGTTTTGAGTCAATGAAGTAAATGTATGCCAATGATTCTGATTTTGGGTCTATTTATTTAGCTTGTGAACCTGCTGCATTTGAAAAGTTCTATAAACATGAGGGGTACTTGTTTAGTGAAAATAAACTTTGCATCCCTAAATGTTCTGTTCGGGAGTTACTTGTTAGAGAGGCATACGGGGAGGTTTAATAGGACACTTTGGTGTACATAAAACATGAAAGTATTACGTGGATATTTCTTTTGGCCTGGGAATGTGCGTTGATGTTGAGAGAATTTGTGAAATGTGCATAACTTGTAAATGTGCTAAATCAAAATCAAATCCTCATGGATTCTATCAACCCTTACCCATTCCTGGTGAACCGTGGGTGGACATCTCTATGGATTTCATTTTGGGTTTACCTAGAACAAGTAGAGGAAGAGATTTTGTGGTTGTGGTTGTTGATAGATTTTCTAAAATGGCACATTTCATTCCATGTCATAAAAGTGATGATGCTACTCATATTGTTGTTTGTTCTTTCAAGAAATTGTGCGTTGGCATGGAGTTCCAAGAACAATTGTGAGTGATAGAGATGCAAAATTTTTGAGTCATTTTTGGCGTGTGCTGTGGAGTAAATTGTGAACTAAACTTCTATTTTCTACTACTTGTCATCCACAAACTGATGGACAAACTGAAGTAGTGAATAGAACTTTATCTAAATTACTTAGAGTTTTGATTCAAAACAACTTAAAGAATTGGGAAGATTGTTTGCCATTTGTTGAATTTGCATATAACAGGAGTGTTCATTCTGCTACTAACTTTACTCTTTTTGAAATTGTTTATGGCCTCAATCCATTGGCCCCACTTAATCTTGTACCTACTCCTGTCAATGAGCGAATAAATCTTGATGGAAAAGTCAAGGCAGAATTGATAAAGAGGTTACATGAAAAGGTAAAGATCAATATTGAGAAGCGAACTGAACAATATGCAAAACAAGCCAACAAAGGGCGAAAGCGAGTTATTTTTTAGCCTGGTGATTCAGTTTGGTTGCACTTGAGAAAAGAAAGATTTCTAGCAAAGCGCAAGTCAAAATTGCAAGCAAGGGGGGATAGTCCATTTCAAGTGATTGCAAGGATCAATGATAACGCCTACAGACTAGACCTTCCTGGTGAGTACAATGTGAGTGCTTCTTTTAATGTGACTGACTTTTCTCCTTTGGATGTAGATGAGGATTCAGATTCGAGGTCGAATCCTTCTGAGGAAGAAGGGAATGATGGGGACCATCAAAAGTTTCCAACTCAAAAAAAGGAAGATCCTTTGAAAATTAATGGATGTCCAATTACAAGAGCAAAAGCGAAGAAAATCAACGAAGCCTTGATGATTCTGATTGATGAAGTCAACGGGACAATGTGTGAGAAACCATCAAAAGAAGGCCCAATGATGAATATTCTTCAAGTAAATGAGCCAAAATACATGTAACAAGTTGGGCTTAAGGGTTGAAGACTTCATTTGAAGAAAATGGGGCCATAAATTCGTCCAACCCACCAAGCCACAAAAAGATAGTCCATTATTTTTGTCTAAATTAGTTTATTTTCAGCATTAGAAGGCCAAGAGTCATCATAGTAGTCAAAGGGTCATTCTTGTTTTTCTAAGTCATGTTAATGTGGTAAAAAGTGTCACTTTAATGCTTCTAAAGTCCCAAGGTTAGAATTAACTTTTGAGACCTTTGAGCATCCATTTAAAGCCTATAAAAGGCCATGATTATCATTTGTAAAAATCAGACTTTGAATTAATATAAACTTTCTTCTTGTGAGGTTGAATTCTCTTTGTAGAGTTTCAATTGTTTAGAACTTATCACGATACTTAAGCAATATCTTGTGGCGTTCACCATACCAAGGTTCTTGGCTGCCGATATAGCCAACGGGTCAAGGTTCTTTCAAGCTCCAAGTATGATCAAACTAGATCATCGATTTGGGATTTCTGCTGCCTATTTTTATACGTTTGGTTCTTGGATCACCATATCTAATGGATCTCACGTCCTATCCTTATCACATGGGCTGAATTGATAAGTTCTAATGACAATTTCCTTTTTGGAATTGCTTTTCCTTTCTTTAGTTGTTAGGACATGATGCTAGAGTTAAAACCCTCAAAATTATATATTTCCATTGAAAATAATGTTTTGGAATTTTATTGCTTAAGTATGAGTATTGTTGAGTTTGAATCTATTGTTAGGTGATGAGAGCTTCATGCTAGTAAGACAATAGACTTGGTGACATGTCCGATTGTGACCCCTGATCTGGGGCGTGACAAGTAGAGGAGGAGCATCCGAGTTGTGTGTGAGAGTTAGTGTGAGAGTGTGTGCAAGTTTGCTTATTTTCTGAACTAATGGAAGAATAGAAATGTGTTTAGATACATAGGGACATGTCAAGGTACATTTTATCCATCAATTAAACACTCTTCCACAAGGTATGATAAATCATACCAAGTGGGAGAGCCCCAATTACTGGCCGAGTTGTGCTTTCCAAAAGCACAACTCCGTCACTCTTGCACTTAGTTGACCGAGTTTTGTACTTTCTAAAAGCAAAACTCGGTCAACATTCTCCCTTCCTATGGGAAGAGTCCAACTCTTTACTTTCCAAACATGAAAGTCAACTCGACCCATTAGCCTTTAGTAGATCGGACTTCTTCCTAATTAAATTAGAACAAGCCGAAAAGGTCCAATAAATTAAATCCAATTTAATTCAAGACCCAACTAAATTAAGCCCAAAGTCTTTTAATCCAGTTAAAGACTTAAGCCTACATTCTCTTAATTAATAAATCCAATTTATTAATTAGAGAAAGCCCAATAAAATATTAGGTCATCCATCCAATGGGTTATTCCATGTATGAATAATCTAATAATTTGACGTCTTTCAGAATTAATTCAAAATTAATTCCTTCATGTCCTTGGAGATTTGCATGTGATTGTTTAGGTTCATCCTCAGCTAGACTTGGGCTTGTGTCCAACATAATCAATCACTAAATCCAATTGTTGATCGTTCCCGATTAACCATTAATTAGGAAAGCCTGTTACCATGGATGGCCGTTTAGCAACGATCCATGACACTAGATACTAGGTGAATGTCGATATAACATTTAGGCTTCCCAGTTCAATACGGGTACGGTCCTTCCACCTATCATCTCTTGGCCTTAGTTTAGGGCATGGAATTGGTCGGTTCCCATCATGGACTGGAAATCTACGCTTAGTACTCGAAATCACGTTCGGTTCATTGCTTCGATATAGGAAACTATTTCCTATTTGACCAATCACTGTGGCCACAGATTTAAAAAGCATGAACGCGTCTCCAAGTGCATAAGAGAACCGCTGTCACATACTAGCTAGGGACAAATCCTCTTCTTGAAACACACCGTATTCGCTACACATTCTGACTACACTCAACAAAGGCCTATGATGAACATGTTCCTTACACAATCATCTCTCGTCAAATCTAACATACAACCATCGTATGTATGTGATTGCCATGGTTCCTTAAGTCGACTACTCCCGTACTATTGGAATCTGGAAATTCGAGTCATACCCAGCAAGCCTTTAAGGCTTTCATATGACGATTCCCCGTGAGTCAGTTCAGTCGGTTCGACTCCCAATTGACCAACCCACTAAGATCGTATAGACGTCCAATGTCTGTCGCTGATGAAACTGTGGTACTCGTCTAATGAATACGATGCTTAGCATAAGTTTCAGTAGGACACTCGATGCCCTGCCTCGAAGTCCTTGACTTAGAACATTTCAGGCCCTACCCTTATCAGTTGGTTTCATTGCCGCATCTAATGCGTGGTCCAACTACATGTGTTGTCCAATTGATCTGTGGGCATCTGTTGTGATGTTAAAACACTCTTTAACTAAGCTCAACAGACACATATGCCAATGATGAATACTACCATGTTCATCAAAATAATATTACTTTAATAAAGATTGCTGAAAGTTTTCAAAACCGTCAATCCAATTGACTTTCTGGTCACCTCTTCCAACACTTATTATTTACTCTTCCTAAAACACATTTATTAAAATCATTCCCCTAAAACATATATATACACTAGAAAATATGCAAATCTATGATATAATTAATTTATAATTAATGTATAACATATTTTAAATGTGCGTTACATGAAAGAATAAAAATTTGTAAGTTGTATAACATATTTTTTTTATAAAATTATATCAATTATGTATTTACACATATTTACACGTATTTTTTAATACCATTAATTTATTTTGTAAAAATATATTTGCATATATTGAACTTGTAAATATTTTTTATTACATAATTTATAAAAATATATAAATTTTAAATATTATTTTTTAAATAAAATTTGAGTCATATTTCAAATCACCAAAAATAATTTGTGGTTTATTTTTTAATAAAATATACTTTAGGAAGTAAAATGAAAAATTTAGGAGTAAGTGAACAAGGCATTTTTGATCTGTCAATATTAAGTTATTTTATTGGGAAATTTTTGTTACTTTTCATGCTTTACGGGGTAAATGTAATTACATATATAGTTTAAGGGTGTAAAATTAATTTATCCTTTTTAGGAATTTTGCAATTAATCCAAAAGCCTTAACCCTAATGCGGCATTGCAAGCCCACAAGCCTTACGCACTCTTCGCCCACTTCTTCAGCCTCTGCCATGGAAAGTCTCTCTCTCTCTCTCTCTCTCTCTCTCTCTCTCTCTCCTGGGTTTGTGTGTTGGCTCGGGCGCAGGCGTGTATTTGTATAGCAATCCTTTGTTTTCCTCCACATCTTTTGTTTCTAATTTTTCGTTTTTAATATTGTTACTGTTATTCAAGAATCTTTATCGTGCTGTAAGTATTTGGTTGAATTATAGAACATGTCCCATGGATGAAACATTTAGTAATCTGAAACTGTGCATATTTGGGGCTCCCTTCTGCAAAGCTTGTTGCGGGAGGTGGAGGGACCATCTGATTGTGCCAGGTAGAGAATAGGCATTTCTGAGGGATATGTTGTTGAATCATACCATTGACTTCTTTTTGTCTCAAGTTACCTACTGTCAGTCAATTGATCTTCTTCTTCTTCTTCTTCTTCTTTTTTATTTGTTGCTTTTTTTTATTTTTTAAGTTTTTGTGTTGTTGGTTATTTATTATTACTTGTTCAGAATTAACTAATACTAATTCAATATGCCGTAGGATGTTCAATTTTCTCTTGCATATGATATTTCTAGATTTAGCGAAAGAATGACTGATGGTGCTCAGAAGGTTAAATTTGAAAAAGCTCAAGGTTTATCTAAGTCATCAGATGAGATATATCAAGATAGTTTACAGGCACAATGACCATTCTTGATCTTTAGTAGTGTAGTCAAAAGAAGTTTTTGAGTAATGTTGTGTTGGTTGATGAGGTGAAGCTGAAATTTGTAATGTGGAGATTTTGGAGTTTCAATGGCTCTTGCTAAATTTTACAATATAGCAGTCTTGAAATTTTTGGAAGAATTCTTGTTTAGTTTGGGTCTAAATGTAGCATGTGGAAGTGGAACCATGACATGTATGTTCTGTGACACCTCTCGGCAAGTTGGAAGTTTTGCCACTATTAAACTAAAGCTTGGACCATTCAGTTGAAGTCTTGAACTATATGTGCATGATCTTGGTTTTGTCTATGCAATGTCCATATGATTGGTTTTATGCTTGGAGAGACCAATTATGAGAAAATGATCTTTCTGCTTTCAGTTTTCTGTTCTGTGAAGCAGCTCCCAGAAGGATAAAGAATGGAAAGATTTAGACAGCTTGGGTGGAAACTATGTTATGCCGATTACCTATTTGATGCATCTAAGGTTGACAAGTAATACACTTGCTATCTTATCTATGGAGATAGCCTTAAAAAATTGCTTGGAGACCGTATTATAGTGAATGCCAGAGACATCTCTTTGTTTAACATTGCTTGGCTAAATGGTTATCTTAGTAAAAGTAAAACTTGAGGTGAATCTTGGTATCTCCACCTCTGAGGTAGTAGCTTCTGATGACAAGAAACTAGAAGACCTGGACTGCATTATGTTAATTGTTTGAGTCTTTTAAGAAATGTACCTTGATGTAGTGTTGTTTTTTAACACTTCTTCTGGAGAACTGACTTCTCAGAGACAGTTTCCCAAAGATTAAAAGGTAAATAACAACTTCTAGGAAGTACAACTACTCTGTCTTGAAATAAAATCATAATAGTCATTGTAGTCAATGGCGCACAAAGGCGCGTGCCACGGCAGTAGATGCTAAAGGTGTGGCCCCTTCGCCATTTAGGGGTTATGGCAAGGGGCTTCGCCTAGGTGCTGCCTGGCTGTTGCTGCGCCTTGCCTAGCAGAGGCCTGGGCCCATCGAAAATTGGAAAAAAAGAAAAATCTAAAAACAGAGGGTCCAAGCGCTCTTCGGAAGCGCATTGTTTGTTGCTCTGGTAAGTTTCTTTGGCTGTTTTCTTTCTTCTTTTTCTCTCTTCTCCTTTTCTTCTTTTTCACTCTTCTCCTTCTTCCTTCAATATATTACAGATGTGTCTTCCTGCTTTTCTTTTCTTATTTCTTCTTTTATACTTCAATTATGTGAAAGTCAAAGCATACTTCCAAGTCTAGCTAAGCATTAAATTAATAGAGTAGTTTTTTCTTTAATCATATGTTTTAGTTTAATGTTTTAATTCCTGAAAATAAATTCTTTAACTTCAGTGTCAGTTTAATGTTTTAATTATTTTTTTATTATTTTTTTAATTTCTGAAAATATTTTCTAAAAATAATAGATGTGTTTTTATGTTGAATTTGTGGTTTAATATTTATATTTAACTTCTTTTACATTATTTTCATTGACAAATACTAATTATATAAATAAAACATTTTTATGCATTAACGCCGTCCTTTGCAAAGGGCCATGCGCCATGGCTCCAGGAGCCTTTTGCCCCATGGGGCGCCATGAGCCATTAACTACTATGGCCACAGGTGAGAGAAAATGGGTTTATTTTTTCTCCCATTAAATTATTGTTGTTGTTGTTCAAGTCTAAAGAGTATTTTTTTTGAAATTTTGGAAAATCTGTACAAGGGCCAGCTACCAACTTTATTTATCCAAAGGAATACAAAAAATCTGTTGCTGCGACTGTTTTAGCTGCCTGGTACATAGGCTGAGGTTCACAAGCTGAAAGAAATTGGGATAAGATACAGTATGTAGTTATTGCTGCAATATCTTTGGGTATAAAAGGGGGCAAAAGATTCAGATTTGACATACATTTCCCTTATGTGAATGGACATCTTATAAACAAACCTTCGAGGTTAGCTCAACATTTTGATCAATTCCCTGGATGGACATCTTTAGGTGCTTTTCTTTATGTTTTGAGGTTTTAGCAAGCGATGGAATTCTCTACTTTAATGATTTTTGACAATTTAGATGCTTGCAAAATGATTTTTCTCCCCCAGATCTGGAGAAGATAAAGAAAGGACAAATTTTGGTGTCAAAAGATTCGTATATACTCTTAGAGAGCATTATTAGATTGTTATTTTCTGCAAGGAGTAATCAGTTTTATATTCACTCTTCTCTTACTTTACATTTACATGCTTCTGTTTCTGTGTTTGTTTCTTTTATATTCTATAGGAAATAGCCAGGAGATATCGGCATTCAAAAGTACTCTAGTCAATGCAATCTATATCAATATCTATAATTTAGCTCATCATCTTCCTGATCTTGGTTAACATTTGATTTTAAGTTGGTTGTTAAACAAGAATTCTAGATATTCTCTACTTTGTTTTCATCTGGGTTTATCCTTTCCTTTTTTTTGTGCTTCCTACATTGTAATTTCTGTTTGAAGTCCACTAAAGAGCCAAAAGTGGTTATGGTGTGCCAAGCAACAAGCCAGACGAGGTTTAATGATTCTGTTGGGTTGACAGAGATATGATTAGTGATTTACTTAGTGGAATATGGAAGCTAAACATATTTGATTAGTGCTAATCAATTGAAATCTTAATTCTTACAGACACTGTACTCCATGCATCTATAATATGTTTCTTGTTTTATATATCAATTCACTTTTTCGCATCCCATCTTGTTCAGATTTGTTTGTTTCAATGTGTTTGACAGAGACTATATGGCTGACTTGTGTATGCATGTTCTTGCAGTGTCACTACTACGTTTTCAGTATTAAAATTTTATTGCCAGGGGATGGTTACATGTAAATATTGGCAAATCCTAACTTTGTTTGCATTTGTATTGCAATGTTGCAGCCCCCGAAATAGACGACACTGTGAACTACATAAAGTACAAATGTACAAATGAGAACACCTCTGTGAACAAGAGACTGAGAGGTTGGAGGGTCTAAATAAATGCCGGTGCAAAGAGCCAACAGTGGTAAAACCTGTTTTATTCAAACACACGGATGAGAACGCCTCTGTGGAAGTTACAGTCTCTAACGGCGCTACATCCCTGCCATTTAGGCCTGTTAATGGGTAGCGTAAGACCTTGGCCCAATTCCTTTGTTGTTGTTGTTGTTTTTTTTTTTTTTCCCCCAATCAAATCAAAAATATTTTAAGAAAGTTAATTCCCTTTGTATCCTCAACCGAATTATATACGGGTTGAGAACCCTGAAACAATATCAAGATTATATACAAGAACCATGAAAGCATGTCCCAAAATCATATACAAGAATAAATAATATTAAGATTCTAATAGAAAATACAAGAATAATCTTTTTTCCCTTTCTCCAAGAACTAGTAGAAAATAACAAGATTCAAGAGGGATAGTGATAAGATGGTGGGGGGAGCTTCAAGCCCCAAAATCATATGCAAGAATAAATAATATTAAGATTCTAATAGAAAATACAAGAATAATCTTTTTTCCCTTTCTCCAAGAACTAGTAGAAAAAAACAAGATTCAAGAGGGATAGTGATAAGATGGTGGGGGGAGCTTCAAGCCCCAAAATCATATACAAGAATAAATAATATTAAGATTCTAATAGAAAATACAAGAATAATCTTTTTTCCCTTTCTCCAAGAACTAGTAGAAAATAACAAGATTCAAGAGGGATAGTGATAAGATGGTGGGGGGAGCTTCAAGCGGCCGATCTGGGCGGGGGTTTGGAGAAAAGCGGCGGTTGCAGTGATGGAGGCGGCGGCGGGTTTGGAGATCAACGGCCTTGCAGCGGCGGAGGTGTGTGCTAGAAGAGATTCTCATTTATGTGTTTAGAGAGTTGAGAGGGTGTCGTTCAGAAAAGTGGGGAAGAAATGCGTATGTGTTGGGTATGGGTAATAATGGGTATATAATCGATCCAGACCCATTTATTTTAATTTAATGGGCCTGAATTTGAGTTTGGGCCCGATTAAAAATTATAAGTTTGGGTATGGGTTTAGATTGATTATAATGAGTTTGGGTATAGGTAAGGTTGGTCCATTGACAGGCTTATCAGCCATCGATAGACCTGATGAGACCATAAAAAAAGGGTAGAGGAGGCTAGAGAACTGTTGTGAAGTCGGAGGGAGAGGAGGCCAGAGAACTGTACTTATCCACGTGACAAATTACAGGGGATAAATTTAGGGCAAGACCCAGCAAAATTGGTCAAAATCGTTGACCCGATCAAAACTAGTTTTGACCTCACATTAAAAATAAAAATAAAAATATAGTTTTCTATAGACTTAAACTTTTCTATAGTTATAGGCTCAAGTACTTAAACTTGATTTATAGTTTTCCGATGTGGGACAATAAGCTTGATTTAAGTTATTCCTTATTTATAGGCTAAAGTATTGAAGTTTGCTTATTTTTCCCCAATGTGGGATAATAAGTTTGACATAAGTTAATTCTTATTGATAGTTTAAAGTGTTCAAACTTTACTTATTTTTTTTCGGGATAATAAACTTGACTTGAGTTTTTCCTTAAACTTAATCTATTCCTTATTTATAGGTTAAAATGTTCAAACTTTACTTATTTTTTTCCCATGTGGGATAATAAACTTAACTTAAGCTTTTCCTTAGACTTAACCTATTCCTTATTTATAGGTTAAAGTGTTCAAATTTTACTTTTTTTTTTTTTATGTGGGATAATAAACTTGACTTGAGCTTTTTCTTAGACTTAAGCCATTCCTTATTTATAGGCTAAAGCGGTCAAATTTTTACTTATTCTTCATGTGGGATAATAAACTTGACTTGATTTTTTTCTTATTTTTCTCATATTTTTCTTAACTTAAGTTTGCTTTTATTTTTCTCATATTTTTGCTTAATTAATTGATATATAGTGATTAATATATTATGTGTGTATATATATACATATATATTAGGATCCGGGTAAATCGATTTTTTCAATTCGGTCCAATCGGTCGGATCAGTGACCTAGTGATCCAATAGCTTGACCGATTTGATCCCCAATCTGATTCTGGAAACATTGTTTAGCCCATCTTTCCTATGATCTCTAAGCAAGTACATAGATCACTATAACCTCATCATAGATATGCTTGTAATTGAAGTTGTTCCTGTCAAAGAAATGTAGTTATACACTAAGCACCGAAATGGAAAGTGAAATAAACGTGAAAAAACTAAGAAATTGTATGTTTCGAAGTAGGCCTCTCGATGGGCGGGTATTACCCTACCTCTGGACTCGATAAATACTTATAGTTGTTACTTATGTGTTTTATTCGAATCTTACCCATAGAATACCCATTGGGTCTTACCTATTCCATACCCATATTAATTGAGTTCATTATGGGTGTTACTCATTGGGTCTTACACATATTAAAATAAATAAACCAATTATATATGTTTTTTTGTAAATGATATCCCAGAAACATATAACTAAATTAGTTTATTAAATATATTTCATGAACTTACTGTCAATAAATTAAAATAAAAGTTATTTGAATTTTTACCATGTGCAGATTGAATATCGTCGAAATATATATAACGATATTGACTTTGTTTAATGAATCATATTAACCAATTACACATCGATATAGATTTGATATAGGAACGTAAATTAAATAACCAATAGAAAAAATGTATGAAAATTATATTTGAACTTTAGAATGATATTTTTATTGATTTGAAAATGCGTTCAATTTTCATTTCACGAGTTTTTTACAATTCAAATTTGAACAAATTTTATTAATACCATATATTAGTTTAGCTTGACTTATCACTTTACATTCAAATTAATTTTATATAAAATTTAATTCGCGGTTGTCACGATGAAAATAAAGATGAAAAACTCTGGTAATTTTTTTTTTCAAAATATCAATACGTAAAATAAAAAAAACTATGTATAAAATTTAAGAATTTTAGATGATAAGTAAATTGAATCGATTAATCTATTAAAAATTTACAAGTTCAATGATTTTAAGTTAAAGGATATTTATGAATTTTTACAGTATTAGATTTTACCTATTCAAGACCCATACCCACGGGTATTTTTGGGTCTAGACCCTATCCATACCTGAAATATTTATTTCAATGGGTTTGGGTCTAGGTCTGGGTCCGGGTCTAATATAAAAATAATGGGTCCGGACCTGATAAAGTAATGGGTCCGAATTCAAATAATACCCGTATATTGACAGGTCTAATTCGAAGCAAATTGATTTTTCTATTTCATGATTTTTTAATATTTTATATGTTATGTATAGAAAGATAACGTTATCTATTTTATTTAATGAACAAATTTGTACATACAAGCGTCGAAAAAATTCAAACGGAGTTTGATGAGAGGTGTTGTAAGATTTTTAGCGTTTCCTTTGCTATCATTGATAGTTGCTCAATTATTTTAATATTATTAGAAAAAAGGAAAATTATAAGATTGATATAATTTTAAAAAATTTATAAAAATAAGACATTTCGTAACTTGACTTGCCCAATTTTATATTTTTCTTCTCAAAAAGAGTGGGCCAAAGTTGTCACCCGAGGTAAGTGAGTGACGACTTTGGGTAACTCCAAATGGTGTGTGTGTTTGAATATTTATTTAATGTTTTCATTAAGTCTAATTTTGTTAATTTGTAAGTTTAATTTTTATACGTAGTTTTGAAGTTTTATCAGTTAATAACTCACTTTATTATTATGCAATCATGTATTAGAATAATTTTATCATAATAATTATATATTTTTTCTTGTAATTTGTTCAAAAAATGTTTGTAAAATTTTAATTAATTTAAATTTAAAACTTTGTATTTTCATTTTCCTGATTACTACTAGTAAAATGTTAGAAACACTGATTACGAAATGCAAGTAATGTAAGTAAAAAACCGTATTATCACCATGTTAAGCATTTAACGATCTATGTGGAAAGGGATCCAAGATGTAACTGCTACTTGGGGTGGGGTTGGATTTTGCGGGTTCGGGTATTTCGGGTGGAGTACTCAAAATTTTAGGTAATTATTTTAGCTATTCAATCTCGATTCAAAATTTATGGGTACTCGGAACTTCGGGTTCGTTATTGCGTGCATATAATAAATAATTTTTCACATTTTAAATATATTATTAATAAGAATAAAATATATAAACTAACATATCACATTAAAAAAAAAGATAGAAAGGATAGAACTAATTTATCAATTAATATAAAGTTTGGAAGTTGGATAAAGTAATTATCTTATCAGTTGAAGGTTATTTTTAGCATTATAAAAAATCGGTCTGACGGTATCATCGACCGCTATTTATGAGTAAAAAATAGGGTGTTTTTTTGTTTATGTACACTAATATAAAAAGTTTAGGCCCTCTACACTCACAAACGGTGATTAATCACACCACTGCACCATTTTTGAAACAAAAAATGCCCTTCAATCGACATATAACATAACTAATTATTCAACTTTCAAATTTCACATTAACCGATAAATTAGTTTCTTTGTTTTTTTTAATATAATGTATTGATTTATATATTTTAATTTTATTTTTAATAATATATTTTAAAGCGTGAAAAAATATTTATTATATACATACAAGAACAACGTGCCACAATAACTAATAATAGTATATATAAACAAGGCTCAAAAGTGTGCCTCTTTTTTATAAATAGAAGTTGTTCAAACTCTTAAGAAGTTGAACAGCTTCTTCACACAAAACAGAGGCCGTTTTGATAACCTCTGTTTTTGTTTCAAGATTTTTCTTTTCATTTTTTTATTTTAAAATTTTAGTTTTAAGTTTATACATTATAAATATTTTAATCATGTAGTATAGTAAGACTAAAAGTTTTAAATTCAATCAATTAAATTAAACAATGAAATGTGAAAATAAATAAAATAAAACTAAAAACATAAGAAAATTAAATATTGAACACCAACATTTGATAAATTTCTTTCACCTACATTTTAAGGTTTGTTACAAATATAAATTGTGAGAATAAAAAATAAAAAATAAAAAATGATTTTTTGTTATGAGTAAAGAAGAATAAGATTTAAATAAAATAAAAGAAGAAATAGAAAGAAGAAGATTGAGAGAGGAGAAATGAAAATGAAACAGAAGTTATGAATTCCCTATCTAGAATGAGAGCTTTTCTCTCTTTGGTATGAGAGCGGTGTGGATTTTTTCGGTTGTAGTGCGCAAGTCCGACTTGAAGAGTTTGTTTCCAATGTTTTCAGAATCGGACCGGAGATCGAACTAATTAAATTACTGGGTCACTGGTTCGACCGATCGGACTAGACTAAAAAACTCGGTTGACCGGACTTTATTATATACATATATATGTAATATATCAATATATTCTATATCAATATATTAAATAAAAATAATTTATAACTGTAGAGATATGGAGCAGAAGGCAGAAAACTAAAGGAAACGCCATGGTTAATTTCCGTGAAAGTAATTTTCAGTATATCAGACTGAGAAGGAAAAGGTCCCTTAAATACATGTTGAAAATATCTTCCTAACTAACTCCATAACTGCCAACTGACGTGGACCAATCAGATAACTCATAAAGGAATCAGCTAACACATAAGCTAGTACAAAAACATGTAGAGCTACTAATAAAAACGTAATAGCCAAAATGCGACATCATCCGGCATCAAAGGAACAATCTCTGAGAGCTTCATCCACTGCACCAGTACTGTTCCAATCAGGATTCCGGCCACATATCTTCACAACCCCCCCACAAGTGGGACTAGGGACAATCGAGACCAGGCCTAACTTGGAGAGCAAGGAGGAGACGGAAGTGAAGGACAGACTCTTCGTAAAAACGTCGGCAAGCTCCGCAGAACTGCGGAATGAGAAGGGAGAATGAACCCAGCCTTGTAGGCATCCTGAACGATGTGACAATCAATCTCAATGTGCTTAGTACGCTCGTGAAAAATCGGGTTGGCGGTGATATTCAAGGCGGCCTTATTATCATAAAACAAGGCAAGAAGAAGCTGCACCATGATACCAAAAGTAGCCAACAAGTAGGATAGCCAACGTAGTTCACAAACAGCCGCGGCCATGCTCCAATATTCAGCCTCGGCAGTGGAGCGGGACACCGTCGTCTGCTTCTTTGTCTTCCAGGAAATGAGAGCCAGGCCAAGAAGCACGTAGAACGCCGAAAGAGAACGCTGAGAATCAAAACAAGAGGCCCAATTAGTGTCACAATAGGTCGACAGTGCAAAGGAGTTTGTGGAAGGGAACAAAATACCTTTGGAAGGACAACCCTTGAGGTATTTCACAACATGAAGGGCAGCTTTCAAGTGAGCTTCACATGGTCGAGTAAGATATTGGCTCAGTTGTTGAACGGAGTAAGAAATATCCGGCCTAGTAAACGCCAAATAGAGAAGCCGACCCACTAAACGGTGGTAAGAATTAGGGTTTGGGAGAAGAGCACCACCATCAGTCGATAATTTCAACCCTGAGGGAGTGGAGTAGAGACTCCCTTCGCATCTGATAATCCAGAATCCCGTATGATGTCAAGAATATACTTGGTTTGAGCAATATAAATTCCTGAAGAGCCGCGAGCAATTTCCAGCCCGAGGAAATAGCGTGCAGTCCCAATATCCTTAATCGTAAAGAGATCATGTAAGTACGCCTTCACCTCTTGAATTAAGGACAAAGATGGCCCCATAACGAGGATATCGTCTACATAAACTAGTAAGAAAAGAGAGCCAAGATCAGTAGGCTTCATCAAGAGACAGTGATCATGGCAAGATTGCTTAAAACCAAAGTCTGCGAGCTTAGATGTGAAGTCTAAATTCCATTGCCTTGAAGCTTGCTTGAGGCCGTAAAGGGACCACTCCAACTTACAAACCAAACCGGGTTTGATGGCTAAACCCTTCGGAGGCAACATGTAGATGTCCTCATCAAATGGCCGTGTAAAAATGAGTTATTAACATCGAGTTGATGAACTGACCAATCACATACAGCAACAACAACAAGAAATACCTGCACAGTCACAGTTTTTGCAACTGGGGAAAAACTGTCATTGTAATCAACTCCTTCGACTTGATTGTAACCCTTCGCAACCAACCGTGCTTTATACCGATCGATAGACCCATTAGCCTTGAATTTTAACTTGTAGACCTATTGCAACATATGGCTCGTTTCCCTTCCGGTAAGGGAGTGAGTGTCCAAGTGTGATTGTGCTCAAGGGCTGTGAGCTCGGCATTCATGGCATCCCATCATTCCTTATGATGATAAGCCTCATCAAAAGACCTAGGTTCCTGCATCAAAGACAAGGACGCCACAAAAGAAATATATGCACCATCACAGGAATGAAAAATGCTAAAATCAGAATGGTGGTAGACAAAATCATCTAGCCCTTGAGGCTTTTGGATGGTTCTAGTGGACCTGCTAGGGTTGGACACAGTTGGAACTGAGGGACTGATAGGTCCAGGAAGAGAAGGTAAGGATGATGGAGAGGCAGGAGTGGACTGATGTGAAGAGGATAGTTGCAAGTCTGAATTGTGGTCCGAAGTAGGTGAAGCTAGCTGTGGTGCTGAGATATCAAGAGATTCAGAATCATGAGCAGGAACTAAAAGAGGACAAGGAGTAGACATGGAAGGTGGATTAGCAAAAGGGAATATATGCTCAAAGAAGACCATATCACGCGAAGTTAGAACCTGATGTGAGGCAAGATCGTAGAGTTTGTAGGCCTTTTTGTGTATGGCATAACCAATCAGAATGCACCTTTGTGCTTTCATGTGGAATTTTGATTTCTGAGGATAAAAAATAGTTGAAAAACATAAGCAACCAAAGACACGAAGGAGCTCGTAAGAAGGGTCCCTGCCATGCAATACTTGGAAAGGTGATTTCCAGTTAAAAATTTGAGAGGGTGTCGTATTGATCAAGTAAGTGGCCGTTAGGATAGAATCCCCCGGAACATTTTCGGAAGATTGGCCTGAAACTAAAGGGCCCCGGCAACATCAAGAAGGTGCCTATGCTTTCTTTCTACCCGCCCATTTTGTTGAGGGGTGTATGCACAAGATGTTTGATGAATTATGCCTAAGGAACTGAAGAGATTTAGGCATGCACTGTTGACGAATTCGATGCCATTATCAGTGCGAATAATTTTAATACGAATGCTGAATTGAGTTTGTGCCATAGCACAAAAACTGGTAAGGATAGAACAAGTTTGATTTTTATGCTTGAGCAAGTATGTCCATATTGCACGACTATGATCATCGACTATGGTTGGTACATAGTTACATATGGAGATTGTGTATTCCTTATAAGGTCCCCATAGATCGATGTCTAACAAGTCCAAGTTAGAGGCTGCATGTGAGTTACTTGTAGGAAAGGGAATGCGAGACTGTTTTGCAAGAGGACAAACAACACAAGTTTCTTTATTCAATTTAGAAGATGCAATGTACATAGGTAAATGTTTCATGACCTGGAGAGAGGCATGTCCAAGCCTTTGATGCCATACATCATTATTACAGGAAGTAGGAAAAGGACTAGAAACAACAAGAATACTAGCTGCAGTTTTAGGAAAACCATGACTGAGTACATATAGTTTCTTGTACAGTGTTCCTATTGCCAAAGTATGCTTAGAGTCCTGGTCCTGCAAAATGCAACCAATATGAGAGAAGGTGAAAGAGAGTGGTCTGGTCATGGAAAGCTGACTCACAGACAATAGATTAACAGAGAAGGTAGGAATGTAAAACACATGTTCCAGGATGAGATGTTCTGAAATTTGAACCGTGCCAATGTGCTGTACAGGGGCTTGTCTTCCATCAGGAAGATTGACATGTTGTTTGTGTGTAGGTGTAGTGTATGAATTGAATAATGCAATGTCAGCACATATGTGATTAGTGGCCCCGGTGTCAATGGTCCAAAAACCGAAATCTAATGAGGAAGGCTTAGAAGCGTTACCCGCAAACTCTTCATCAAAGTGCGCGAAGTTTGCAAAGTTTGTGGTCATTGGATCTGTAGGTATGGTGTTATTCCTGACCAGCTTGATCAACTCCGAAACTAAATCAGACATATTACTCTGCCCTGTGCTAGTGATTCACCCTTCTCATTCACATTTGCTACAAAATTCCTTCTAGCTGGTCCATTTTTCTTCTGATCCTTCAGTGTTTTGTACCAATTCGGCACGCCGTGCAACTGAAAACAGGACTCTTATGAGTGACCAGGCTTATGGCACTGCACGTTGCTTCTCGATTCTCAACACCATTGCAAACACCTTTTGAACATCAAGTAATGGATCAAGCATAAGTATTTGACTTTGTTCCGAATCAAAACTCTCATGTAACCCCATTAAGAACTGCATCACTTGATGCGATTCAGTTTGGCTGTCAATCACTTTATTTAAGTCACATGTGCAACCTCCACAAACACATCTAGGTGTAGGCTCAAGACACATGACTTCATCCCAAAGCTCCTTAAACCTTGAGAAATAGCTGGTAACTGACATATCTCCCTGCGTGATAGAAGCTACATCATGATGTATTTCGTATATCATCGGGCCATTACTTTACCCATACCTCGTATGAAGATCTGACCACAAGTCACGAGCGGACTTCACATACATGAAGGATTTCACAATCTCCTTCAAAATTGAATTCCAAATCCATGAGGTGATCATGAGATCTACTCTCCTCCACCTCTCAAAATGTTCCGATCCGATCGACGGTTGTGATATACTTCCGTCAATGAATCCTAGCTTTAATTTCGAACCGAGTGAAACATATACCGCTCGGCTCCAAAGCATGAAATTGGTCCCATCCAAAGGTGTAGATGACAACACCATGCCAGGATGATCCGAAGGATGTAGAAAAATAAACATCCTTCTCAAACTAAGACTCGACACCAACCTCCTTCTCAATCTATGGTTCAGTTGTCGCCATTGAAGTCCAAAATGCAAAACTGTTAGCAGATTGTTGACAAATGAATGCGTAAGGGTGAATGGATATGCAGAGACCTGTTAGAATAGGTGGCCAGAAAGCCAATAGATTTGGCGTTTTATAACCTATTTGAAAACTTGTAATGTAATATTATGTGATGAATAAAATGATTATTCGTCACCAATGGTACCTTCTTTGTTGTGCTCATTTTACATATGCTAAAATGGTGTTTTACTTATATCGCAACAAAGCCCACAGACCACGATTAACAACTCATGCAGTTGGGCCACACATTGGATGGTTGTCATGAAATCAACTGATTAAGAGTTGGGTCTAAAACATTCCAAGTCGAGGACCTCGAGACAGGGCATCGAAAAGTCCTATAGAGACTTGCATCAAGAGTCGTGTTCATTGGATGAATGCCGTGTTTCATCGGCGACAGGCGTGGGAGGCCTACACGATCTTGATAGGTTTGTCGACTGGAGTCGGGCCGACTGAACTGACTCGCGGGGATCCTCATATGGAAGCCTTAGAGGCTTGGTCGGTATGATTGGATTTTCTCGGTTCCAATAGTACGAGAGTAGTCCTCAAACTTGAGGAACTATGGCAGTCACGTGCGCAGGATGGCTGTGTCTTGGATCTGGCGAGAGGTGATCATTCTGTAAGATGATCATTATAAGCCTTGTCCAGTGCAGTCAGAATGTGTAGTGAGGACGGTGGGTTCCAAGAAGAGTACCCGTCCCCTGTCAGTAAGTGACAGAGGTATGTCCTATGTACTCGGAGTCACGTTCATGCTGTTTAAAGCTATGGCCACAGTGCATGGTCGAACAGGGAATGGTTTTCTGTGTCGACGCAATGAGGCATGCGTACTCTCGAGTATTAAGCATAGATGCCTAGTCAGGGATGGAAACCGACGCCCAATTCCATATCCTAGACTAAGGCTGTGAGACGGTAAACGGAAGGACTGTACTCGTACAAATCGGAGCCTAAATGTTCACGCCAACGTTCACCTAGTATCTAGTGCCATGGACCGTTGCTAGACGGCCACCCATGGTAACGGGTCCTTGTGGGGCACGAGCCCAAATCTAGCTGAGGGTGAACCTAAAGGTTCACACACAAATCACTGAGAAGGTTGAGAAATTGACTTGGGGTCAATTTCGAAGGATGAATAAGTAATTGGATTACCTAAGGAATTGTTCATTGGATAGACGGGCCGATATTGTCGCAGGCCCTCGTTTAATCGATAAATGGAATTTATCGATTAATATGGAAAGTTCAGATGTTGGATCTTTTAATTGAATTAATAGATCAACTCGAATTATTTAAGTGGACATTAAATTAAATTGGATTTAATTTTGGGTTCGTCGTAATTGGATTGCGGTAAAACCCGGTCCGTTAAATTTTGACCCGAGAGGTGTATTAATTCCTATTTTAGAATAGGAAGAAGTTGGACTTCTTCCCTAAATAGGCATGGCCGAAAATTGCCACCTTGGAGGGAGCAAAAATCAGCCATGTTGAATGCTAGATGTTAGTTGACTTGTCTCTTTTGGTAAGAGACAAATCAACTCCAATCAAGCACTTCTCTTTTGGTATGAATTGATCATACCTTAAAAGATGGTAGGCTTGATTGAAGAATTCATGGTGATTGATTGGGATGTATCTAAACATCCTTGGATGAACCTAGACACATTCCAATAATCACATTAATTATGTATGTATATGAGTATATACTAACACCTATGTATGAGATACATAATTCCTCTTTTATAGGAAAAGAAGAACACAAAAAAAATAACTTCGGCCACTCTCCTCTCTCTAACTTTCGGTCCCCTCTATCCCTCTTACTAGTGTTCTTCACTTGATCTTAGATCAAAAGGGAAGAACAAAGTAAGTTTAAGAAGAACACTAATCCATAGTGTTTGTCTTCTTAAACCGATTCCTTCTAAACCCGTTTTCTTCTAGCAAGGAAAACGTGAGTTTCTTCCGATGTTGTGAGGATCACCTTTGGAGAGTTCATACGTTTGAACTTGGTGGACATTTCGAAGAAGGAACAAAGCAAGTAGCCACGCACACGTGAAAACTACAAAGGTACGGTTAATTACGCTTTCATAGCTTTCTATTCCATCTATGCCCTATGTACAATATGTGCTTTAATGTTGATACATCCTACATCGAAACGTGCGGTTGAGTACCCAAGCGTACACCCCTTGGGATTACGTTTATTTATGCGATTTAAATTCACGTACTAATTTGCATTCTCGCTTCCACTCGCGTTCTCAGGCGGATCTGCTTGTCCTTCAAGTGGTATCAGAGCCCGGTTCGATGTAAGGGGCATAGATCTATATGATTGGCATGATCTACATGCTTTTACGATTTTAATGGCATGTATGATTGCATGAATATATGAATAAATATGATTATTCATTTGTTCAAATTTGATGGACGTTAAGCATGCATATTTTATGAGAATGGATCATGAAATTGCATGTTCATTTTCAGTTTATTATTGTTTATTTGTGCTAATAAGAAGTGTCAAAAAATATAGAAAAACGTACAGCAACGGCAGCGGGTTGGTTGCCGCCCCTGTCGGCCGGTCATTGGCTGGGAGGCGCGCGCGAGCTCACTCCTGCGCAGCCTGGCCGGCATGCCTGCCAGCGTGCGTGCTGGCAGGGGCGGCCACGCATACCGTGGCCACGCGCAGGGCTTCAGCCAGTGAGCCTGCGCTGTGCATGTGCACGTTGCTGTTAGCCGAGGCCAGCGCGGCACAGGACACGCACGTGCACTGCCCTGTGCCCGTGGGCAGCCGGCAGGCACAACGGCTAGGCCATTTTATCCCGGTTTTTGATGTTTTTTTGAAAAATTTGATTTTCTGGATTCTCTACCCATTGTTCTAAAAATGTATTAATTTTGCACATTTGATTTTTGAATTGTTGGACTTTTCCTTGGATCAAATTTGCTTAATTAATTTGGGATTAATACATGCATTGGATGCATTGTGTATAATGTCCATTAAATTTGAAATTTGGATTTTGAATATTGTTTATATATTTGTGCCTTGTGATGTTGGACATCACTTAGATATTTTGAATATCCCCTGTTTAAGCATGATTATTTGGAATAATTGTATTATGTGCGTTGATGGAATCAACATGGGATGATCGCATGAGCCCTACACCTTCTGTATGGATGTATGTATGTTATTTACATTTCTGTTGGGTGGGGCCTGCGTGCCTTTTGTTTTGGGACTATCATCTCCCATATTTCAGCCGCATGATGTTAAGGCTTGTTATTTATTTCCCATGTATTACTTTCCATTGTAATGAGAGTAGGTAGTTTCAGTGAGATTTTAATTTTAACAGGCCCATGGAGTCGGAGACCCAAGGTCGAACATCAAGGCGTGAAACAAGAGTGTCACAAGGCCCATTGGAATGACAATGGGTATATTATTTTGTAATAATATAGTACCACCCTAAACAGACCATAGACTCACTGCGGGCTCAGTGAGTCGCATAGATTGGGCTTGTGATCATCCTAACAGGGGTATGCTATGTTTTCTACATACGGCGTATTTATTTAATCGCTTTAAATATTGGATATTTATGCATGCTAAAACACCTTAATGTGATGAGGTCTCGGTCGTTTACTTAAGCTCTCATTTGAATGCCAATGGGTATATTATTTTATAATAATATAGGACCACCCTAAACAGACCATAGACTCACTGCGGGCTCAGTGAGTCGCATAGGTTGGGCTTGTGATCATCCTAACAGGGGTATGCTATGTTTTCTGCATGCGGCGTATTTATTTAATCGCTTTAAATATTGGATATTTTGCATTCTAAAACACCTTAATGTGATGAGGTCTCGGTCGTTTACTTAAGCTCTCATTTGGTTGGACTAAATTAAATATTAGGCCCAGAACTGACTTGGATCAAAATGGTATTTTGATCTGTCCGAGCCTTCCATCCACAACAATGTGGTGAAGAAGCTACCACTACCCAAGTGTGGTCTCACGAGTCGTGGCACACTTGGACTAGGGGAAAGCTGCACCATTGTTGTGAATAAAGAGATTGCACTTGTTGTTTTCCTGTCTCACGAGTCGTGGGGGCGACAGTTTGGGGCATGATTTGGTTGATGGGTCGAGCCCAGCACTGAGTAACGTGGTTCGCTTGGAGTCCTCGGAACCATGCGAATAGATGAGGCATAATATCTTGGAAATCTCATTGGATGAGAATGATATTGGATATCTCCCACAAGGTCTTGTTCATGTGAATCGTAAAAGTAGGGCATGGAGATTAGGCTTGTGGATCCCAAGGCCAATAGGAAATGGTTTCCCGAAGCTGTGCTTGAGAGTGGTGGACTTTCGTATAAATAGTGGAGGGTTAAAGACTAAAAGACCATGTTTTCAACTTGAATAATAATATTACCATCATCTGCTAATTTCTGCTTTACATTTTTTATAAATGTAGATATATCTGAGAATCCGTTGACCACGATACTTGAGACTAATAAGTTTAATGGAACAAACTACTCGGACTGACTGAGAAACCTGAGGATTGTCCTCGGTTTCGAGAACCAAGGCTACGTCTTGGACAAGCCGTCGCTGAGCGACTTACCGGAGGTATCCACGCCAGAAGAACGTTTGATATTCGATAAATGGCATGAGGACAACCAGAAAGTGCGCAGTATCATATTGGCTCGATGTCTAACGACATCCAGAAGCAATATGAGGGCTGGACAACGTCTCCGCCATAATGCTCTACATGAACGAGGTCTATGCGGTTCCGGATAGGCATATTAGATATGCCACCACAAAAGCATTCTTTGGCACCAAGCTTGCTGAAGGATCGTCTGTACAGAGTCATGGGGTTAAGATGCTCTCCCTAGTGGAGAAACTCGAGGACCTTAAAGCTGACCTTAACAATGATACGTACATTGACGTGATCCTCCAGTCGCTTCCCTCCGTCCTATGACTCGTTTGTTGTAAACTACAACATGAACGGACTTGAGAAGTCTATTCATGAGTTGATAAGCATGTTGGTCCAATACGAGGTAACGACCCACAAGTCGGCATCGGCGGTATTGATAGGAAAGGCTTCGACCTCCAAGCGAATGGCAAGAGGGCTGGACGCTGGAAGAGGAAGAAGGGAAAGGGGAAGACGGTTGCGGCCCCTGCTCGCGCTCCAGGCGCCCCTGTTGCCCCGATGGGGATGGGCTGATTCTCAGCGGTCCAAGGCAAATGATGTCTGCAAACATACCCAGTTTATCTTGAATTTTTTATGTCCTAAATTGTCCACATTTCGTCTTAGATAGAAAAATCAGAAGAGGGGAAGAATCACAGACACAGTCCCCAAGCTTATGAATTGTCGAAGATCCCCCCAAACCCCGACAATTCCACACAATTATACTCATAACGACCGGTGGGGCTGTGCCACAGCCTTCGCCGAGATAGACGCATGCCCTTCCTCATCAATCAACGACCGTTTCAATGGACGCTCCCCCACCCCCATACCTCATTTCCTTTTCCCCCTCACAACCCTTATCCCTAAGCCCCCTCTGCCCCTGTTCCCTCGCACCCCATCCCCCGACAGAATCTCCCTCTCGTTGTCGTGAACTCCACTGGAACAACCACCAAATCCCCCTCCCTTTCTTGCGCCACACCCATTAGCCCCCGTACTCCCAAACTCGATGAAATCTCATCACTATCCGAACCCGCCACATGTTGGATTAAGGGAAGTTATACGATTCATTCAAAAATATATAAGTTGTGTAATACGATACTAGAGAGTTATGCATATTTTGTTTCGATATTACAATAATAAACAAAATAAAAATAGTCACTATCATAGTCTTAACGATTGCTTGATTCTCCTCCAGTATATGGATGATAGATGTCAGCTCCTGGTAAAAATAGAAAGCAGTTTCGCAAAGCTCTCTTCCAACCTCCAACTCTACTAAAACCAAACTCATCTTCAATTTTGGCATTTGGGGATTCCCGAGTTTGTCCAAGAAATACGAACAAGTTCCAACCAAGTAAAATAATTACAGTGATTGGGATAAATGCAATTTACCCCCTATAATATAAGAAATGAGCAAAAAAACCCCCATGTGAAAAAATAATTAGCAAATTACCTCCCTATGTTTTGAGAAATGAAGCAAATTACCCCCTATCAAGGGAAAACATAGAGGATAATTTGCTTCATTTTAAGATCACATGGAGTAATTTGCTAATTATTTTTTCACATGGGGGTTTTGCTCATTTTTTATGTCACATGGGGGTAAATTGCATTTATCCCTACGGCGATTTGTTCGCCGACAGTTGCAAAATGATAAAATAGCTATGTAGGCAGATACACTAAAAGTGTGTTTCCCCTTATACACGCCTTTACTTATTTGTATTTAATTGTTTATTCCTGATTAAATTGTGAGGTAGTTAATTAGTTAGAGTGGTTAGATTATTTAGTTAGCAAGCTGTTAGTCAGCTCATAGCTCAATTGCTTCTTCAGGCTCTATATATAAGGCTTCTATATTATAGTTATTCAATTGAGATTTTTCACTTAGCTTACATACATACAGATTCAATTCTTCAATGGCGTTCTTGTGTGTTTCTATGATTTCTCAGCATGGTATCAGAGCCATCAATTGATGGTCTCTGGTACTGCCGTTTTTTTCCTCTGATAGAAAATAGGTTCTTCTTAGATATTGCTTCTTGTTCGAAGCCCTTTCTTGAAGGTTTTCTTGTTTTCTAGTCTCTTTACCTATTGATATACTATGGCGGGAAATAATGTCACCGGGGAAGGCGAGGTTTTAGCTGAGAGGCGAAGACCTAGATTCTTCTAGAAGCACTGCGATTTAACAATGGAGATAACCCTGGAATCAGCCTCGCCTCTGTTCCGCTTGACGGCTCCAACTATATTTCTTAGAGCTGCTCCGTTCGATTGGCGCTTGGAGCTAAATTTGTTAGAATAGGTGACCATGTAAGCCAATTTTGGCAGGAATATGTAACCTATGTCTAGACAATTTTAGGTGTTTGATAAAACATATATGAATAAAGAAGTGAAAAGTTCATATGGCAATACTTTGTTTACGTTCACTTATATCTGCTTTTACATATCTGTTCACTACGCAAACAAAGCCCACGGACTGAGAATCGAGTTCGGGGATTGGGACTACGCTTGGAGGTAGGTCCATGAAATCAGTCTTACCGAATCAGTCCGGAAATCTCCAAGTCAAGGAATCCCGAAAATGGGTACCGGGATTCCCTTTGAGACTTGCACTAAGCATCCGCTGTCGTATTTCATCGACGGGTGACGAAGGTCATCTAAGCAGTGTTAGTGGGTCAGCATGCTAGGAAGCAGGTGACTGAGGTGACTCGCGGGAACCGTCTTATGGAGGACCTTGAGTATGGTCTGCAAGGTATGACGTATTCCCGGTTCAAACGGTACAGGTCAAGTCCTTTGACTTGAGGAACTGCTGAGTTTACCTGTGCATCAGGTCTGTATCTTAGATATGGTGAGAGATTGCCAAAATACTCTTGAGTAGTCATAAGCCATGTCTAGTGCAGCTCGGGTGTACAGAGTGACAGTAGTTTCCAAAAAGGATCTGTCTCCTGTCAAAAGGTATTGACAGTTGAGTCTCATGTATGCTCTGTGTCTTGTCCCTGAAATCTGTGGCCACAGTAACTGAACAGAAGGGAAGGTTTCCCTTGCGGCGTTTAGTAAGGACAGACCGACACTTAGGTCCAAAATGGGTACCTGCATTTTTTCCGTGCCCTAGACTCTAAGTGATGAGACCGAAGACAGAAGGACAAATGTACTGTCAGAGCCTAAATGTTCATCCCCGATTATTTCACTTAGTCTCTAGTGCCATGGACCGTTGCTAGATGGCCACCCATGGTAACGGGCGGATTCTAGGAATCCGACCAAGTCTAGCTGAAAGGTGAACCTAAAGAGTCACACACTATCCACACACACTTAAGTATTTAATTTGGAATTAAATATTGGAGTAAAGGAATGATTAAATTAGATTTAATCGGGTCCTATATTTTCTTGGAGAAATTAATTCTTTCTATTTGATAAAGAGAATTAAATTAATAAATTAGATTTATTAAAGGGATTGATTTAATGGGCCTAGAATAAATATTAATATTTATTTATTATATTTATTTGGCCTTTTGGAATATTTAATGGAGTTTAAATATTCCATTAAATTAAAATCAACGGTTGAGATGGAAAGGGGAGATGGAAGGCTAGGATTGGTTTGACTAGGTCAAATACTAGTTTGACTAGGACTTTGACTAGGTCAAATCCTAGTCAAATTAGAGTTCTTAGAGATGGAGTTTAAAGAGGATTAAACTCCTCCTCTATATAAACCTCTAGCCTCCAACAATTGAAGGATGATGATTCTTGAAATCACACACACAACACACACTCTCCCCTCTCCTACATCTCGTCCGCCCCTCTCTCTCTCACTCTCCAAGAAAATTATTTCTTGTTCTTTTGTTCTTGGAACATTAGAACTAAGGAAGATTAGTCCCGTTAATTTATAACGTGTGATTGATCTATCCTCTCTAAAAATACTTGTTCGTTGCTAGCACGACGTGCAAGATACGTGGGTGGATCGTGTGTCACGATTTGGAGGGTCTCAAGAACGAGATCTCGGTGCAAAACGGGGAACAACGCGTGTAGCCGTTGAAGACGAAAACGACAACGGGTAGGTCTCGTTTTATTTTTTCGTCCCTCTTTATTTTTCAACTCTATGGCCTCCATGATTTCTTTACATGTTATATGATCATGAGATACACCGAACGCTCGGGAACCTCAAGGGTACACCCCTTGAGCGTGTTCTTTTAAATTAAAAGCATGCTTTAATTTTTGTATGTTTATTTTTATCGTGCTTCCGCATTCGCGCAATTCCCGGGACGATCCACCGATTTCTTTCAAAATCCAAGCTTGGTTTTGTGGATGGGACGTGTGCGAAACCCATTGAGAAGGATGCTTCGTAACAATGGGTGAACATAGACTATATGGTGGTTTCTTGGATTTTGAATTCGATTCCCAAGGACATCGCTGAAGGCTTTCACTATACAACCTCTACACGGGATCTTTGGCTTGATCTTGCGTCTAGATATGGCGAAAGTAATGGACCGCTTATTTATCAATTACAAAGGCAAATTACCTCCATTACCCAAGGGGATCTAAGTGTGGCTGCTTATTTTACGAAGCTAAAAAGACTGTGGGATGAGTTGAGTTGTCTCTCTACACTTCCACCGTGCTCATGTGGAGCCAGTAAAGCACTTGCGGACCAGAATGCCTCTAGCCAACTGATACAGTTCTTTATGGGCTTGAATGAGGCTTATGATCATGTTAAGAACTAGGTACTTTTAATGGACCCTTTGCCTACTATTTCTAAGTCTTATTCAATGTTTCTTAGAGTGGAAAAGCAGCGAGAAGTTAATTCGGGAACAACCAATAATGCTGAAAGGGAAACAGGCCTCATACAGGTGCCAAGGGGCATAGGGTTCCACGATAAAAGATCACAATTCTGTGATCACTGCAACAGAAATGGTCATACCAGGAAAACTTGTTTCAAACTAAACGGATTTCCAGATTGGTATAAATCCATGATGGAATGGAGGAGGACTGGGAATGGCCAGTGAAGGGCCCTCAATGCTGCGTATGAGTTAGGAGAAGGTAGCTCTAAAGGAGCAGATGATAGGGTGCCTGATGGTGCTAATGTGACTGAAATAGTCAAGGCAGAACTAATGAGGCTGCTGCAGGGACAAGGCAATGCAGAGGTAAACAACACCAATTTTGTTGACTACGAAGACTTCGTAAGTACCATTTCTGACTCTTACCCCACTACTATTTTGCATAAGTCTTGTTGGGTAATAGATAGTGGAGCGTCCATTCATATGTGTGTTGATTTAACTCTATTTTCTAGATCGGTGACTCTTAAAAAACCTGCATATGTGAGACTTCCTGATGGTACTAAGAAGATAGTAATACAGGAAGGGGATTTGGCCATCGAGATAGGTTTTAGGGTTTTGATATTTTTTTAAAAATGTATAGGACGAGCACTCACATAAAGTGTTAGGATATGTGACCAAAATGTCAATAGGTTTGGCATTTTGTAACCTATTTGATAACTTGATGTAATGTAATTATGGGGCAAAATGCTTTTTTGATCCCGTAAGACTAGAGCATTATTTGTTTTGGTACCACAACTTAGGTAGGTGGCTGTTTTAGTCCCATAAAACACGTTTTCAGCTCTTTTGGTCCCAACACATGACATTTTGGGATCAAAAAAACTGAATAATGTGTTTTATGGGACTAAAACAATCACCTATATTTTGGACCAAAAAAACTGAAAAATATGTTTTATGGGACTAAAACAGCCACCTACGTAAGTTGCACATGATTTGTTGGGACCAAAAAAGCTGAAAAACGTGTTTTATGGGACTAAAACAACCACCTACCCAAGTTGTGGCACCAAAACAAATAATGCCCTGATCTTACGGGACCAAAAAAGTATTTTACCCTAATATTATGTGATGAATAAAATACGTATTCATTACCATTGATACTTCCTTTGTTGTGCTCATTTTCCATATGTTAAAATAATATTTTTACATATATCACAACAAAGCCCACAGACTACGGTTAACAACTCATGTAGTTGGGCCACGCATTGGATGGTGGTCATGAAACCAACTGATAAAGAGTTGGGTCTGAAACGTTCCAAGTCGAGGACCTCGAGACAGGGCATCGAGAGTCCTATAGAGACTTGCAGTAAGAGTCGTATTCATTAGATGAGTGTCGTGTTTCATCGGCCATAGGCGTGGGACGCCTATACGATCTTGGTGGGTTGGTCGACTGGGGTCGAGCCGACCGAACAAACTCGCAGGGATCATCATAGGAAGCCTTGGAGGCTTGATCGGTAATATTGGATTTCCCTGGTTCCGATAGTACGGGAGTAGTCCTCAAACTTGAGTAACCATGGCAGTCACGTACACAGGATCTCCTGGATCTGGCGAGAGGTGATCATTCTGTAAGATGATCATTATAAGCCTTGTCCAATGCAGTCAGAATGTGTAGCGAGGACGGTGGGTTCCAAGAAGAAGATCCGTCCCCTCTCAGTATGTGGCAGAGGTATCTTCTATGCACTCGGAGACACGTTCATGCTGCTTAAACCTGTGGCCACAATGGTTGGTCGAATAGGAAATGATTTTCTGTGTCGATGCAATGAGGCATGCGTAGTCTCGATTATTACGCATAGATGCCTAGTCAAGGATGGGAACCGACGCCCAATTCCATACCCTATACTAAGGCCGGGAGACGGTAGATGGAAGGACCATACCCGTACGGAATCGGCGCCTAAATGTTCACGCCAACATTCACCTAGTCTCTAATGTTATGGACCGTTGCTAGATGGCCACCCATGGTAACGGACTCCTGTTGGACACGGGCCCAAGTCTAGCTGAGGGTGAATATAAAGGGTCACACACAAATCACCTAGAAGGTGGAGAAATTGACTTGTACTCAATTTCGAAGGATAATAAGTAATTGGATTACTTAAGCGGTTGTCCATTGGATGGACGGGACGATACTGTATCGGGCCCTTATTTTAATCGATAAATGGATTTATCGATTAATATGGAGAATCGAAAATTGAATCTTTTAATTGGATTAAAAGATTAAATGAGAATTATTTAAGTGGACCTTAAATTAAATAGAATTTAATTTTGGTTTCGTTGTAATTGGATTACAGTGAAATCCGGTCCATTAAATTTTACCTCAAGGGTGTGTTAATTCCACTTTTGGAATAAGAAGAAGTTGGACTTCTTCCCTATAATGGTATGGCCAAAAATTACCACTCTTGGAGAGGTAAAAATCAGCCACACATGGCCTTAGTGATGTTGACTTGTCTCTTTTGGTAAGGGACAAATCAATTCCAATCATGCCTCTCTCATTTGGTATGATTAGATCATACCTTATGAGATGGTAGGCTTGATTGATGAATTAGTGGGATTGATTAGGATGTATCTAGACATCCTTGGATGAACCCAGAGACATTCCAATAATCACATTAATTTTGTATATATATGAGTATATACAATCATCAATGCAAGAGAATTCAATTTTATCTTTTTCTAGGAAAAAGAAGAAAAACACACCTCCATTTTTCTCTCTCATTTTCGGCCACTCCAATACACATTCCCTTTGATTCTTCATTTGATCTTGGATTATTTGAAAGAACAAAGTTAGTTCAAGAAAAGACACTATACAATAGTGTTCTTGTTTCTTGAAAAGGATCATCTAGATCCGTTTTCTTCTAGCAAGGAAAACGTGCATCTCTTCTGGTGTGGTGTGGAGTACTCTAGAGAGTTCATGCTTTTGGACTTGGTGAGCATTTCCGGAGAGGAACAACGCTCGTAGCCGTGCAAGCAATATAACTACAAAGGTAATTCGGTTTTACAATTTTGTACTATTTCTATGTCTATGCTCTATGTGTAATATATGTTGATAATATTATCACATCCTACATCGAACGCCCAATTGAGCACCCAAAGGTTCACCCCTTGGGATTTGATGATAATTGTTTTAAATATACGCTATTTCGCATTTTCACGCTTCCGCTCGTGCTCCTGAATGAATCCGCTTGTCCCTTCATAAAGAGCACCAAAGTTGCAACCCAACCTTGAGGGTGTTGCATCAAATGTATCAACATTGTTTGCCAGAATTAGTTTTTTGTTCCTACAAATGAAATTGTGAAAATCTTATCAAAAAGTCTTGTCAAACTAATTATTAGTATTGGTTCTTCTTTAACAGACAAGAACAATTTAGATCGAATGAGGAAACAAAAACACCTCATTAAGAATTTTTGCATTCAGTTAGCTCAATAGTAACAAAACTAGAAAGTGATTCAAGAAAATGAGGATCCTTATTAACTTCGAAAACTTATAGTAACTTTGAAACTTTTTAATAATGTCTTCTGATTGTCTGAAATTGAGTTTGAATCTCATTGTTGGTTTTTTTTCCCTAATATAATGGTACGCGATGGAGGAGCTGCTCAAACAATAAAAAATTTAAAGGATTTGTATGCATCCGGTGTTAAACATTGGAACAACTCAGCCAAAGAACTATGTCAAAATTCTAAATTGGCTCACAGTGGATTGAGGTCTAGATTGTCGACTCATTCTTCTTGCATTATGAATGTCAATGTTGAATCTACTGTTAGTGAGCCTTATACTATCATAATCCCTTTAGTTTATGTATTTCACCAGTATTTCTTGTGCAGCTCATCCTAAAAAGTTCATTAGGTACTTATACAATAAATATTGGTCTAAAAATCAACCTGAACAGTCTTGGATCAAGAATCAAAGCATTCATGCAATAACAACATGAGTTAGGAAAATCTTCATATCCAAATGGGGAGTTTGAGAATATTATATCTGCTTTTGCAGGTAGAGCATTGAGAAAGAATATTAGCATAGTAGATAGATGTTCTTGGGATGTCATTGTTGAGATGATTTGGTTAGTTTTTTCAGTGGAGTTGAAAACGTTTTTCCTTTTGATGAAGAAAAAGATCAAGAGAATCAAAAACGGAGAAAATGTGAATAATATATGCCAAAAAACATGACGGATGTCCTAGGCCAAGAAAGAATTAGATGACTCGAGAAATATCGTGGGAAAGGGTTTCCGACTAATCAAATTTGTTTATTATGCTGTTGGTAGATGCTTCAGTGTTGGCAATAGTTCAATTCATTACTATATGTTTCTTGATTAGAAATCTATCGTATTATAATGTAATATCATAACAACGTTAGCGTTTTATAAGTTATTGGAACAGGGAGAATTAGATATGTTAAGGTCTTCAATGGATCATGATTTTCAAGTCTTTCTAATTGTCCATAATTCTTTTAATTCTTATATCCTTTACTTGCAGATATGGGGAAAAAAAAACAAAAAAGAGAACGAACATAAAATGGAGTTATCGGAGCAAAACTAAATTAGTACCTACCTCTATAATGGATGGCAAAACCTAAAGCATTCTTCAACAGTAATTTTTGGCAGCTATAGTATTTTTATTTTTATTTTTTTGGTTGGATGAAAAATAATGAATTTCATGTATAGTTTGATTTATTTAGAGTTCATTGCCATCAATTAATCATTATAGAAGTGTTTTGCCTAAACAGTATCCAAGCAAGAAGAAAAATAAGATGCACAATTTTAGATTAAAATTTGAAGTTACGGTGAAGAGACCCGTAAAATTTGAAAAGAAAGTTTGTGTAAAGTAAATCAAACTTTTAAAATAGAAATAATAAAAGATAAAAGAAGATGTTATCAGGAATGAAGATAAAAGAAATACTAAAGAGTGAGAGAGAGAATTAACGGGAACATGGTTTAGATAACAATTAAGTTATATTGTTGTACATTTAGTATTTATACTTTTTTTTTTAGTTTTTCTATATGTTAGTGGAATTATTAAGGTTGATCAGCATTATGAGAATTGCATATTTCTTTTTTTATAGAAATACTTGTATTTTGTATTTAACTATTATTTTTTTTAAAATTAAAGTATTATTTTAGTCAAATTATATGAATCACGTATAATGCATGTGTTCTTTTTTTTTTTTTTTTGAATTGGAAGGATGAATTTTATTAATCGAAAGTAAAGTGATTACATTCAATCCTATCGGCTATTAATATCGAACAGAGACTACAAATAATCAAATCAATAATATCACATAAACTAACACTTAGCTATTACAACAGCAAATCATATCTACTATGCAATAGAAATAACATCAACCCACGCAAGAATTCGAACCCTTGACCTCTAGATCATAAGGCCTCAACTTCGTTAACTAAGCTAGGCTTTCTAAGCGCACGTGTTCATTACTAGTATAGTAAAATACAACGACAATATGTTAATTAGTTATTACTTTTAAAATTTGAAGTGTTGCTTTAACTATAAGACCAACAAAAAATAGGGACCCACAAAAAATAGGGACCCATAAGGTCAAATTCAAGTATCCATCCCTTTTACATGCATTTGGCCCAAACACACAACTTGATTGTTATAAATAAGGTAAATTATCAGCACTTTTTATATTAAATTATGAGGTTTCGATATAATTTACCTAAGGGGGTGTATTTAAAATTTTGATCTAAATAAAAAGTGTAATTATAATTACAATTATAACCTTAAGAGTTATATTTGTAATTTTGTAAAAAATATAAAGTATTTGTATAATTAAATATAATCTTAAATAGTATCAAAGTGATTTAACCTTATAAATAATGACCACAACAATGACAACAACATCAACGACAATGATAATTACAAGGGTAAATTACAACAATTAAGCTCCCCTAAGGTTTGGTATAAATTCAAATACCCCTCTCGTTATTTGGAAAATCATCAGTACCTCCCTAATTTTACTGTTGTCCAACTGCTAGTCCAATCTGTTAGTCTATATTAGATTAATTTTCATCTATCTTTTATGTTGAACTGACCAAAACACCTTTGTGACTTTTTTTGAATTTTTTGTGGACTAACCAGATAATTTTTTTTAAAATTTTTCAAAAATTTTCACATCGTCCCATTTTCTTATAATTTTATATTTTGTTTTAGAAAAAAGAAAAAATATATATATAGCAAGAGCAAAGTTGATAGTCCATTTCTCCATCCAAAAATTATATAATTTCATCAAACATCAAAAATATTAATAATTTGTTATAATTATGTCAAGTCTCAATAGAACTGACAGTAATTTACACTAATTATGCTAGTTGATAAATTGTGGGTTGTTTGAGGGCCTGGAAAATTACACGCAAATACCATTCTCTTACCACAAACTCACCTTACTCTTTTGTTGTTTTTTTTCTTTTTTTATTGCAAACAAAGTGGTCAAATTGCAATTAACCAACCTACTGTGTTGCTACCTTCCCTAACTCACTCTACCAAACAATCCCTCCAAGTTGACAACATTATACTTATGAAAAAACATACACACAAGCACTAATGAAAGAGTCTTTTCTATTGTGTCTAAATAGTGTGTGTTTGCCCAATTTCAGCAGAGCACTTGGTTGGACTTTTATGAACCTCAAACATTGTGGAGATAGAAGAGGAAAATTGTATGGTCAACTTAGGTGAAATTAGGTCTTATTCAAATATTTAATAAGTCAAATATATCTATAGGAATGTTCTTTTAATTTCTTTTTTACTTGGAGGATTATTTTTCCCCATACTAATCAATGTTACTTCCATTTTTATCGGAAGGTTATAAAATATTTGTTTGTGCCGTTTGATGAATTTTTCAATAATCACTTTTAGAATTGAATTTCACTATAATTACATTTTGATAAATGCTATAATTTATATATTTTAATCCCGTCATAATTATTTTTATCCAATTACGCATTATACCAATCAAATAATTTTTAATTCCTTCATTAACTACTAAACCGATCGAGGTTGGGCTTCTGAATTCGTCAGCTACAATCTAATTTGCATAATTAGTGATAAATTGTGAAGCCAAACCCCAGAATCACTTTTTCTAATTAAAATTAATTATTTCAAAAATAGTTTTCATGTAATTTTATCTTATAATCAATGGAATAATCGTAAAGCCAAACTGGGCCATATAAAATATCAAAGATATTACAACAATCACTACAAGAAAAATGATCAATAGTAACGAAAAAAAAAATCAACGTCGAGCTAATTAGCAAGTAAAATTTTTGTTGCTAATGCATTATTTAATACAAGAAATTTACTTGATAATGAATTTAACAACGAAAATTTATTTGCTAACAAATTTAGCAATAAATTATTTAAAATATATTTTATTAGCAACGAAAATTTTACTTGCTAATTAGCTCGACGCTGATTTCAGCAACAAATTTTTTCGTTACTATTAAGGTATTTTCTTGTAGTGAATTTTTAAAAGACATCTACGAAGAGATTAAAAACTTTTTATTTTTCATACTCTCTTATCAAAATTTTGTATCAAATAAAAATTGGGCAATGGAAAGAGTTCAAGTCCAAGATTGGTATTCCTCTTTCTATGTTAAAATTTAGCCCTTTTTCCACTTCAATTAAATATGCATTTGTATATATATTCTCTTATTGGAGAACATTATTCTCTTTCATTTGTCTTCCGAAAATGTTTATGTAAGTTTGTAGTGATCATATTCCTGTCCACCAGTCACTGCAATAACATATATATCACATTAATTACAAAAAAATCACATGTTAAATAATATCATTGTAAATATATATTAAGTGACAATAATTTTTATATTGCCACAATATCATAGTGATAAAATTATGTATAAAATTGTCACTATAGATAATTAGTGACACATTTATAGTGATAACTTAGTGACATTATAAATATAGTGACAACAAATAAATGATGCCACAAGATCGTCACTATACATATTTTACAATTTGCTTTTAGCTAGTGACTACTTTATACACAACTTTCCGTGGATATTTCTTACTAGTATCAATTTTCACAAATTAACTATATATGATTATTTAAACTATAATAAAATTTATTATTGGACAAAATAAAAGTTCTTTTACTAAATATATATAATTAATGACAATATTAAAATAATCACTTGATTTTTTTGGTCGTTAATCTTTTTTGGTAGTGAGTGATCAGTCAAAATGAAAGCCCAGAAAAATATTTACTTCCTTACATTACCAAAATTAAAGAGTAAAATAATTATCATGCGCTTATGGAAAAATATTTCCTAAATTTTGTTTTTCATTAAACATATAACTTAATAGACCAATATATTCCTCACACTAACACTTGTTGAGGAAGGAAAGTTCTTATGCCAAGTGCAAGATGAACAAGGGCTTTTCCGCTATTTTTACCAGGGGTCTCTCTGTGATTTCACATAATAAAGGGGTCAAGCTGAAATTTTTCCACTTCTCATGCAGACAATGCTGCTGTGTAAGTAGGTATCCATTTGTGTAAAAATCCATGCATGTAATAAATATATTGGTAAACAAGCATATAAGCCACCATGAACTAACCTCTTCTTATAATGTTTTTTCCTTAGTTGCAATATACCTGATCATCAACAGTCAACCATTTCTTCCCTTCAGTCCGTCAATCTCTTCAATAATCTTACACAAAAAGCAGTCAAACACTCTGCACAAAACCCTTTTTTCCAATCTATATCATCACCTCTTATATATATATATATATGTATATCTTCGCTGCTGGATCATGACACAAACATAACATTTCTGCCCTTCCTTCCAAGCTAGAGAGAGAGAGAGAGAGAGAGAGAGAGAGAGAGAGAGAGTGATTTTGTCTGATTTTTGAGAACTTGCAGAGGAACAATTATGAGGGCAAGAATTACTTTTTTTGTTACAGTTTTCATCATTTTGTTATGTTGTTCCTCCGGTTATGGGAGAAAGTGCCGTTGCAGACACTGTCCTAAAACCGGCCATGCAAAGAGGCCAGTAGAGCCAAGACCTGCATATGATTATACTAAACAACAGGTGCTCAACGTTGACGATTTTGGAGCCAAAGCCGATGGAAAATCAGATAATTTTCAGGTATATATATATATGTATGGAGTAGTACTAGTAATTGCGTTAAGCCGTCCAATCAGTTATTTATATCTTCTCCGTTCGCTGCAAGAAATATGATTTTTTTGTAGTGACTAATTAATTGTTGAGAAAATCATTTTTTTTGCTCCCATATGTTAGAGTTTTTTTTTATTTGGTCCCATTTGTTGCATTATCTCACATTTAGTCCCATTTATTCATTCTTAAATTTGATCCCAAACGGCATTTTTCGTCAAATTATTAACGGAGCCGTCATGTATGTTACTGGGGCAAGATTCTGCCACTGTTGACGGCTCCGTTAACAATTTGACGAAAAATGGTGTTTGGGATCAAATTTGAAAAAAATTAACAAATGAAACTAAATGTGTGAGACAAATGCAACAAATAGAACCAAATCAGAAAACCTAAAATATGGAACCAAAAATGAAATTTTTCCTTAATTACCATAGTTAAAAGTGAAATATCGCACCAAATGCTAATTAATCAATCATATCTGTGCAAGGGTTGCATATGGTTGGTGTTTGAGTATACGAGGCCAAAACATTAATTATAGCTAAAAACGGGACAAATGCTTTGATTATAATTAATAAACCATACACAACAAATATTGACCAACCCTCATTAAAACTTGAGTTTTCATATTGACTTTTAGACCATGGTTGATAATATTGATTTATTGTAGTTTTTAAAACGTGGTCATTTATAATGTAGGGAATAATCAGTATTATTTTTTGCCACTTGTTGAACTTATTCAGCCTATTTCAATTATTTTATGCCAATTATTATTTCTTAATATTTTCTAGCATTGTAGGTGGATTGTTGTTGAGTTTTAGTCTACCGTAAAAAAAAGTAGTAAGTAAATTTCAGTTAATATTTCTAAGTAGAGAGCGTTGTTGTTAATGTTTTTTACTTTTGCATGTAGGCATTGAAGAAGGCTTGGGACAAGGCTTGTGATTCTTTAGTATCAACCAAAATTCTGGTGCCCAAAGACAAAACATACTATGTTAAGCATATCAATTTCACAGGTCCTTGCCACTCTAGTATTTCTATGGAGGTATGTGTATTGTTTGTGTACATGCACTTAACTTATAATGCTTGATTGGATTTTTTAATTTCAAATTTAGTTACATTTTTGGATTCAGTCGTGATAGATTAATGATGGATAAAATGTAGGATGAGATTAAATTGTATCACTAATATTTTCTTTTAAATTATTTATTTATCATGATTAATCATCTATTTACCTAAATGTAAGTAAACAAGAGATTGGGTTGGATATCCAACCCAATCCTCACAAGTAAACAAGGCCTTAGTTCTTTAATTTACAAAATGATCCAAAAATTGAGAAAACTTGATAAATTTAGTCCTTTGATTTACGAAATTTTTAAAATAGTCCCAAAATTAAAAAATTCGACACATTTAGTCCCATGCCAAAGTTTTCATCACAAAATTAGACGGCAAAGGCATGTGCAATGCACATGTATGTTAGCTTGGCTACCAAACAACTGATGGATTCATATACGCATTGCACGTGTCCTTCACTACAAGAAAAAGGCTAAATAACTATGAAGAAATTCGATGCTAAAATCAGAGTCGAGCTAATTAGCAAGTAAATTTTTTGTTGCTAATCTACAATATTTAATGTATATTTTAAACAATTCGTTAGCAAGTAAATTCCATTGTGAAATGTATTAATTAGTAAGAAATTTCTTGTATTAAATAATGTAAATTAGTAACGAAAATTTTACTTGTTAATTAGCTCGACGTTAATTCTTTTCCGTTGCTATTGAACTATTTTCTTGTAGTGTTGCCGTCTATTATTTTATGGAAATTTTGACTTGAGACTAAATGTGTCGAGTTTTCCCAATACAGATACCATTTTAAAATTTTCGTAAAGCAAAGAACTAAAAGTGTTGAACCCGAATCCTATGAGACTAAAAATATATATTTTAATATATATATATATATATACATGTTATGTATATGAAGAATATATACATTATTTATTTTATTTCAAGAAGGATTTTATATATGCGGTATGTATATATTAAATAAAATTGAAAATATAATAACATTTGTGATAGAAAATTCAATCTAACCCGCAACATGCATACAATTTTACAAAAGGCAAATTTATTACATTCACATATGCAGCAAAGGGATTATATAGAATTTGCTAACTGTTCTAGGGTACATGTACATTAGATCCTGTTCCAAAATGTTTTTCAAAAGATTTAATTTATTATATTAAAAAAAAAAACCCTTGAAAAGATAATCGATATTTTGTGATTAGTAATTGGTTTATCTGTAGATCCAAGGGACAATCAGGTCTTTTCCTAATATGTACGATATCCCTAGAAGACTCTGGATAATGTTTGACGATGTAAGAAACCTGGATGTTTTCGGTGGCGGAACTATAGATGGCAATGGGCAAGTATGGTGGACAAATTCTTGCAAAATCAAGAAGACTAAGGTATATGCACCTATCTTTTTTATCTATACTGTTATAAAGAGAAGGAGTTTTATAAACACAAAATGGTAGTTTTTATACAACTACACCAAATAATTATAATACCAAAAATGCCCATCAACTTCCCAACCCATGTAATTGAATTAACTATTTAACTAAATTTCTTTAGAAAATTAATTTCATGCAAATACATGTACTCAATAATTAAATTTACTACAATTTTCTTTAAGTTTATTGTTAATTGGAATAGAAATAACATATTAGGATTTGGATTGCATGTATATAATTATCGTTATCACTATACCATATATTGTACAAAGTTTTAATTTTTTATTTAATTTGAGTAAAATATATGTTGATAATTAATGTATTAGAAAAAGTTATTAGACAGCTTTTTTGTATATGAAGTTATACATTAAAAGCATTACAAAATACGCAAGTATGCATTTCTTAAAAGAATTATTAAAATTTATACGCGCAAGTATTACGTGTCGCAGTTTCTAGTTTTTTTAATGCCTTTTGGCCCTGGGATTAAATCTACCAAATCTACGTTTTCAGTGCAAACACAAATTTTTATTTTATTTTTTTCTTTGGTGCCCTTTGCTCCTTTCTTTCTGTTGATCACTTTTGGGATCAAAGTCCATCAAAATCTCATTTTGCTTTATTTATTTATTTTTTTTTTAGGAAAAAATCTCATTTTGCTACAAGTTAGAATTTGTAAATTTTAATCCCATCATAATTATTTTCATCTAATTATCATTATATTATGCCTATTTAATACTTTTTTGATTCCTTCATAAAACCTAGTTTGGACTTGAACTACAATATCCATTTGTATAATTGATTATGAAATTACGAATCCAAACATCGATTATAACCAATTTTTTTTTTAAATCAAGAGTAAATTATAACGAGCTTTCTTGAAGTTTGACATAATTTCGAATACTTCTCATTGTTTGAAAAATTACAAATTCTCCCTGATGTTTGATAAAATTATACAATCCTTTTATGGAGGTATGCAATTGCTAATTTTGCCCTTGTTGATTTTTTTTAGATAAAAAATGAAAAATTATAAAAATCAGGTGAGGTGGATGGAAAAATTAAAAAAATGTGAAAAAATAATAATAACCACTTAATTCATAAAAAAGTTTCAAAAAATTTAAAAAAATAAATAAAATTACAGTTCATATTTCAAATGTATTTTGGTCAGTTCACTGCAAAAAACAGATAATAGAGACTAACGAATTGAGGTAATTATTAGATGATCGTTAAAACCAGGGGTATTGATAACTTTTCAAATGACAAAGAGATATTTATAATTATATCAGATTTTAAAAAAGTTCGTTGTTATTTACCATATAATCAATTATGTCTCACCGATCGTAGGGCCGAACTGGACCTTAAAATTGCTAACAATTATCATCATAACGTAAATTTCAAAATAATCATGAATTGTGCATAAATTATTCATCGTTCGCTATACGTTGAAAAACATTATGTCGACATGTTTCTCTTGTTTCTCTCTGTTGCAGCCCTGCCAAAGCCAAAGTGCCCCAACGGTACGTTTCTTGTCTATTGTTGTTATTGAAATCTTAAATAAAATTAGAAAAAGTATATGCATTTCCATTGTTTGTAATATTAATTAGGGAGATTTACATTTACATCTCTAATTTATGGTTAATTTATATAAATCATCCTCGTCTTTTAAAAAATTACATATACACCTATCAGAAATTTCAACATCATTTACACGGGCTTAATGCAATTTACCTTTCTGTGATATTGTAAATGAACAAATTACTCCCTATGAAAAAATAATAACAATTTACCTTCTCTTGTTTTTTAAAATGGAATAATTTACCTAGGGGAGTAATTTGCTCATTTACAATATCAACAGGGGGCTGCTTGCATTTTTCCCTCATTTACACGTACAAATCACCCATACTATTACAAAAATTACACATACATCTCCCAAAAATATCAATAATTATCCTTATTTTTTTGTCGTCAGGGGTAGTTTCAGTTATAATACAAAAAACAGGGGTGACTTGTATAAATAAATCATAGATCAGGAGTGTAAATATAATTATCTTTATTGATTAATTATTCTAGTTTTTTGTGGTCTGCGTGTTGTCTTAATAATGCATAATAATATTTACGAAACCTGCAGATTAAGGAAGTAAATTAGCAATACGAAAATGCCATATATATATATATATTTTTGAAACCAACAATAATATATATATATATATATATATTCTCAATCAAATTGAATTCATGAATGATCAGGGATAAATGCAATTTACCCCATGTGATATAAGAAATAAGTAAAAATGTTCCTGTGAAAAAATAATTAACAAACTACCCCTTGTAATCTTAAAATGAAGCAAACTACCCCTTGTGTTTTCCTTTGATAGGGTGTAATTTGCTTCATTTCTCAAAACACAGCGACGTAATTTGTTAATTATTTTTTCATAGGGGGGATTTTTGCTTATTTCTTATATCACAGGGGGGTAAATTGCATTTATCCCAATCAATTGAGGTTGAATTGTGTTGATTAATTGAAAATTCTTGGACAAGATCCTTAATCCAGTATATTTTTTGATCCAAACAGGCTCTAACATTCAAAAATTGCACGAATTTGAGAGTGAGCAATCTGAAGCTAGTGAATGCCCAGCAAATGCAAGTGAATTTCCAGGATTGCAACGACGTTGAGGCTTCAAAGCTTTCAGTGGTAGCACCAGAAGAAAGCCCCAATACAGATGGAATTCATATCACAAGAACAACCAATATCAATGTTCTTGATTCTGAAATTAGAACAGGTAATTATAAATCCCTTTTGCTAATTAATTACACATGATGTTTTTCTTTTTTTTTTTTTTTTTTCCAATTTTTCTTGTTCTGAGCTAACATGATGATTATTATGGATAGTTACATAGACACCCCTGAAATTTGGCCATATTATCAAGAATCCTTATTTTTTTAAAATTAAATATATTAGTCGTTGTTGCACACCGTTCCTGTTTGCATATAATAAATAGTCTTTCATGCTTTTAAAATATATTATAAATAAAAATAAAATATATTAATTGGGCAACGAAGTTAATTGTGTAAAACTTGAGAAGTTGAATAAGTTTTATAGGGTTAATTACAATGACTTTCCCTGGTACGATGGGAATATACAAATTCTCACCTCTTATTGTGAAAATTACAAATTACCCCTCTAGCTAACATGTGTTAGTTAAATTTAATAATAAATGCTTAAATGGTCATTTTGTGCTTATTTATAAAATTAAAAATTATTCAATAAAATTAAAAATGAAAGTACTTTTTTTATTTTATTTATTTGAAATAAAAAGAAGGAAAAAAGTTTTTTTTTTTTTATAATTTAAAAATATACTTAAGTCTTCATTTTTCTAGGAATTGTAATGTATAGAATTTTATAGAATTAAAATACATTAAAATTGACTTGTTTAAATTATTACTTGACATAATAAAATTGGCTAAACTATTAAAATTTACCTTAATATTTTAACATTTGAATAAATAAGCTTTATTGTATTACGTCTATAAAATAATATAATTTCAACAAAACTTGCAAGATTCGATGATTGTTAGGAATAGAAATTAATGTTACAACCTACACTATACCATATATATGATTAAAAAAAATATTATAAAATAATATACTAAAAGTTACAAGTATACACCTTTTTAACTTTAAAAATAACAAATTATTCCTTTGGGTTATTCAAGTCATCAAAAATAGAGTTACTCAGGTTGAGGGTGTTATAGAAAGTTTAGGTCAGAAATTTTTTATAACATCAGCAAAATCCATTAAGTTGACTAACAGAAGGGGCAATTTGTAAGGTAGATATATTTGAAAGGGAAATTTATGTAATTTTCATAATCAAAAAGGGGAATTTATATATTGTCCTAGTAGTAGGGAAAGTCAATGTAATTAACCCTTAATATACTATCAAAAGGCATTTTGGAATAATAAAAAATTGGTATAGCAGTGTCAAAACAATCACTTTGTTTTTATAGCACATATTTCTTTATAATAGTATAAATTGTCACCTTTTGCAGCTATATTTCACAATGTTACAAATTCATTAGACGTAACGTACCATCCAATCTTCAAGTTGGAAAACGCATTTATATAGCACTAATTTTCAAAAGTTTTTTGCAATATGTATAAGATTCAAGAATGTTAGTGTAATTATTTTTAATTAAAATAATTCACATTTTAATTATTTTTTGGTTTGGATAATTAGGCGATGACTGTGTTTCCATAGTAAATGGATCAAGAAATGTTGAAGTGAGAAACATAGTGTGCGGACCAGGCCATGGCATCAGGTATATTATCTATGTAATTATATACTATAGAAACTTTAGTTTAAATCGAGTTTGGCTATATTCGAACCAATTACAGTATAGTGCAAGAAGAGTAATTAATTACATGATAAATATATTATACTTGTGTAATTAATTCGGTTGATCATATCTGATTTGAGTAAAAAATTTCATATACAACATTAGTTCCAGTTCAATGTTTATAAAAGCCAAAATTATATTTTTTGTCCTATAACTTTATGCCGTTAGCAGTTTTGATCCTATAATTACTTCGTCTACACATTTAGTCATTTTTTAGACAAATTTAGTCCAACACATACTAGTTTTGGTCCTTTTTTGACAATTTTAGTTCTGTGTTGACAAATTTGATCCTGATGACATAAAATTACAGAATCAAAAATGAGATCTACTCGAGTGAAAATAGGACAAAAATTGTCAACACAGGACTAAATTTGTCAAAAAAAGACCAAATGTGAGATGTTCAGGATCAAAATCGTTAAAAGAAAAGACTAAATATGTAAATGGAGTAAGCTATAGGACCAAAAGTGCTAACGACCTATAGTTACAGAACCAAAAATGTAAATTTTGCCGTTTATATAATTTGTGGATTTTGAATTAAATTATTTCTTGATTTTGGTGAGTAGATAATAATAATAATAATATCAATTAGTGACTGAAATTGTTGAATTGCAGCATTGGAAGCTTAGGTGAAGACAATTCAGAACATTATGTTTCAGATATTTTTGTAAAGGGAGTAAAGATGACAGGAACTAGCAATGGAGTAAGAATAAAGACTTGGCAGGTATATACATGACTAAATATTTTCTTTTTTTTAAAAAAAAAAAAAAAAAACCATTGCGACTCACAAAATATGTACATACACAATACGTATATATCTCAATCCACGACTAATATTGATTAATCGCAGTTAAAATTTAAATTTTTGCATGGATGTTGTTTGACTATGATAGACAGTTTTGAGTTATCATTATTTTAAGCTATAATGATTTATCATGTAGGAACTAATTCATTTTTTATAGTGTACATAACTTTTTATTGAAATTTATAATTTTTATTTGAATTGCAGAAAAAAGAAACATATACTATATATACGCTAATAGTGATAATTGAATTCAGCGATGATATAACATTTTATTATATGTATAAAACTAAATTATTTTTCTTGACATTTCGAATTTAATTCATTCTTGAAATTATGAGGCCAAATATATTTGTTTGAGTAGAATATTGTAAATGTTGTGCAGGGAGGGAGTGGAGTTGCAAGGAACATAGAGTTCGAAGATATTGAGATGAGGAACGTATCCAATCCCATAATCATAAATCAGTTTTACTGTGATAAAAATAAAAATTGCGAGGAAGAGGTGCGTATGATGATTCTTTTTATTATTATTTAATTATGGGAATTTTCAATAATCAATTACTATAGAAAGTTAATTAGCATCAGTTATTAATGATATGAATGACTAGTAAATAATTAATATTTCCTGATTAAATCAATTAAAACTAATTAACATCGAGTAGCCATCAGTATTATATTCCTAATTATTGAAATCAGATACACCATTATAATACGTATAATTGTATATCATTGCATGTACGTATGTATATTATCAAAACGTCACTATAAATTAAGATAATTACACGTGTACCTTATAAAAATTGGACATTATACAAAATTCATAATTTTTTGAAAAATTACGCGGTATCATTGCAATTATATTTACTTTATAATTTACATGGGTAAATTATATTTTTAGTCCCATAAATGGACATGTTTTCAATTTTAATCCCATACGGTACACAATTAATACATTGCATCCCGTATGTGTATTTCTTTTTTCAATATCAGGACACAAAGGAGATTTCCGTTAAATACTTAACGGGTTGATGTTAATTCCGTTAAGTGACTGTAAATTTGGAGGGATTTTTTTTCCGTATAAATAGCTTATTGTTTGTAATTATAATGTGATGAATTTTAATGCAATGTATATTAATATATCGTTATATTAATAATGGCTAAATTTCCACTAAATTCAGAAATAAGGACTGTAATAATTGAAACCAAATTCAGAATTTTCAAAAATATAGACTGCATTAAAAAAAGGTTGGATGTTGATCAGCAATTACAAAATATTGGAACCAAATATACATTTTGTAATTGTTGATCAACATCCAACTTTTATCAATGCAGTTCATGTTTCTGAAAATTCTAAATTTGGTTACAGTTATTCCTGTTTTTATTTATGAATTTAATAGAAATTTAGGTATTATTAACATAATAACATATATAATATAACATTACATTAAAATTCATTGCATTATAACCCATTACAAACAATGAGCTATTTATATGACAAAAAAGAAGGAACAAGCCTTTTCCACCAATTTTTCCCTTCAAATTTACGGTCACTTAATGGGATTAGCATCAACCGTTAAATATTTAACGGGAATCCCATGTGTCCTGAAATTAGAAAAAAAATGAACATATGGGATATAATGTGTTAATTATGTACAATATGTGACCAAAATTAAAAACAGGTCCATTTATGGGACCAAAAATGTAATTTACCCTAATTTACATACCCCAGAAATTAAAAATAATGAAAAATTTCTTTATAATAAACTCAAATCTCAGGGCTGTCTACGCAATAATCATCCATAAATATTCATAGAAACATTTCCTAACCTTTTTCTCCCTGCATGAAATGAAGAAATCAGCAGTGCAAGTGGAGAATGTAATATACAGAAACATAAGGGGCACAAGTGCTTCAAAGGTGGCCATAAATTTCAAGTGCAGTCAGTCTGTCCCATGCAGAAATGTGATGCTCCAAAATGTGAAGTTAACGGCCCAAGAAAAGGGACAGAAAGTGGAAGCTTTCTGCAGCCAGCTTTCCATGCAAACTCTCAACCAGAATTCACTCCCAAGTTGTCCTATGATGCACTAGTTAGGGCATTATAATAACTCATTTCTTGGTCAATATATAGTGAACTACTAGTTTAGTTTTAGTTTCTTGTTTATAAAGAGGAAGTAAGAGAAATAGGTCTTATAAGTTGAGTTACAGAGATTATTGAGGTCGATCGTTTATATTCCATGACCAAAGTTCCAGACTAGTTCGATTATCAAGTCTTCGTTTGAAATTATGAGGGTGTATCTATATGTAAAACGTGAAATTCCTTCCAACATGTTAGCTCCATACAACTATATACATTATAACTTTGACATTCTTGAAAGATTAAATAAGACTCACATTCACTTGTGGGCTGCTTGGGGCTGCACAGGATGCAAGATCTCCATCCTCCAAGTTTGAAGACCCACCGGCAGCATAAACTCCTACATCTACCAAAAGATGGTTAATTGGCAAAATGTCTGTTGTTTCATTACTGTTCGTGATGGCATCGTTAATTTGCTCAGTATTGTGATCATCACCACCACCATGAACTGAAGGAGCTTCAGCATTAGACTCAGCTGCTCCATCTAAAAGAGCTTCCAGTAGGGATTTCGTAGTGGTATACGCGTCTGAAGTGAACTTCACTTCTAGAATTGGAAACTCGAAGTCCAGCAAAGATGCATGTGAAAACTCGGGGATCTTTGAGGTATCATCTTTGAAGCCCCTTACTGATGCAACATGTCTTTCTAGATCTTCTGCTACAACCTCGGACTCATGTTCTGAAGCAATGTCCTCATCATCTGGGTTAAAACTAGTTGATTTTCGGGGGTTAGTTTCTTCATCAATCTGGTGCCTGTCACTTTCCTCCGAGTCCTTGGCTACTAGATTAGGTGCAGAATCATCACTATTATCCACAAATTTGCAATCCCCTTCAAAGGAAGTGTCTAACGTATTTATGTCAGAACCTTCATTCAAGTGCCCGTTGCCATGGCATATTCTGCTTACCTTGACAGCAACAGCAGAGATATCACCATTAGATGCTGAGGCAAAGTCAAGGGTGCCATCGTTCTTCCCGAAATCAGAGTCTGCAGAAGCAAATAGACTCTTGCTTTGAATGCACGGAGAAAGCATCTCATCACCTTGGTGGTCCTCCTCATTATTAACTACAGGAGCCATATCGGAAGAAGACTGCATATAATTCAAATGCTCCTCATTGCCAGTTTCCTCTGAGGTTAAATTAGGAGCTTTAATTGTAAGGCTTTGAGCGTACCCCGAAGACTCTACACTGCCATTTCCTACAGTAGGGGCCTCTTGAGGTTTGATCAGAGAAGATTCGGCATGTGAGTGATATTGATTTTCCTCGCCTACTTTACTGGAAAGACCTGAAGGTGTTTGAATATGCTTAGAAGGATGAATAATAGCAGTAGACAAAAATCCATTAAGTGCTGCTGCTAAAGCATCATCAACTGACATAGTTTTCTTTGATTTTATGCAAGGAGCATCCTTTAGCGGTTTCATATCATCATTGTCTTCTTCATCTTCGCCACATGAAAACTCAGGTGCACTAACAATTAGGCTTGGATGCGAATTTGCATCATGGGATAACTTGGGCATGCTAGTACATGGAAAATCATTCTTTTCGAGTTCCGATGCCCCACAAGGTGGAGGATCACTTTGTTCACTGTAGAATGAGCTCGAGTTTGATTCACTGCATGAAAATGAAGGAGCAGAGATTCTTGTGCAATGTGGTAAACCAGAATAGTGATCATTCTTGGCAAGTTTTTCAAGTTGATGCTCAACCTGTTGAAGCCTTGCCTCCATGCGCTCTATGGGCTTCAGCATTTTTTCTTCAAACCTCAAGCAAATATCTTCCACTCTACTCACTCTAGAAATAAGCTGTTCCAGAGCTCTTTCAAGATTTCCTGGCAGCAAATCATCATTGTTTCTAGACTCAACACATTTCTTTGCCATGCTGGGTTGCTGAAGTTCAGCTGGTTCAGCTGTATCCTTATCATTTTCTCTCGGCTTCACATCTTGTTGAGGAACGTTGTCTTTTTCCAATCCAACATCAATTTCATCGGTTCTTCTTGACCTAGTTTCCATTTTGTCATCCTTAAGCACTTCATCAGAATCATGTTTACCTTGAACACGGCTGACACCTGATTTTGATAGTTGCAGAAGAGTAGGAACGAACATGGCCATCAGAGAATTTTGCATTGTGCTTCCTGCCAACACTGCCTCATTTCCAGAATCAGTAGACTCCACAGGGTCCACAAATAAATATACTTCATCAACGTATACGTGGCCTTTATCTTGAAGTGACAACAATCGAATTGTAAGCGATGAACAAGGATCTGCATCGCTTATTTGTGCTGTAGCCTCATAAAGATCCTGCACACACATACAATAATATTAATACCACATAAATTTTGTTGCCACAATAGAGATTGATACTTTTCATCTTCTATGCCCATGAATTACCAACCCATGTGGTTTTACAACTATAACAGGAGAGTTTATGATTTCTGAGAAAAAAAAATAATTAATTTAACAGAGATGCAAGACATGAGTTGTTCGCAGAGACTGATGATTATACTTGAAAACTTCACATATGCAGAAAACCCCATAATGACCAATCTCCTTCATGAGTATCCCTGTTACTATTATGTAATGTCACTAACAAGTCTAAATGGTTTTAACCAAAAAAAGAAATAGAAATTTCGTGACTGTTAACCTCACTGCAAATCGAATAAATTTGGAAATAGTGAATTGCTTCCAGAGCAGCAAAAATGACTTCATTCGACCAAGGATGGAAAGCAAGAGGTAATAAAAAGTGTGGATCAGAATATTTTACCTGTTGTACACTTTTCCCTTTATCGGTATTAATCTTATCTGACAAAGAACTTCTCCCAACCTCAGGTACTTTAATCTTAACCCAATCATCTTCACTGGTGACAATATTTGCCCCATCTGTAAGAGTTTCTTCAGCTAGTTCCCCCAATAAACACTCTCCACGCTCCTCCTCGACATCTTCAATGCAAGTTCTATGGAGTAATATATCTTCTCTTTCAGCAAGACCACACCGAACAGTGCAGAGATACTCATTGCTACTGTGAGGAGAATGTGCATAGTAGACCTCATATACACGAGCACTGCTCCGAACATAAATTTGACCAACATCATACTTTTGGTCAAAACATACTGCAAGAAATCAATATTGTCGGTCATAAGAAGATGTTGAGAGTCTTGTGACAACATATTCGTTTTAGTCAGAGGAGACAGGGAGTCCATGAGAATCTGTACCACCATTAATATTGTTTTGAACAATATGTATTAGCACAAAGCAAAGAATAGAAAGTGAATATAAAAGAAAAGTATGCAACTTAGCAAGATCCACCATCAGAAACAGAAGAATGGGATTCACGTGCCGGATGTTTTGACTCAATTCAGAAAGAATATAACTTTCGGTTCTCCTATACTTCGTTACTCCTCCAAAATGGGTAATCTAACCCAGAAAAGAGAGAGAAGGAAAGCATTTCAAGTTTCCTAGTCATAAGTTTTGGGTTTTGGTAATGAGACCTAAACAGAATAAACTCTATTCACGAGTCAGCATCTTCGTTACTCTTTTATTTAAATATCCAATCCATTGTCCTTCAGCAAACACTTATTTCATGGTAGAAATCCAACTCTTGTGTATTGACTTCGGCAGTTTGGCTAACATAGTAATCAAGTCCCACATCAAAGATATAACCAAAAGAAAGAGACAGGATAAAAAGGCTCCCTGCACTTGAGCCTAACAGAATACCTATGCTAGCATTCCAGTCAAACTATGTCGTTAAATAGGAACTATGGCATGAAACAAAAGAAAAATCATCAACTGACAGACAAGGATGAGAGGAAATTACAAGGATAAACTGGTAAAGGTATATACTGGTACCAAATTAGATATACCATATTCAGATAGAAAGAGCACTTTTATAGGACATAGTATACTCCTCTTATTGTCATATTGAACTCCTCATCTGCTACTAATGGAATAAGAGCGACATATAAATTGCTAGTTTTCGGCTCAAAGACTAACTAATCGTTCTCCTGCTGGCCTAGTTGCTGATATAAACGAAGTATTTGCATTTTGAACTGTGACGTTGGTCAAGCTTGCTGGCAAGAGCATACAGCGGGGAGGACCTTATATAGACAGCATATAGACAAATCCATGCACACAGCAGAAACAGATCATTGACAGGGAAGCTTAAAAGATTTTCACACTCTCGTAGACCCTGACTTTAGCAAATACTAAACATGTTGCATGACAAAACATGATTCAGGATTCATTTTTATGCTAAAGCAACCCAAGTAGCAAACGTATAAAGAAGTTTCAATACTATCGTTGGAGAAGATATATACTTGATTTTCTTTGCATTTAGGATTTGGAGCCTTTACATTCTTAGTGTATTTCCACTTCTTGTATTACTACAAAAATCCATTAAACCAACATTAGGATAATTATGGTCAACGAACTCTAATCAACTATCGTTTTGCATATACTCAAGAGTCAAGAAAATCCAAAACAAGATGGAAAATTTATTAGGAACAGCCAGCTCTAAATCTCATGGGTTCTTGGCAAGAAACTAGTAACAAGATGCATAGTGGAGGCCTTTATGGGCATCCAGACATGAAAAAACTTAAACCCATGGCAGTTTTTGCTACCGTTGGCCCAAAATGAGACATGTCATCCACATGGTGCAACATTATGAAACTATGGGTTACAAAATCTCAAAGAGAACTCGGGCTGGCTTTATGCTCCTCTTCATGTTGTTACATCTACAATTCCATGTCAGCATAGATTTCATCTTGGACCTTTGCAACACTTTCAAGGGGGGTGATTCCATTGTTATTGCTGTGGACAATTTTCTAGAAAGGTCATTTTGTTCTTTGTTCACGGATTCCAAACAAATTAGGCAAGCTTAATATTCTTCAAATAAATGTTTTTCTTACGCACAGTTCCTAGATCTATTGTATTTGGTGAAATGTTAATCGTGTAACTGATGTAATAAACCATTTCCCATCTTCAAGCTGCGGTCACACTGAAGTGGAGCAATTAAAGTCCAAACAATGTTCTTACAATGATTGTTGGAAGATCCACAAAGGTATGCGACTCAATAGGCCACAAGTTAAACGTACTCAACCCTAGTTCTCACCATACAGTCATAAAGAAGACTTCTTAAGATCTATGAACTGAAAAGTTATTCCTAGTCTACTAGCTCATTTCCAGCATGAGGCAGTTTTTGATTAAAAGTACAATGGTTTGCACATATGTCCCTCTGTTTCGTCAAAATTGTGTTTCTGGTAGATTAATTTTACCCTCCTATCTCCTTCCAAACATTTTTCTTCATTCCCCTACCCCTTTTTTGTTTTTTGTAATGAAATATGGAAATGTATAAATGCAATCCTTGCCATAATGCCATAAATCAGAAAAGAGGATATTTAAGAAGTTAAGGATTCCGCTCCCCTTAACGAGTGAAACTCGTAACCTATATTACATAGCAGAATCGCAAAAGACCAGAAATATAAAAGATAGATACCCCTCCGACCAAGTAACCAATCAAAAAAGCAAACAGAGTACTCAATTTTGCAAGCAACAGAAAAAAGAAATGGACAAACTATCAAGTGCAACTCTCAGGTGCAGCATTTCATGATCCACATCACTCCATTCTGCATCGAAGAAATTTACGAACTCACTTAATTTGCTCTTTTCCAATATTCGACTTTAAATTCTCAAAAAAGCAATATTCCAGCCTACCAATAAATTCACGAATAAGTGAACGAAATGTTCCTCATACATTGAATTCAAATAAAATAAAATAAAATCATCATAAACTTCGGTCAAGTTGACTATAACCATAAAACCCTCGCGTAATTGAAGAACCCCAATTAAAACCTAAAGTAGACTGCAAAGCAAAAAACATAGTGTACAAAAAGCTACCAGAAAAAAATTATAAGTTTCGAGAAAAAAGAAAAAAGAACAGAAACGAAGCAAAGTAGAAAATTACTCTTAATTTCACAAGGGCCGGAATCGGGGCCACGAGGCTCGAGAACAAGAGGCGATTTACACGGACCCGTATTATCCGTCGGTCGGATATTACTTACCACCCTCAAGAGCGATTCGCTGGTAGTCGGAGGACTCTTCCATCTTATTCGAAGTATCGGCGACGGAAAGCCTCGAGAGACCCATGAGTAGATTACCCAATTAGTTATGTAGCTCTCATGGAATATCATACTCGTGTTACTAGGTTCCCATATTGCAATCGCCTCACGATCTCCAATTTCTTGCGCTCACACAGTATCCGTAATTCTGCTGTGATATGTGTGTGTATCCTATGTATGTACTATGAAGATAGCTTAGCGCTAAACGCTTCCCGTGTCTTCTCTCTAGATTTAATAATTGCACATGAATTAACAGATGAGATCGTTTTGCGTCTAGATTGGTTGAGGATACTCGACTTCCACCACGAGATAATCCAGTTTTGCCAGAGTCCCCTGCAAATGTAGTTCTCTAAAATATGTACTTTCCTTTCCGGGAAAAGACAGTGCAAAACATAATTGAAAAAATTCCTATATTGTTCAAATGATACACACTGCCTCTTTAGCCCAATTTAACATTTGTGGCTGAAAGTCAAAAAACTAAATTGCCCCTCGTATATATGGGAAATTTTATATGACTTTTAGTTTAATTACATTGACAAAACACGAATTTGGAGGTACATCTTCTTTTCTGACGATGAGAAAAAAGGCTAGAAAATAATCGGATTATGAATTTGAAATCGAACCAAGTCTTCCTACCAATCATCATAAAAGAACTGAGATTAAACAAGAAGAAGAGTGTTGTGAGCGTTGGTTGGTTAGTATACCGTAAGCCGACCTTCTTGGATGCGGAATGTTTGGGTGCATTCGGTCTGAGGGAGTACTGATATATGTGTTGTGATATATGGTTTGACGCGAAGACGGAGAAAGACGCGAGACAAGGGTGGTGGGCGTAAGAAGTGAAGGAAAAAGGCGGAAAACTGGTGAATCATATCGGTGGGTGTAGGTGGCGGACGAAGGAGCTGAGCTGTTTCAGCGGTGTCTTAGAAGACGAAAGAACGAGTGAGAGAGAGCATATGCCGAGGAGTTGTACTTGTGGGAAACGAAAGGTGACAGGGTAATGTTGGCTAATATTGGCTAGGGTTATGTTGTCACGCTTCTTTCCATGTGTGATTTATGTTGTAGACAATACTAGTGCTGAGAATAGTGTTTTTGGACTTACATGTCGCTTTTGTTGTAATGTCTTTGCTGGACGTGGGCGAATTTATCTGATCTTCTTTTGTTTTTCTGTAATATAATAGTCGCTTTCTTTAGGAGATATTTTTTTGTCACCATACATTGCTTTCTTATTGAATATTTATATGCACTGTGCACGTCATGTTTTCTTGTGGGAACAATAGGTTCCGGTCGATCAGCATCTGGAATAGAATTAATATATGTGATGTTCATTTGTCATAGTTCTTCGTGCTGTTGTTATTTTAACTCGTAATTTATCGCTAGATGTTGATGAGGTTCGATGAGGTACTACGGGGAGTCTGTGATGAGAGAGGTGTGAGAGAGTGTCAGGCCGCATCCATCTTGATGTGAGTGTAAAGTCTCTTATATAATCAACACAAAAATCTTTAGGCATCAAATGAGCATCATTGATTTCTTAGATGCATAGTTGATAGCAAGATATTACTTTTCAACATAACTATCATTCATAAGATCAAAGCTTTCAAAGTGTTATCAGCAATATTTTCTTACGTCGGAAATTGAATTTCCATAAAAACTGTAAGATGAACACCACAGTACACAATAAATTATTCTAGCACATGAATTACTTCTAATTAAATCTCATGAGCATCAGTAGTGGCTTTTTTTTTGTTTTTTTTTTATACGCCGTGTATTCATTGAATTAAATGTAGTCTGTGATGCTTTTTTTTTTTTTTTTTTTCTTGGCTTCTGTATGCCTTTTTTTTTTTTTTGGCAGAGAGCTTGATTTCATGACGCAGATGGTGATATTTGGTTGGTGGTAATTAGTTGTTGGCTTGCGGAGGGATTGGAAGAACTGATAGGTTAGAGAGATCGATATTAGGAGCAGTTCTGATTGTAGGGGGTGTGTGGATGGAGATGCAGAGATCAAGTCGGTGGATTATTGAAGGGGTGACATAGACTTTTTTGAGGATGTCTTATCGTATATGATGAATTCAGGTTAGATGTATAAAAAACTGGGGGGGAAAGAAATAGCTTGGTTTTGACTTCTAATCTATAAAACGTACAAGATTCTTAGTACCGGCTGAGGCAAAGAAAATGAGTTGCGCCGAACTGACTTGGGTTGTGTTTGGGTATGATTTGCAAACTTTCATATAAGAATGATGTGTGGGTGGGATCTATATAGTAAGGGAGGAAACGAATTCATTAATAGCCGCAAGGGAACTACAATTCTTAATTGAAAAGGATGAGGAAATGAGTGACAACTGTTGGGAGTGGGTATAAACATTTAAGTAGGAGGCCTGAGGGGCTTGAGGGTGAAAAAATAGTGAGTGATGGCGCGGTGAAGGGCAAAAAAAAAACAGTCAGTGAGGGGGGTGAGGGTGAAAACAGTAAGTGAACGAGGGCTTGGGTGACGGCGTGAAAACATTTAAGTGCCTGTGATGGGGGTGAGGGTGAAAAATTGTGAGGGGCATTAAGGGGAAGGGGTGGGTGGTTTGATGGTAGTTTATAAAAAAAATTGTCCTCATCAGAGTTTGATGAAAACTCTTTTCTGGGATGAGGACTAGAACATACAACCCAAATGTTAGAGGAGAGAGATTTAGAATTTGAAAACGAAACAGCTTTTTTGGAAGAACTTAGACGGTCTAGTGAATGATGAATATTTTTTCTATGAACACAGAAGTCAACAAAAGGCGTTAATGACTGAGGAAGTTTAGAAAGGGAAAGGAAAATCTAAGTAGTTATGATGATGATTTGAGGTGATGGGGAATGAAGGTTTAGTGTATGTTCTCAGGTCTACATCCTGGATCACTATTTGAACGGTAGGGTCATGTTTAGACATAATTAGCATTGCATGGAGGTTGGTGAGTTCATAAGATAGGGGATCTGTTACTACTATCCATGGAGATGATAACGAACCTCCTATGTTCTCTCAGTTATGGCAGATTCCTTTGAACACCCATGGCATGGGCTATATGATCAAATTAGCGAGAATAGAGGTTTTCTATATTGATAATTGGAAGCATAATTTGAAGAGTTGATACATAGACATAAAGTCGATAAATGGGAAACCGATTATATAATTTAGCCCTAGAATTTGATCGGTGAGGTAAGTAGCGAGGGACCGTATCTGACATGGTAAGCCGTGAGCTCAAGGTTTACGCAATAGCATTCACCTATTGCTCTAGGTGCATGGACCATCATTGGGGTCTAGATGGCAACCATGTGACGGGTCCCCTCGATTGGAGTTTTAATTGAGGGTGATTAAAGTATGATAAGATCTAATTAATCTAATGCAAGCAAGTTGGGCTATTAAATTGATATTGATTACGCCCAAGTCGTGCTGACATGTAGTGAACCTCAAGGCGTCTAGAAAACTCATGGATGGAAAATTTATTATTGGAATTATTTGTAAATTAAATTATGGAGAATAAAATCAATTTAATTCAGGAGTTAAATTAATTTGATTCGAAATGATCTTATGAATCATCATTATGGGAATAATTAATATAGATTATGATTATTATTAAGTTTTGGAAGTCCAAATTCACAAGCATTAATTTGATTAAGTAAGGACTATTGTGATAGAGTTAATTAAGATGAATCTATTTTGAGCTTGAAATCAATTAATGTAGATTAATTTGAATTTGGGCTTATATTTTAATTAAGAAATTAAATTCATGGGCTAAAATAATGTTAGTGAAATATTAATTTAAAATTGGCGACTTTTAGTCCAATTTGAAAATTTTAAGGATAAAACCCAAGACATAGCCCGAAGTCCAACAAGAGACAAGATTCATTGAATATAGAAGATTGTTTTTCATCTTATACGATGAAGAGAAATTGAGGTCATGCTAACTTGTCTATAAAGAAGACATGTGTAAAAGAAGAAAATAATTGAGTCATAGCTAAAGCCTGCTATAAGAAGAACAAGTGTCAAGGAGAAAAGGATGAGGTCATGCTAGAAATTGTCTATTGAAGAAGACAAGTGTTTCTAAGAGCAGACAAAAGGCCTTGTGTCTACAATTCCTATTGTAAACTAGTGTGGCAAGGAATTGATTATTAAAGAGGTGTACGAGCAATGGAGAATATAATATACCCAATGTGTCTACATACAAAAATACCAAAAACTTTTGCTTTCCTTTGCATTTTCGTAGTTCTTAGACTTTTCAGTCCTCCTCAAAGTTAAATGAGCTTTAGGCTTTTCCTTTAGCTCTGGTGCTTATGTTTCATTTCTCATCTCCAAAAGGAGAAGAATTCCCTTGATTTCTCCATAGATCAAGTAGTTTGATCTAACCATAATCCTTCCCAATAACCTACTAGCATATGGTTTGAAAAGGTGATTCCCGATCATAGGTTGTGCGGTACTATTCTAGAGGGGAGGGAAGAACACTGTGTTCCTACTCGTGAACAAACAAGTTAAAGGACGCTTCGCGTTTTGACGTTCTCTCACCGATTTTTTTAGGTAACGGTTGTTTCTTGAGAAAGTTAAGTAACCAACATCAACTAGAGAGAGAAAGGTTAGTTTCCTTTACTATTCAATTGACATCCTTTTTTATGCATGAGATCCGACATCGGTAATAGCAACAAGACGGGGCAATTGTGATCGCTAATTATAATATTATGTTTGTCAATTAAAATCTTACTTTCGCTGTCGTTTAACGTCTCGGGGCTATATATGAAGCTAACATGATTTTCCGTCAAAGTATTGCATAAATTTTATTGATGCTAATGAAGGGAAGACTTTTGAGTGTTGGGAATGATTTTAAAATAAAGAGTCATTTAATAGAGCGGTGGAAAGAGATCACTCGATACGGCATGCACGACGTGAGTTATGATAGGTACTTGAGAGTAACCCACGAAAAAAAAAATGGAAGGTCGTCATGTAAACTATAGCACCCTAGGTCGTTATCAATATTGTATAGTCGTCGATCAGCAATGTTTATCAGAAAATTGTTATTCATCTTTTTTTTCTCCGTTCCAGATGTATGGTGTAGATGGGAGCTACAAGGAATAATATGATAAAAACCTAGAAAGGGCCGTTTGAAATAACAAAATATAAGGGAGACCACACCATGTGTTGTTAACGGATGTATGTCATCCTTCGATCATTATTTTGCAATTTAGACAGAAGGCACATTTGCTTCTCTTTATTATTTAGTAGAGGCAGGTCTAAGAATGCGGACCTCTCATCATGGAATCAAGCTATGTTCTATTAAGAACTTGTGGAGGCACCGACACATTCGACATAACATACGCAAAAGGCATGGGTACAGGTTTTTGAAGACTGGCCCGTGAAATCGTTATGTTATGGCACCATGGGAGGAGGTTTTCAGTTCGATAAAGGCTACCAAACTTCAATGGGAGCTCTCGCAAAAGTATAATGAAGGGACGATTGTTGAAATGGGAAAACATTAAATTTAAATACTTTCAGCGGTCAAGCAATGCATACCGTGATTAAAATACCGTCTTCTGGGCATTCAAACTCGTGTATCGATGGGTTCCAATACTGCCAATGTTCATCAGTGTCAATGGAACATATTTATACACAAAGTACAAACATAAAATGTTGATTGCAGCTGCCATGGATGGGAATCAACAGGTACTTCCTCTCTTGCGTTTGCTATTGTCGATGAAGAATCCGAAGCATCTTGGACTTGGTTTCTTCAAATGTTGAGCAAACATATTATAAGAGGACGGTTTGGGATGTGTCTTATTTCTGACCGTAATGCCGATCTCATCAAAGCAGTAAAAATAATTCCAGATTTTGTGCCACTACAGGGAGTGCACAGATATTGCTTGCGGCACGTATGTTCTAATTTCAATAGTCGTTAAAAGAATGTGGAACTGAAGTACCCTTGTTGGAGAGCTGGTTCTGAATATCAAATCAGCAAGTTCAGTCGAACAATGAACGAGATAAAGGTGAACAAATTAGAAGCGTTTGTGTACTTAGAGAATATTGAAAAGGAAAAATGGACAGCTTCTCACGATGGCGGATAGCGGTGCGGAATTCTCACAACCAACATGTCAGAGTGCATCAATGGAGTTCTGAAAGGGGCTCGTCGATTACCTGTGACTGCAATAGTGGAAATAACATTGCTCGTTCAGTCCACTATTTTCGTGAGAGGATGGTAAAGAGTGGTGTCATGTTAAACAACCAACTATAGACGGACTTTGCAAACAAATTGTTCTAACGTTGGTTCGAAAAAAGTGTTGAACATGTTGTGACGAGATACATCCAACACCAACAGTTTGCCTCCGTTGTAACAAAACGTCAGATTGGACATGGATTCAACACTCACGTCGTCAAAATTGCCACACAAGAATGTTCATGTGGCAAATGGAGTCAATTCGGCATCCCGTGCTCGCATGCTCAAAAATAGGTATGCGCTGCATATAGGATTAGTGCCCCATCAATGGTGATATATAATAGCTTACAGGAGAACATATTCTAAGTCTTTCATCCTTTGATGGCGGAAGATTATTGGGATGTTCCACAATTTGAGTTGGTCCATGACACTACTTTGCCTGGTATCATTCGTCCTGGTAGAAGCCAAACATCACGTATTCCTAACGAGATGGATTGGGCACAAACGCGAGATAGACAACAATACCAACAAAGGGAGGGCCATTCAAGACAAGCTGATGCGTCGGTGAGGGGTCGTAGAAGACAATAATAATTGTATAGTTGATCTTATTTTTTTCAATGAATTAATTTTTAAGAATTGTAATTATTATAATTAATTTTTTGAATTTTATTTTTTGATTTAAATATAATTTTTTTGATGTAACTATATTTTTTTGTGTTAATATATATTTTTTGTTGTACATTTAAATTATCAGTATAAATAATCAGTAATTATATATAATATACGTAGTAGTAGTAGTAATAATAATAATAATAATAACATAATAAAAAAAAAGAAAAAGTTGAAGTCGAACTCACACAATTTATAAAAAAAAGTAAAATTTAGAAGTCGAACTCTTTGAGTTCGACTTTTTCCATTGTTGTTATATATTATATATTATAATTATTTTTGTTATTTTTTTTCTTAATATTAATAAAATAAATAAGCCCTTATAAGCTCCTAAAATATTTTATAGGATGTAGTAACTTATTAGATGTTGTAAAAAAACTTAGCCAAACACCCTCTTCGTTGTTATTATTGTGATAAGGGTTTACATTTCAAATTCAATACTTATAGTTTTCAAGATATGACCATTTCGACCGTAAAATAAAAATAAAAATAAAACAATAACACAAATATAGACAAGACTCTATAGAAGAATGCAAAGGACAACAACAGTTAAATTCTTTTTCTCCGTCCCAAAAAAAGTGCTTAATCAAAGTATTTAATTTTCATATTTTAGGTCATTTTTAACACAATTATAAACTCATTCAATTCAATATTTCTAAAAGAAAAATTTAAGAAAATTACCTTTTATATAATTTTCATTAAAATTGGTATATAAAGGTAGTTTAAATTATATAATAATATTTTTCTTCAATCTTATAAGCATATGTTCTTGAATATTTATTTTACAATCCCAATTTAAATTAAAAATATTATTCCATTGCTCATGTATGCAATCAAACACATTACAGAAAAAAAGATGACCGCCAACAAATACATGTGTCGTAGGAGTCACGGATCAGGAGATCAACGTCTGCACCATCTTCACTTTGCAATAGAACACTTGCATAATTTACCATGTAAGACCCACTGGGAGGCGCCATCCACCATTCGGGTAGCATAGCACCCCGCCGCTAAACACACAATTGGCCCTAAACAAACTAGAAACGATGCAAATATTTCCTAGCAAAAAGCAAAACATCCATAGGACTACGAATTTGACCTTAGAAAAACCGAGCATTTCTTTTGTACCAAATAGCCCAGCCCAACACCAGAGAAGAACAAAATTGAGATGGGGACAAGTTTTCCCACAAATGCCTACACCAAGAGAAAACCGAGGTTACAAGAAGAGAAAGAGCCCCCAAAGGTATATTGGAGAGAGCCCAGCACTGACGGGCAAAATAACAAGCCCAAAGAGCATGCAATTCATCTTCCACAGTTGAACCACGCATCGGACATTCCATCCTTGCGTCAATCCGCCGTTTCTGCAAATTATCAATAACTAGGACAACCCTAAACAGAAAATGCCACTATATTGTTAAATAGATGACCAGAAAGTCAATGTAGTTTGGCTGTTTTGAGAACTATTCATCAATTTTTGAACGAAAGTAATATTATGTTGATGAATGTAGTAAATGATTCATCATTAACGACGATGAATTTGTTGCTAAGCATTGAACGTGGTTTCAATGTCATGGAAAACCCACAGACCAGACATATGAATCCAAGAAGTTGGGCTACGCATAGGTTGGCGATCATGGAACCAACTTCTGTGGATCGGTCTGATAATAATAAATTGAAAAAAAATAAAAATATTTTTTTGGGTCCAAATTGAATACATAAATACATGGGTCTTGATGGGTAGAGACCCAACCCAAACCCAATCTATATATTTTTAAATGGGTTTGAGTTTGAGTTTGGGGTCTAAATATATTCATTAGGTCGAATCTGAGTTTTTTAAAATTGATCTATGGGTCTGGGTAGGGTCTTACCCTACTCATTTACACCCCTACTTCTAACCATGCATTGAACTAGTCTAAGGTTATTCGTCTTAATGCTTGCTATTTTTCCTCTATTGTTTGGGTAATTGCTTATGTAGGAAGCAGGTTAGAACTAGTCTGTTTTTTAAGAAAAGTTAATCTTCATTACATTCAATTTTGGCCATAGCTTATAAATTGAATGCGTTATAATTGTTTTTTTCCCTACAGTATTATCTGAACTAGTCAGTTTATTGGGAGCAGCTAATTTTCCTTATGTTCAAAGCTGGAGATAGCTTATAGTTGACATATTATAAATGCGTTTTCTTGCAGTACTGTCTGAACTAGAGTACTCAGAATGACTACCTCTTAGTCTGACTGATGTTTGTTACTTGAAGTTAAAACTAATCGACAATGAAATTAAGGCAGTATAAAACTTGAACAGCTTGTACAGGGAAGGTGAAAGAACTTTCTTATGACATTAATGAAGACTTTTCATCCCTTCAGACTAGTAAAAAGTCTTGCAGATAATATATCTTTAACTTGAATTAACCACATAAGATTAAATCAGCTTTCACTCCAATAAGGTTGTTTGATTGACTGTTTGATGCATACACTTGAACTGCTGTTTTTATCCTACTGCATTTCACAACATATACACAATGTATTTTGATGTCATTTGAAGTTCACACGAACCGATATATCATTTGTTTCAGTACATTTCAGTTGAGGGACCATCTTGTTCCTGTATCCGATTACTAGATATGCAATGAGAACAACTAATACTAGAATTCGATGATGATCAAGCAGCTTTATCCCAAGATAATTGATGTATCTCGGCTCTTTTGATCTAATTAAGGTAATATATTCAAGGAATGTAGATTAAATATCACCAATGGTAGAAAAAGTGATCTCAATTTCCCTTCTTCACAAACTAAAGTTTCACAAGAAACTACAGAGTAACACGATGAAAAAGGTTTGGCCGAACTTCAGGACTATTTTCATGCGTCCTTCACTTACAATGATTCACAGAATAAAATGAAAGATTAGAATTAGGAAGAATCTGAGTACGTCAACTTCAAAACTGCAAACCATGCTCACGGGCGGCATCAGCAAGGGCCTCGATCCGCCCATGGTATGGGTAACCACCTCTGTCGAAGGCCACCTTCGTTATTCCTTTTTCAAGACAAGTTTTTGCGAGAACTTCACCCACTCTTTTAGCAACATCCTACAGAAAAATAAAAATAAATAAATTATGTTATGTTGGATTTGAAGGAATCATTTGGAACAAGAATTTCAAAATGACTCCAGATCAAACGAATATGAAATCCAATATAATGCCACAAAATATATATAGGAGTTTCAGGATTTGAAATCCTTTGCACTATGAAACTATCCAAATAAGTTCAAAGGATTCGTTAGTGGGGATTTGAAATACTCAATTCCAACTTCATCAATCCAAACATAACCTTATCGTTTAATTCTGTAGAATAAGGATTCTATAGAGGTGAATGATTTTGTAAGTCATCAGTAAGAAAAACGTTGCAACAGCGGTAAGCACCTATAGCCATTTGGCATGTAAGAATTTGGAGAAAGCATCATTCAACTTACAATAGTTGGACCGGAGCTGTAGTCAAACTCCTCTGAGATGGGTTTCTGCACAGTAGAAGCTGAAGCAAGAGTATGCATCTTTGAATCATCAATCACCTGAGCGTAAATATGCTTGTTGGAGCGAAAAACACATAATCTTGGTCTTTCAGGTGTCCCTTCAACCTGTAAGGCAAGAAATTAACTTGATTTTGGATGTCTTAGGTGTCACTAAGACACATTATTGAAACATAACAAGAAATAAATGTAGTAGGATAACATGGTACTAAGGAAAAGGGATCAACAAACACAAGATCCAATCCAGAATAAGTACTAAACTAGAATGTATGGCATTCACCACTCCAGTAAATTTTTCTTCCCCGTTTACTTCTTTACGCAGATAAGTATGAACAGAAAGAGTCTAAGAGCAAACTCCACCAGCAACCAGTAATAAGGCATGACGGTGCATATTATATTGAACCTTCGAAACGGGCAAAGAATAGAATGAATCAACAAAATATTCTGTAATCCAACCAGAAATATGTACTTGGGCAAGATTCATTTCTATTCATAATCAGCAACCTGGCTCCATAAACTAACTCAATTTCCTTTCAGATCAAACAATTCAAAGAACTATCTCTTGTTTCCATATCCATATTGTACCAAAATATAACTATAAAATAGCAACTTTGCATTTCGTATACCACTCGGGCAGCACATATATATTTCATCAGCCACATTGTCCTGCCTTACGAATAAATTGTTGCACGCGAGATATGCTTCTTTTTCTGCTATACCACAACTTATAAGGCACTATCTTACAAAATTAAAACTTTCAGCATGAAACAAAAGCACTTTTTTCACATTATCATATTTTCGAACACTTAAAGCGCATTCCATATAGCACAACTCCCACTGGATTTCATCACTACATTATATGCACAATACTATCCTTACCTGACTTCCTTCTCGACGAAAACATCTTTGTGCAATCCCTTTAATCTTATAAACTAAGAAATGCAATTCCGCAAGAACTTAAACACAAAGGTACGGGGAAAAAACAAGTGGAAGACTCGCCTTCTTACGGATACGAGCATGGCGAGCAGTCCGGTCCTGGGTTCGAGTTCTGGACTTGGCTTCAACCACGAGACGCCGAGGGTGGAGAGCTAGCGCAGGAACTGAACTCGGTCGGGTCCCATCACGAAGTTGCTGGGTTCGGGTAGTGGCCCAAGTGCTCTGAAGGAACGAGAGTGAAATTGAATTGCAAGACATGGCTTGGGTCGTCTATCTCTCTACCGTGCTGAAAGGAAAAGTGAGTTGGGATAAGGAGGGATAAAAGGATAAAGAAGGCGAAATTGCATCAAGCCCCTATAAATGTGAATATCACATTTACCCCAAAGAAAAACAAAGTGAAGGAGATTTCCTTTTAACAAACACAAACATTGTGTTTGGTTTTATTTTTACAATGTTTTATTTTGTTTTGTATAGATAGAGAGAGGAAATAAAGATAAATAAGTGTGTGTTAGAGATAGGGTGTATGTTTGAGTTTATTTTTGGAATTAATTTTAAATAGTGTAAAAAATATATTGCATATATCGTGTTGTATATTGGGAGATAAAAAAACAATGTTCATTGTTAAATTATGTCTCTTTTATATATTTTTATATATGTATATATATAGTAATATTTATTTTGTTTGTATGTATTGTGTTGTATATTAAAATACAAAAAATACTGTCTATTGTCAAATAATGTCTCTTTTTTATATTGTTATAAATAGGGGTGCAAGTTGAGCCGAGCCTGCTCGAGCTCGAGCTCCTAGCGAGCTCGAGCTCAATTACTTGTGTTCGTGAGCTCGCGAGCCGGCTCGCGAGCTCACACCTTTTTTTTAAAAAAAAAAATTATTTATACATATATTTATATATTTAAGTATATTTTAATATCATATTAAGTTTTATATTAAAAATTCACTATATATTAGAATTATTAATCAATATAACTTTTATTTTAATTTTATATAATAATAAAATATGGTATATTTATTTATATATTCTAAAAACAAACTTAAGCAACAACTTAGTACGAGTTTGATATTTTCTTAAATAAATATCCAGTACAATTCATACGAATTTTATTGTTACATTACAATATTCACTGCAACAAAATACATTTATTTTGAAATGCATCATATAGTAAATTATTAGTCAATATGTCATATTTTAGTTTTAGATGATATTAAACTATGGTAATTTAGTTTATATTATCCAAAAACAAGCTTAATCAACGATTTAATACGTTTTGATAATTTTTTTTTAAAATGAATATTCGAGACAGTTTGTATGAATTTTTATCATTATAATTTTAATATCTAGTACAACAAAATGCATTTGTTTGATCCGGTTCTGGCTAATACCTGCTTTGAGCTGGCTTTCCGTCATATAGAGAAGGGAAAAACTAATAATGAAATGAGATGCCCGCTCCTGCCCTCCGACTAGGAGGTCAGTCGCTCTCCCGTCTCTCTTTGGTTGGGAGAGTAACAGCATCATCTCAACTATGCCAGCTCCCCTCACGCTTTTTGGGCTTCCGGGTAGCTGGCTACGGATCGATGACACTCTTTACTTGAAATCCATATCATCACTTGCTGTCCTTCTGTGGGGATTTGCCGAGGCCTTGATTCCCAGTCTGGGTTTTTTTTTCCACCTTTGAATTAATGCTTTGGAAGGGGAAGCACTCAAGTAGAACTCATTTCTCTTTCTATAGTTTGGGAGCCGGCCCGTTAACTAACCTTCCTTGCTCTCATCTTCATCCCCGACTATATAGTAGTCCGTCTTCCAAACCCGCTGAAAGTCAAGTAAGAAGTCCCACTGCAACTATTCATCTAAGCGTTTATTCCGCTAGTCTGCCCTTTTAGTGAAAGCAGAACCAGCGCTTAAGAAAGAGTAGGAGAAGTTGGCACGTCTTTCACTTGGCTACGAAACTATGCCCCTCTCGAAAGAAAAGAGATGCTTTCCTTCTTTTGCTTTTCTACCTTCTAT